>JAAGEH010002525.1:26924257-27108754 GCA_011751065.1 Lasiurus cinereus | reverse complement strand
GAGAAGGAGAAGGAGAAGGAGAAGGAGAAGGAGAAGAAGAAGAAGAAGAAGAAGAAGAAGAAGAAGAAGAAAAAGAAGAAGAAGAAGAAGAAGAAAAAGAAGAAGAAGAAAAAGAAAAAGGTAAAGATAAAAATTATGAACAACAAATACATATCTATCAACAAGTGAATCTAAAAATCAGGTGAATTAAAAATCTGATGAACAGAATAAACAGGTGAATATAATAGAATCAGGGGCATAGAAAGGGAGTGGACTAACAATTCTCAGGGAAAGTGGTGATGGGGAGGCAAGGAGAGACTGGACAAAAATCATGCAACTATGGATGAAGACAATGTGGGGAAGTAAGAGCAGAGGGTGGGGTGGGAGCTGGATGGAGGGGAACTATGGGGAGAAAAAAGAGGAACAATTGTAATAATCTGAACAATAAAGATTTATAAAATAAAATGCCAAGAGCAAAGGACAAAGAAAGAGTATTAAAAGCAGCAAGAGAAAAACAGTTAGTTACCTACAAGGGAACACCTATATGACTGTCAGCTGATTTCTTGACAGAAACTATGCAGGCCAGAGGGGAGTGGCAAGAAATATTCAAAGTGATGAATAGCAAGAACTTACAACCAAGATTACTCTACCCAGCAAAGCTATCATTCAGAATTGAAGGTCAGATAAAGAGCTTCACAGATAAGAAAAAGCTAAAGGAATTCATCACCGCCAAATCAGTATTATATGAAATGCTGAAAGGTATTCTTTAAGAAGAGGAAGAAGAAGAAAAAGGTAAAGATAAAAAATATGAACAACAAATACATATCTATCAACAATTCTAGCGGGGGAAGAGGGTGTGAGGGTGCAGGAAGAGACTGGACAAAAATCATACACCTATGGATTAGGACAGTGAGGGGAAAGTAAGGGCAGATGATGGGGTGGGAACCAGATGGAGGGGAGCTATGGGGGGTGGGGAAGAAGAACAATTGTAATAATCTGAACAATTAGTATTTATTTTTTAAAAAAATTAAAGATGAGTAGAGGTGTGTGGGGAGGGTGTGGTATGGGGGGAGGGAGGGGAGATGAGGTGGACCCAGAAATCAAATTTGCCAGTTTTTGGATCCCAATTCAGATTTTTTTCCATTGTTCACTTTTAAAATTTTGGTGAAAACAGCCATCCATTTGTTTATTCAATAAATGTTTATAGAATGTCTCTTGGTTATAAGACACTGAGATAGATGTTTATGTAATAAAGAAATGAACCACACAGTGATAAGATTATGAAGGTGTTTGGGGATCAAACTGGGGAAAGTTTTGAATAATGCAAGAAGGTTCTGTCATTTATTCTGAGTGTAACAGTTGAAGACTTCCTGACAGTAGGATAACACAATCAGAATTGTGATCATGGCCAGATATGAATGAGTACGGTGGCTTGGAGGATGTGCAGAGAAACCAGCTACAGAAAGGCACTCCTTGTGATCTAAAAACAAAAGTGCAGGCTGGTGGGCTCACCTGAGCAGGGTCTCCTCCTGCTTGAGTGTCAGGAATCCTTTTGCTCAGTTAAGCCAAGATAGCTGGATTAATATCCCCAACAGCAGGAGAGCTCTGGGAATTAGAAATGCTTTCTAACTGGGAGGTTAATAATTGCATGAATCAGTTTTCAAATAAAAGCTTGCAGAGATTGGAAAGAACCCCAGGTGGCCCAAACTGAACTTTTCCCTAAAGCCAGGTTGGCAGATGGTCCCTTCCACCCCCGTCCAGCCCCTGTCTGCCCCAGAATGCCTCACCAGATGTCTACTCCCAAACGATGCTGTTCCTTCTTATCATTTTACTTTACTGTATTTTATTTCACTTTATTTTCCTTTCTACACATAGGGATATTAAGTTCATCATAACCAGAAAGTACATACCACATGATCAGCCACAGACAATACCTCTCTGGTTTTTATTTGCACAGTTATTTTCCCAATTCATATGCATCCTCTGGTTGCAGATGCTTGGCTATTTATGGGAAATCAGTCTCTGTTCCACACACCAGCTTCTAGTGGGTTCTCTCCCCACTAGGCAGATGAGTTAGGGTGAGCAGTCTGAGAAGCTGTGATAGTAGACATATACTACCCTTTTCTTACTCTCTCTACTGTGAGTTATGAAATCTCTAATCTGTGACTCTTTAATGTTGAGAGATCACATTCTGAGACACTGGGGATTAGGGTTTCAACATGCAAGTTCAGAAGGGACGCAATTCAGCTACAACACTGCCCTTGTATTGTGAGCACCTGCTACTCCTCCCAAGAGGTCTCTTGACTTTGGGTTGGTTCTTATTCTACATTTTGCAAAACTGTCAAAGCCTTTTGGGGTAAATGTGTGTCTTCTTAAGAATCCCACAGAATGAAGAATTACTTCCTGAACATCTGGGTTTTGATGTTGGAAATTAACCTGCTTAATAATGTCGCTATTACTGACCCAGTTAAATGGATTGCTTTCCTCTCCTTTCCGTGTTCTATTTACCACACTTTCTTTTCTTTTTTTTAATATATTTTATTGAGTTCAGAAAGGAAGGGAGAAGGCAAGAGAGACACAAACATCAATGATGAAAGAGAATCATTGAACAGTTCCTCCTGCATGCCCCACTCTAGGGATAGAGCCCACAACCTGGGTATGTGCTCTGACTGGCATCGAACTGTGACCTCCTGGTTCATAGGTCAACGTTCAACCCCTGAGCCACACCAGCTGGGCTACCACACTTTCTTGTTACTTACCAAATGTGGTGAGGTATGAAGCTTAGGGCACAATGCTGTCTTTGCAGCACCTGCAATCTTGTGGAATTTCACCCAACACTGTTGGATGACAAGCAATAGGAACTAGCTGGCTAACTTTAGCCCAGCACTGCCCTGCCAAAGAGGACTTGATTGATAAAATTGTAAGTAATTCACAGATTCCAAGAAACAGCTGAGGAACCGGTCTGTGGGGAACTGGTGGGGACCAACACTAGGGATCCCACCAGCAGTAGGTAACTGGCAATCTTCTCACCTTGAGGGTAGTGCAGGCATTCCAGGGGTCCAAGACCCACTGTGGATTCTTGCTTTTAGCTCCAGAAAGAATTCAAACTCCAACTAGCATTGAGTTTAAAGTGAAAGAGAGTTTATTAGTTAAGTCGTGAGATAGCGACTGGGCTACTCCACAAACAGAGCAGCCCCTTGCTCTTGGGATTTTCTTTTCTTATGGAGGCTTATTTAATGGACAGGTGGGGCACTCCATAAAGGGAAGGAATTTTCTAGAAAAGGGGTGGAGACTACTTGACAGAACACCTTTGTATGCTCAAATTGTGGCATATAAATAGGATCTTACTAATAAACTGAACTTAGAGTTAGTCAACTAGAGCTACATGGGTCAATGTAAATGAATTTCAAAAATATGAAATAGGACCTTAAGAGCATTCATCTCAGATAAAAACTGCTGTTTGACCTGGAAGGTCACATAAATCCATCCCACATCACAAAGGTTATTCTCCTGTGCCTGAGGACCAGAACCATAAAAGATTGATTCCAGTTGACTCTTTGGCTCCAGGAATTGAGACTGTAGATGACCTTTAGAGATTATTAACTTTGCTCAATTTTGCTTCTGTACAATCTGCTTTCGCAAGATAGGTGCACATTCCAACGTCTAGCAGGGTGTGGTTGAGAGATAAGGAGCGGTCAACAGGAACAGTTGCAGTCCACCGAAACCCACCCCCCTCGGCTGTTGGCGGAATTTAGAAAATGTTGTGGTTAAGGCCCTTAAAAGGACTGCCTACCCCTGACACAGCGCAGTCCTGAGTGTGGACTTCACCTGCGTGTGGTGACCTTCCTGCCGTCGCTGGCCAGCTCAATAAATCCTTGCTTGCTTATTGCCAACTTAACAGCTTCCGTGGTCATTTGCCACTGGTCGTGGAAGTCGCCCCACAACAAAATATACAATTGTATAAAAAGGTAAGCTTCAAAATAATATATAAGGTATAATGTTAAATTTATAAGGTTAAATACATGTAATCCAGTATTGTCTATGGCTTTATCATATGCAGTAAACGAACAATATACAGAGGAAGGAGAAGCAGCATATTTAGAAAATGCTTACCTCTGGCAGAGAGACGACTGGGCCTAGAAAGGACTATGTATCATCTGCTCCCTAATGTTTTAGATCTTTAGAGTGTGCGTGTGTGTGTGTGTGTATGTGTGTATGTGTGTGTGTGTGTTTTGTGTGTTGTGTGTGTGTGTCTGTGTGTGTGTGTGTGCGTGTGTGTGTGTGTGAAGCAAAAGCAGCAAAATGTTGAGACTTAACAAAACTGGGTTGCTGTTACACATGTGGTTATTATAATATACTCTATATTTTCTGTATTATTGAAATATTTCATGCCGAGACCGGTTTGGCTCAGTGGAAGAGCGTCGGCCTGCGGACTGAAGGATCCCAGGTTCGATTCCAGTCAAGGGCATGTACCTTGGTTGTGGGCACATCCCAGTAGGGAGCGTGCAAGAGGCAGCTGATCAATGTCTCTCTCTCATCGATGTTTCTAACTCTCTATCCTTCTCCCTTCCTCTCTAAAAAATCAATAAAATATATATTTTTTAAAAATTTTCATAATAGAATGAAAATATAAATGGCTTTTAAATAAGATTTAATTAACACGTATTATTCTAAATTTTTTAAGCTTTAAATACTTATCCATTGTACACAGCAGCGAATTCATCTTGCTGAATAACTTAATGCTTTGGGGCTCTCGGAAGCCCACAAATCTGTGGATAGAGGAACAAGGAGGCAGGAAAATTAGGTTCAGCATAGGGATACTAGTTTGGGGTGTTTTTTCTTTTGGATACTAGTTTTAAGTGGAGATCCTAAAAGGAAATGGCCTGGCCAAATACATGTGGTTTATGAATGACAGAGACTAAACTTGATCCCTTCTTGCGATCAGAAGAAACCTCTGATTACAAGTCACTACTTGTCCCCCCAAGTTCAAAGTCATACAAACTCCTCAGATAGGAGTCAGAGCATCTGAAAGATACTTCTTGAGGCCATATGAATATTAGATAATCACCAAGACAAACTTAAAATGTGCATTATAAAATATTGCACATTCATTAAGGAAAATTTGCATATTAAAGGGAAGTGTAAAGAAAAATAAATCCCATCATTCTATATAATAAAAGGCTATTATGCAAATTGTCCCCTGGACTGGGAGTTCCACCAGGAGTTCAACTGGGAGTTCCACCAGGGGGTGGGGCTGGCTGGCCAACTGCCCACAGCCCCTTCCCCCAGCCACTCCCACCCATGCATGAATTTGTGCACTGGACCTCTAGTTTAAACATAATCTTTCTCAACATTTTTGTTTTTGATATGCATTAACTTTTTTAAAATATATAAATTTATGCCCTAGCTGGTTTAGCTTGGTGGATAGAGCATAGGCCTGCAGACTGAGAGACCCTGAGTTCGATTCTGGTCAAGGGCATGTACGTTGGTTGCTGGCCCATCCCCAGGGGGAGGTATGCAGGAGGCAACTGATCAATGTTTCTCTCTCATCAATGTTTCTAACTCTCTATCCCTCTCTCTTCCTTTCTGTAAAAAAATCAATAAAGTACATTTTAAAAATATATAAATATATAGAGAGAGAGATTTGAAAATATAACTTACATCCTAATTATTTCCCATGTCCTGGAATATCCCATGAAAACATTTATCCTCCAGCAATAATAGTCTATTGAATTGATGTTCCATGGCTTACCTAAAACATATCCCTATGTCAAGGTTTTTGCTGTTTCCTGTTTTTTTTAATTAATATCTTTTTAAAAAATATATTTTATTGATGTTTTTTACAAAAAGGAAGGGAGAGGGAGAGAGAGTTAGAAACATTGATGAGAGAGAAACATTGAAACATTGACCAGCTGCCTCCTGCACACCCCTACTGGGGATGTGCCCACAACCACATTCCCTTGACCAGAATTAAACTTGGGACAATTCAGTCCACAGGCCAATGCCCTATCCACTGAGCCATACTGGTCAGGGCTGTTTCCAATTTTTGATAGCATAAATATTACTGTGATGTCTTCATGTCTGCCTTTTTAAAGCTCCTTGATACTTATCAAATAAGTTGCCTTCTGAAATAATTGTTCCATCCTTCTTGAGGACTATTTGTTTTTAATACAAGAATACATTCTTAATATAATATTCCTTGCCCCCTGAAAGATGTTCTGAGTTAGTTTGGTTACTGGTTAAGCAAGTGGAATAAGATTTAATGGCTTTATCTGGGTGCTCTGCCATTAATAACTCTGTGATCTCTCTACCTCAATTTTCTTGTCTGTTAAATAGAAATAATGTAGCACTTAGCCCAGAGTGTGCTGAGGATGAAGTGAGGGAGCATAGCAACACTTTTTAGTGACTGATAATAAATATTAAATAATTATTAGATACTAGGGGCCCAGTGCACAAATCCATGCACCTTGAAAGGAACTATGGGCCGAGAGGCTGCAGTGGGAACAGGGACAGGTCTCAGCCCATCCTCTGCACTCCCACCCAGCCCCCTCCCACTATAGCCCCCAGTTTCCTAACTGATAGCAGCTCCTGTCACTGCCCCCATGCACTGACAGCGCCAGCCCCACTCGCACCTGCTGATAGTGCATAGTGATTGGGACCAGCACCAGCAGTGGGTGCAAATGAGTCCAGCGCGGTCAGCGGGTGCTAGCAGTGGCTGCTGCCCTGATCACCCCTCAGGAGCAGGGAAAGGTGGAGAAGCACTCAGGGGCAATCAGTGCCAGCAGCCGCCATTCACATCCACTGATGGCACCGAGCGATTGGGAATGGTGCCAGGCACCGGCAGTGGATATGAGCAGTATCTTTGGTGCTGGCTATGGGTGCAAGAGGGGCTGGCACTGGGAGCAGGTGTGAGCACCAGGTGAGACCACTGTGCATAGGAGCAAAAAATTTTCAGTAAACACCAGAGACTCCCCCCGATGACAGCAATTGGTGCTCCACCTTGGTCTGGCACACCCCCTCACTTGCTTCACCATCCCACCGTGGCTGACATCTGCCATGTTCTACATGTGCCCCCTGGTGGTCAGCACTCATCATAGGGACTAGTTGTTCTGCTGTTTGGTCTATTTGCATATTAGCCTTTTATTATATAGGATAATAATCATATTGTTTGTAGTTGTGATGGAGATAAAGGCCTTCTTAAGCCAGCTCCTGTTCAAAACTCTCCTTTTATTAATTAATTTACTCCTCAAGACAGCAGGAATGTTGGGTACAACTCCCAGGACAGGCCCTTACAGGGAAGGAGTGAGCCCTCGTTCCCCTTCCACCTCCCTATTCTTCTTCTAGGAAGTGGATGTGGTGCCTGAACCTCCATCCTGACAACCATACCCTGAGGGTAATGGAACAGAAAGCTGAAAGCAACCTGGGCCCCCGGGGACAGTGCAGCTACCAGTTCAGCCTTGAATGACCTAAATCCAGACCTTTTAGATGTGAGAGAAATAATCCTCTGTCTTGCCTAAACCAATCTCATCTGGAGTCTCGTTCACAACAGTCAAAACTTAGCCCTAACTCACACTGCCTGCCACCAGGCAGGTTCTGCCATTTGAGTCATTCCTGGAGTCTGTATTGAAATAAATGCTCAGGCCCTCGCTCAGTGGATACAGTGTCAGCCTGCAGTCTGAAGGGTCCCGGGTTCGATTCCAGACAGGGACACCTGCCTGAGTTTCAAGCTTGGTCCAACATGCAGAAGGCAACCAATCAAAGATTCCTTCTCATTATTGATGTTTCTATCTCTCTCTCTCCATTCCTCTCTGAAATCAATAAGAATATTTTTTTTTAAAAAAAGCAAGAAATGCTCAGACTTCTGAAATGGCTTTCCTTAAACTGAGACAGGGCCAATTAAAAGGCAATAAGGGAGAATCCAAGATGGCGGCATAGGTAAACACCTATACTGCTGCCTCGCACAACAATTTCAAAACTACAACTAAAAGACAGAACGGACATCATCCAGAACCACAGGAAAGCTGGCTGAGTGGAAGTTCTACAACTAGAGGGAAAGAGAGGGGCTCACGGAGACCCAGAGGAGCTGCAAAAAGCTGAGGTACAGAGACGCGCGCTGAGAGAGCGGGTGCCTGAGTACCTGGCTGGCTTTCTCTGGCGGGAGGGAAACGGAGACTCCCAACGGCATTGAACCCCTTATCTTACGACACTAAACCCCAGATCCAGCCGAAACTCATACGGGGGGAGTTTGGACTGTGAAAAGGGAGAAGTGCACGGAAATTTAGGGGAGTTGCAAAGGATCGGAGGTCTGGTGGCGCACGGCACCACAAGGAGGACAGATTGCTGATTGTGCCGCTGGCTTTCGCGAGTGGGCGGGAGACAGACCCTCCGATCTGTGCCACTTCTGAGTCCACTGGGCCCCTGTTTTGGGCGAAACCCTGGGGACCTAGACTCGTGTGGTCCTGGTTCGCAGGGGAGCCGGAAAGGCAGCGGTTGGAGGCGCTGCGGGTGCGCGCCAGCACAAGGACGGCTCCAGCCATTACCCAGTCACGTGAGACTCAGGGGCCGTGGAGGGCGGGGCCGACTGGAAGGCAAGGCGGTCCCTTAAGCCCTGAGACTCCACCCTCCCAAGCTCAGCAGAGGCTTCTGCGGCTGAATCCAGCACAGAAGTTTCCCCGGCACAGTGAAAATGCCGAGACAAGGGAAGGGATTACAAGCAAAAGAAATGGAGGAAAAAAAACGACGATATAGAGTTCAAAACCACACTTATAAGGTTTTGCAAGAATATGCTAGAAAAGAGGGATAAATTTAGTGATACACTGACTGAAATAAAAACTATTATGCAGAGTACTAACAGCAGACTAGAGAAAGGCAAGGATCAAGTCAAAAATTTGAAATATAAAGAAGCAGAAAACATTCAACTGGAAAAGCAAGAAGAGAAAAGAATCCAAAAATGTGAACATAATGTAAGGAGCCTCTGGGACAGCTTCAAGCGTACCAACATCAGAATTGTGGGGGTGCCAGAAGAAGAGAGAGAGCAAGATACTGAAAACCTGTTTAAAGAAATAATGACTGAAAACTTCCCACATCTGGTAAAAGAAATAGACTTACAAGTCGAGGAAGCACACAGAACCCCAAAGAAAAGGAACCCAAAGAGGACTACACCAAGACACATCATAATTAAAATGCCAAGAGCAAAAGACAAAGAGAGAATATTAAAAGCAGCAAGAGAAAAACAGTTTATTACCTACAAGGGAGCACCCATACGACTGTCAGCTGATTTCTCAACAGAAACGATGCAGGCCAGACAGGAGTGGCAAGAAATATTCAACGTGATGAACAACAAGAACCTACAACCAAGAATAATCTATCCAGCAAAGCTATCATTCAGAATTGAAGGGCAGATAAAGACCTTCACAGAGAAGAAAAAGCTAAAGGAGTTCATCAACTCCAAACCAGTATTATATGAAATGCTGAAAGGTACCCTTTTAGAAGAGGAAGAAGAAAAAGGTAAAAGACAAAAAATTATGAACAACAAATACACATCTGTCAACAAGTGAATCTAAAAATTAAGTGAATTAAAAATCTGATCAACAGAATAAACTGGTGAATATAATAGAATCAGGAGCACAGAAAGGGAGTAGACTGATAATTCTCAGGAGGACAAAAATCATAAAGCATCAAACAGAGTGTGAAATTATAGCAGAAAGATTAAAGTTAGGTGAGGTAAATAAGTGATCAATCAAAGGACTTGTATGCATGCTTATAAACATAACCAATGATCACAGACACTGGGGGGTCGGGGTATGCCTGGGAGGGAGGGGGGGCAATGGGGAGATATGTATAAAAAATTAATAAAAAATTAATTAAAAAAAAAAAAAAAAGGCAATAAGAACCCCAAACAAAACGTTTTCCACTTGGTCACAATGTTGCTTAGGAACCACTCAAGACTATTTCTCTAAAATAGCCGCTTGCTCGTTAACAGTTAGGAATCAGAAGGAAAGGTGGAAACATGAGGGTGGCCCCCAAATATTTTCAATATACAAACTGTGCTCACCTCCATAAGCCCCATTTACCCTGCTTTTCATATCCACTAGTATCTGTCCATCAGCCATTTCTACTGTGTTGTTTGTTCCCAAAGTACCTCCTAAGCTCACAGCACCTGCTGAAGAATCAGTCGGCTTCTCTGGACCCTTTAGTACCTTTATGTGCAGGATCTTAAAACACATTGTGCGAGTCTGTCTGAGTCAGGTTTCCTTCCTAAGCTAACGGGGTGAAACAGGACATTTCTGCCCTAGGTGATAGGCTCAGTTGCAGTTGCCGTTATCGCCACAAGAGGGCACTGCGTATGCTGCTATCGTTTCTGAGAGGCTCTTCCAGCAGCTCTAAGAACACCCGAAAGGGAGTCAGTCCTGCGAGGAGGGTGGAGGGAGGCGTTTCTCTGTAAGTATATATGTAGGTCCCTTTTATAATTATGGCGTTGTCTCTATTTTCACATCTGCCCCCCAGTATTTCCACCTGGATGTCCTGAAGACACAGTATCACAAGTCCAAATTCCTGCATGGTTTTCCCCACTCTGCCCCATCCTCAAAGAAAACAAAAAAACTCTCCCCTTTTCCCTTTCCCCTACCCACTCCCTCTTTCCCCCAGGCTTCTCTGTCTCAGTTAAGGGTATCTTTATCCTCCCAGCTACTCAAACTAAGACCATTGTTTCTTATTCCCCTGCCTTTCTTCCCACAGAGCCAAGATGTCACCAAAGCCAAATTATGCTCTAACTCTGGCCCTTTCCCCCACCTATTCTGCACCTCTCTCACTGTGCCTCAAACAGATATTTTGGAGCCCTCCCACGTCTCCCTCCTTTCCAATCAACCTCAATACTCTGACAACGCAGGCAAGATCACATTGTTTCCCTTTTTACATGTTAAGATGGAAACAACCCAAGTGTCTATTGAAGACTAAATGGATAAATAAAATATGGTCTATCTATACAATTAAATATATTTTTTCTTTATTGATTAAGATATTGCCAAAACCGCCGAGGCCGGTTTGCCTCAGTGGATGGAGCATTGGCCTGCGGACTGAAAGGTCCCCGGTTTGGTTCTGGTCAGGGGCATGTATCTTGGTTGCAGGTGCATCCCCAGTGGGAGGCATGCAGGAGGTGGCTGATGGATGTCTCTCTCTCATCGATGTTTCTAACTATCTGTCTCTCTCCCTTCCTCTCTGTAAAAAATCAATAAAATATTTTTTTTAAAAAAAAGATATTCTATATGTGTCCTTATGGCCCCCTTGCCCCCCCCCTCACACTCCCCTATACAATAAAATATTAATCAGCCTTAAAAAAGGAAGAAGGAAATTCTGCCACATGGATGAACCTTGAGGACATTATACTAAGAGACAGCAGAATTTAGATTAATCTCAAGCTGCCTGTTGGGCCCACATACTTTTATCAATAGACCTGGCCTTTTTTTGAGACAAAAGTCCCAATACATGGAAAATGGTGGGACTGAGAGATGAACTTCTAATATACACTAATCTATATACACAAAAGCCTAAGCAACCGAACAACCGGAATGACTGGAATGACTGGTCAACCAACCACTATGACATGCACTGACCACCAGGGGCAGACGCTCAATGCAGGCAGACTAATCTCCTGTAGCCCCTGTGGGGACTGAATGAGATGGCCCCAATTGGCCCTGCCCTCTGGCTAAGCCAAAGAACCCCACCCATGCACGAATTCATGCACCAGGCCTCTAGTTTATAATAAACTACTAATTAGCTATTTCCTCAGTCTCAAGTTTACATGTTTAACTAAGCACAATTTCTGTGTTGAATTTAGTTTCTCAGGTAGACTTTTCTACTAAAGAAAAGAAAGTTCTCTATCTTTATTCTCTAGCTGGGAATAGCTTTGCCTAAGAAGTCATAAAGCTGGCATTCTAGTTTTCAAAGTTTTGTGGCATTGGTTACTGAAAATTTGCCTGAGGTATTGTCAGGTAGTGGCTAAGAGGATAAACGAAGTCTAGAATTAGTCAGCCCCAGGGCTGCTCCTGGGTCTTCCAGTGCCTGAATGGCTACTCTGCAGTGATGATGAGCATATGATTTTATCTTTCATTCTGTTTTGTGGTTTATCACTTCTATTTAGATTTGTGTATATTAAACCATCCTTGCATCCCAGGCATAAATTCCACTTCATTGTGTTATATGATCCTTTTAATGTGTTTTTTTAATTTGGTCTACTAATATTTTGTTGGGAAGTTTTGCATCTACATGGTGTGGCAAAAGTAGGTCTACAGTTGTTCACATGAAAAATAACACAATAATTAATAAATAATAATATAAGAATAAACTCTGTTTTGAGTATCCACAACTGTAAATCTACTTTTGCCCCACCCTGTATATTCCTCAAGGATGTTGGCCCTGTCGTTTTCTTTTCTTTTTAATTTTATTTTTTAAAATATATTTTTATTGATTTCAGAGAGGAAGGGAGAGAGAGATAGAAACATCAAAGATGAGAGAGAATCACCAATCAGTTGCCTCCTGCACGCCCTCCTCCCCCTCCCCACCCCCTCCACTCCCGCCCCTGAGGATCGAGCCTACAACCTGGGTATGTGCTCTGTCCACTGAGTGAAACTGGCCAGGGCCGATTTGTTTTCCTGTAGCATCCTTATCTGGCTTTGGTATCAGGGTAATGCTAGTCTCATAAAATGAGTTTGAGAGTGTTCCCATCTCTTCGATTTTTGGGAATAGTTTGAGAAGGATGGACCTTAATTCTTCTTTAAATGTTTGACAGAATTCCCACCAAGGAAACCCTCTTATCCTATGCTTTTTCTCTGTTCAAAGGTGGGTTTTGTTTTTGTTTTTGTTTTTAAATATATTTTATTGATTTTTTACAGAGAGGAAGGGAGAGGAATAGAGAGCTAGAAACATCCATCAGCTGCCTCCTGCATGCCACTCACAGGGGATGTGCCCACAACCAAGGTACATGCCCTTGACTGGAATCGAACCTGGGACCTTTCACTCTGCAGGCTAACGCTCTATCAACTGAGCCAAACCAGCTTTGGCATGTTGAAAGGTTTTTGAGTACTGGTTCAATCTCTTTTCTTATTATTGGTCTTCATGTTTCAGACTTGGTAGGTTGAATAATAAAGCACTTTATAGAACCTTAAAATAGTCCTACCTTGCTTTCCAAATATAGAAGTTAGGCCATCTGAGGAAACTGATTCAGGAGGGGGACTGTGAGCAAAAAGGGAGGTGTGAATAGGAAGGTCACCCCTGGTTTGCCTGGATTTAGTCTTGCTCTGGGAAAGTGGATTTACAAACCCACAAACCACACACTCTTGTGAATATTCCCTACCTTCTCTTCACACATCCTCTTGCTAATCCACATCTCTGATGCTACCAGGTTTTGCTTATTTTTTTATTAGTCTTTTAAATTATTCTATATAATAAAAGGGTACTCTGCAGATTGTCCCCTCGACCAGAATTTTGACCAGAGTTTGACCAGGGGCAGGGCCAGCCGGCCAACCACGGTGGCCCCTCTCCCTGGCCCCTCTCCCTGGCCGGGCCTGCCCCACCTGTACACAAATTTGTGCACCAGGCCTCTAGTTTTCTAATAATGTTGCTTTTCTAGTTCCCAAAGCTATGTAAAATGAAGGACATTCAGAATGATATGCAGAATGAAAACTACTCAGTCATTTTCTTCTGACAGTGGCAAGACTTTTCTAATGCTCTCCCTGGTACTAGTTTTCTATAAATACTAAGTAATTTACTCAAAGCTATATATAAGCCTTTCTGAAAAGTCTTCCAGAACCTTCATGGCACCTGGCACAGAGTTTCAGTTTTTGTTCCAATCCCTTAAAAAAAAAAGAAAACTGAAATTGGGATGGTATTGCCATACTCATTTGTGAAATACTGGTTAACATTATTATTTACAAATATTTCTTTATATTCTTCTGCCAAGCCTGTCTCCTATTTAAGAAACCAATTTTTCTAGCACACATCTAATGCTTTTTGCATGGCATTGTGTATTCTCTGAGCTCTTTTTTGTATGTGTGGTAAAATATACATAACATAAAAGTTACCATCTCAACTATTTTTAAATATATAGTTTCAGTGGCATTAAGTATATCCATATTGTTGTGCAACCATCATCCATCTCCAGAACTCTTTTCATCTTGTAAATTTTAAAATGTATGCTCATTAGACAATAACTCCCTATTTTCCCCTTCCCATCCTCTGGCAGCCACCTTCTACTTTCTGTCTGTGAATTTGACTACTCTAGGTGCCTCATATGAATGGAATCATATAGTATTTGTCCTTTAGTGACTGGATTATTTCACTCAGCATAATTTCAAGGTTCATGCATCTTGTAGCAAGTATCAGAATTTCCTTCCTTTTTAAGGCTGAATAAGATTCCATTATATGGACATGCCATATTTTGTGTATCCACTCATCTATGAACATTTAGGCTGCTTTCACTTTCTGGCTATTATGCATATTGCTGCTATGAACATGGATGTACAATATCTCTTCAAGCTCCTGCTTTTAATTCTTTGAGTATATACTCAGAATTGGAATTGCTGGATTTATGATAATTTTGTTTTAAATTTTTTAAGGAGCTGCCCTATTGTTTTCTACTGTGGCTGCACCATTTTACATTCCCGCCAGCAAGGCACAAGATTTCCAATTTCTCTTGCAAACACTTGTTATTTAGGGTTTTTTTGTTGTTGTTGTTTTTTGTTTGTTTTTTAATGGTAGCCATCTTAATGGGTGTTGAAATAGGACCTTAAGAGCATCCATCTCAGGTAAAAACTGCTGTTTGAATTTTAACCCTGCCTTTCTGGCTTCTGTTACAACCACTTGCTGAAGCAATCTGGAAGGTCACATAAATCCATCCCACATCACAAAGGTTATTCTCCTGTGCCTGAGGGCCAGAACCATAAGAGATTGATTCCTGTTGACTCAGCCGCTCCGGGACTTGAGACTGTAGATGACCTTTAGAGATTATTAACTTTGCTCAGTTTTGCTTCTGTACCATCTGCTTTCGCAAGATAGGGCCACGATCCAACGCCCAGCAGGGTGTGGCTGGGAGGCGAGGAGCGGGCAGCGGCGGGATTTAGAAAGCGTGGTGGTTAGGCCTTTAGCCGGACGGCCTACCCCTGGGCCCGCCTGCGTGTGGGGCCGCCGCTGGGCAGCTCAACAAACCCTGGCCCGCTTCGTATCGCCCACTTCTCTGCCGCGGCTCGCGGGAGTCGCCCCACAGCAGGTATGGGATGTTCTTCTCTGATTTCTCGCAGACTCACGTTACCTTTCCTGCCACTTTGGAAGCTTACGCTTTCATTTTAATAGTGTTAAAATGAAGAGGCAGCCGAAACCGGTGTGGCTCAGCGGATAGAGCGTCGGCCTGCGGACTGAAAGGTCCCAGGTTCGATTCCGGTCAAGGGCAGGTATCCTGGTTGCAGGCACATCCCCAGTGGGGGTTGTGCAGGAGGCGGCTGACCGATGTCTCTCTCTCTATCATCGATGTTTCTAACTCTCTATCCCTCTCCTTTCCTCTCTGTAAAAAAATCAATAAAATGTATTTAAAAAAAAAAAAATGAAGAGGCAGTCTTTGGCAGTGGAAAGCCCAGCAATGGGACAAGTCTGGGTTCTGACACAAGTAGACCACTGGGAAACCCTAAGCCGACAAGAACTTTGTCCAAGCAGGAAATGGGGTTCTTGCGCTATCTGGTCCGGGGCTGGGGGGGGGGGGCTGTTCTTCGAGCCTGTAAGGACCACCGAGATGTGAGGCCTCCGGGGTCCTAGAGGGGCCGCTTCGCCCGGCGCACGCGGGCGCACTTCCGGCCTTTGTGTGCCGGCGGCGACGGCCGCGGTGGCAGGGCTCCGCGCTGGCCGCTGGGGGGCGCGGTGAGGCCGACTCTGCTCGGTCGGGACGCGCAGCTGCAGTCTCGGTTGGCCTCGGGGGATCCGAGAGGGGCTCCCAGAGGCAGAGCGTGTTTTTCTCCTCACCGCGCAGTTTGGGTCTCGCCTCCCTGCGTGCCCGCAGCCGGCAGGGAGTGGGGGGCGTCCAGGCTCCGGGGAGGGTGGTGGGGCGTCTGCGATGTGCCTGCCGCCTTGTCCAGGCCTCCTCGGAGCCAGCCTGCCGCCGCCCTTGCTCCCTCTCAAATCCACGCCGCTGTCCGTGGAAACAACGTTCGGAACGACCTTGGCGGCAGGTCCAGATGGTTAAAGTGGAAAAAGGTGGTCTGGGTACCTCGTCTTTCCGTTTGCATTGTTCCACATCATAACCCGAGCGTTGGGCTAGGCAGAGGGAGGGGCACGTGGAAATGCAGGCTGTGGGTGCTGCCCTTCCCGCAGGCGGGCACCCTCGCAAGGGGACGGGTCCTTGCTGTCGCGTGAGCTGCCCTAGCCCAGAGAGGGGACCTGTGGAAGTGCTGTTCCAGCCACGAGCAAGCCGGAGAGAGCTGGGTCAAACACACAAAGCCGGAGAGAGCTGGGTCAAAAACACACAAAGGTGAAAGGGTGGGGGAGAACTGGAAGGAGAGTGGCCAATATTTCCACACCAGTCTGATAAAATGTTTACTCTGTGCTGGGTAGTGGAGTTAAAGAATGTGAGGTCACCGATCCCAGATCCAGAGGTTGCTAAATCCCTTCTGCTAAAAATAGCCACGCCCCGGGCGGCCCCACCAGGGCCAAGGGATCAACCCAACCAAAACTTGGGTATGTGCCCTGACGGGGGAATGGAACCCTCTACCTTTTGGTGTACAGGAGGACACTCCAACCATGTGTCTCGCTCCCCCCCCTCCCCGCCCTTTTCTTAATATATTTGTAATGCTTTCAAGGGAGAGAGAGAGAAACATCAGTGATGAGAGAGACTCATTGATTGGCTGGCGGCCTTCTGCACACCCCACACTGGGGATGGAGCCCACATCCTGGACATGTGTCCTTTACAGGGAGTCAAACCATGACCTTCTGGTTCATGGGTCCGCACTCAACCACTGAGCCATACCAGCCCCTTCCCCGCCCCATTTTTGTTTAGTAAAATTTGGAATTTAATTAAAATCAGAATAGGGATACAGTAAACCAGCATACTTTTATGATCATCCATTTTTGAGACTGAAAACATCTCCAAAACTTGGAGGTCCAGTTTATTCCTGAGAGACACCAACTAAGGTTTTACTCTTTGAACTATTACCCTTTAAAAAACAAACAAAAGCATTTGCATTTGTTTTCCAGAGATAATATAGCAAAAGGAGATCTCAGTGCTGCATACAAGCTGTATGAGCTTGGATTGTTGTCGGGTGACTTCCACAACCAGTTGCAAATGACCACGGAGGCTGCTAAGTTGGTAATAAGCAAGCAAGGATTTATTGAGCTGTCCAGCGACAGCAGAGAGGGCACCACACGCAGGTGGAGTCCACACACTCACGACTGTGCTGTCTCAAGGGGTTGCAGCCCTTTTTAAAGATCCAAACCACATTTTTTTTTCTCCTTGTTCTAAAATCAGCAAACAGCCACAGAGAGGGTTGGTGGGTTTCAGTGAGCCACAACGGTTCCTGTTGACTGCTCCTTATCTCCCAACCACCCCCTGCTAGACATTGGAATGTGGACCTATCTTGTGAAAGCAAATTGTAAAACTGAGCAAAGTTAATCATCTCTAAAGGTCGTCTTTAGACTCCACTCCTGGGCCACTGAGTCAACAGGGATCAATCTCTTATGGTTCTGGTCCTCAGGCACAGGAGAATAAACTTTGTGACATGGGATGGATTTATGTGAGTTTCTAGGTCAAACAGCAGTTTTTACCTGAGATGAATGCTCTTAAGGTCCTATTTCAGGATGACTTTTTTATTTAACCTTTCTGACCTTCAGATTCCTTGTCTCATTTCTAAAGGAAGGTTAGTAATAGTACCTATTTAATAGGGAGAAATGAATGAGATCATATTTATAAAGCACCCACCTGAATGTGTATGGTTGGTAGTACTAGTACGTATGTCTTTCTGCACTTGATTTGAAGTGGTGTCACTCCACATTTTTTTCTTGTATCATCACATTTCAGGGATCTGGCATGTTAATGTCTTCATTTTCTTTGTATAAACTTCTTTTGCTACTTTCACTATTTCCTTCTTGCCTTCCTCAGTTTCATTTTAGATTCTGTTTATATTCTGCTTTTTAAGACCTGTCTTTTCTTTCTGCTTTAATTTCTTCACTTTTCAGTTTTTAAATCAAGTGTATTCTTTTTCCTCTTCAAGCTTATATACAGACGGTTGTGCTGTATCATGCTATATGCATTCCTAAAAACTTATCATCCTACGAAAATTACTCAAAATAAGACCAAGGCTAATAGAGTTAAAGCAGACTATTTAAAACTATGTACTTTTGTAAAAAGAACAAGAAAATAACATTATTGCCCTAGCCAGTTTGGCTCGGTGGATAGAACGTCAGCCTGCAGACTGAAGGGTCCCAGGTTTGATTCTGGCCAAGGGCACATGTCCGGGTTGCAGGCTTAATTCTGGGGGGGGGGGGGCGGGTGCAGGAGGCAGCTGATCAATGATTCTCATCATTGATGTTTCTATCTCTCTCTCTCTCTTCTCTGAAATCAATAAATATATTTTAACAACAACAAAAGAACAGGAGAATAACTTTCTTAATTTGAAATGATGACAGAGTTAAAAGACATTGTATTACTAAGAAAGAAATACTGTACATGAGAATTTACACTAAAAAAAAGGATAGAAATACAGATGGCCAATAGGTTCATGAAACGATGCTCAACATCCCTAATCATCCTGGAAATTCAATGAGCCCAGCGGTGTGGCTCAGTGGTTCAGCACTGACCCATGAACCAGGAGGTCCTGTTTGATTCCCAGTCAGAGCACATGATCAGATTGTGAGTTCAATCCCCAGTAGGTGTGCAGGAGGCAGCCAATCAATTATTTTCTCTTATCATTGATGTTTCAATCCCTTTCTTCCTCTCCCAATCTCTCTCTGAAATCAGTAAAAACACAGTTTGTTTGTTTTTTAAAAATCACAATTGCCAAAACCAATTTGGATCAGTGGATAGAGCATCAGCCTGCGGACTGAGAGGTCCCAGGTTTGATTCCGGTCAAGGGCATGTATTTTGGTTGCGAGCACATCCCCAGTGGGGGTTGCGCAGGAGCAGCTGATAGATGTCTCTTTCACATCGATGTTTCTAACTCTCTATCCTTCTCCCTTCCTCTCTGTAAAAAATCAATAAAATATATTTTTTAAAATCACAATGAAGTATCACCTCACATCTGTTAGAAGGCTGTCATCATCTAAGAGACAAGAAATAACATGCTGATAAGGATGTGGACAAAAGAGAACTCTCATGCTCTGCTGGCAGGAGTATAAATTGGTGCCACTCAGCCAGTGTGGCTCAGTTGTTAAGCGTTGACCTATGAACCAGGAGGCCATGGCTCGCTTCATGGTCAGGGCATATACCCAGCTTGTGGGCTTGATCCCCAGTGTGGGGTGTGCATGAGGCAGCCAATCAATGATTCTCATCATTGATGTTTCTATCTCTCTCTTTCCCTTCCCCTCTGAAATCAATAAAAATATATATTTTTTAAAAACACACAGTAAAACACCCTCTTTTTGGAAGCAGGTCTGTAATTACAATCTGTTCTCAGCCACATGGTTCTGCTGCTGGAAAGATAGGGCTGTAAGTAAAACCACATCAAGGATAATTGCTCATCCAAGGAAGTTCACTTGCCAAGGACTCTACCTATGTTAGAGCATTGCACACTAATTAGAAATGCTATATGCTAAAGAATCCATCGAATAGTACTAATCTGTCACTGGGATGTGGTTTTGCCTATCTTTATGTAGGGATATAAAACGTCTTCCCAACTCACTGAAGATCCGATGAGAAAGGATAGATGAAGAAATGATAAAACATTAACACTTGTAACAGCCACAAAGGATAAACACCTAGGAACCAGGAACAGTACCAAATCCTTTTTATTCATTACTAGAGGCCTGGTGCACAAAATTTCTGCCTGGGGTGGGGGGTTCCTGCATCCACTCCAATTTGGGACCCTTCAGGATATGTCTGACTGCTGGTTTAAGGACTGCTGGCTCCTAACTGCTTACCTGCCTGCCTGCCTGATTGCCTCTAACTGCTCTCCCCTGCCAGCCTGATCACACCTAACTGCCTTTGCCTCAGCCCCGGCCACTGTGGCTTTGTCCAGAAGGATGTCTGGTCTAATTAGCATATTATCATTTTATTAGTATAGATGGGATCACTTTTTTTTGAGAGAGAGAGAGAGAAACATCATTTGGTTGCCTCCCCTAAGCACCCAACCAGGGATTAAACCCCACTACCTAGGTGTGTGCCCTAACTCAGGAATCAAACCTGCAACTCTTTGGTGTATGGAACAATGCTCCAACCAACTGAGCAACTCAGTTAGGGCCATGATGGGATCACTTTTAAACTTCCTGCAAGACTGAATTATTGTGCCTAATACCAGGTGCAAACAGTTGCCATTAAAAAGTTTAGCAGCAGCCGAAACCAGTTTGGCTCAGTGGATAGAGCGTCGGTCTGTGGACTGAAAGGTCCCAGGTTCAATTCCGGTCAAGGGCATGTATCCTGGTTGCGGGCACATCCCCAGTAGGGGGCGTGCAGTAGGCAGCTGATCGATGTCTCTCTCTCATCCATGTTTCTAACTCTCTATCCCTCTCCCTTTCTCTCTGTAAAAAATCAATAAAATATATATTTTTTTTAATTAAAATAAAATGCCAAAACCGGTTTGGCTCAGTAGATAGAGCGTCAATAAAATATATATTTTTTAAAAATTTTTTTAAATAAAATAAAAAGTTTAGCAGCAGAATCAAGTCAGTTCAGGCTCAAAGCTAAGGCTCTTTTCACTAAAATCCTTTTCTAAACATAAGCTCTTATGTTTCTCTCTACCCAGAATGAAGATAAGAGCTGTGTTTAAAAGTTCTTAATCACCGCTTCAGCACAGCTGGCTGAGAAGCTCACCAACTCTCCACTTCTTGTATGTGCATTTTAGAACGGACCCCAGCCTGTCTGGGAAACCGTGGGCGCTATGCATTTTGGTGAATTTTGCTGCATAATGTAATGGAAGAAAATTCCAGTTTTAAGACAAGAAGATAGTATGATTTTGCATTCCAGAAATAGCCAGAGATGATGGAATATTCTTTATTGGAATTCTATCTTCCTCATATTATTAAGTAGATATAGAAAAGTGACAGAAAAATATAAGGATTAAAAATTATTAAACAGCCGAAATCGGTTTGGCTCAGTGGATAGAGAGCATCAGCCTGCGGACTGAAGGGTCCCGGGTTCCATTCCAGTCAAGGGCATTTATCTTGGTTTCGGGCACATCCCCAGTAAGGGATGTGCACGACGCACTGATCGATGTCTCTCTCTCATCGATGTTTCTAACTCTCTATCCCTCTCTCTTCCTCTCTGTAAAAAATCAATAAAATATATTTTTAAAAAACTATTAAAAATAGTTCTTTTTCCTGCTCTAAAACAACCTGGCTGCTCTCTCAATTCCTGCACAGCTGTCATCTCAAGGTGTCCCTTCAGCAGCACCCTGGGGAGCTCTTGTCCCACTCCCACCCCCACCCCCATATTGGATCTCCTGCTTCTGGATCCCATTTCTCTCTCAGGTGTTTCTTCTTTCGGTGAAGCATAGCCTTTCATAAGCTTCCTGAGACAGAATGCCTATGAAGTGAATATTTTGAGAACCTTCTTATCTGAAATTGTTTTTTTGCTCCCCTCCTATCTCTTTAAAATTCTAGTTTAGAAATTATTTACCCTTAGAATTTTGTCTTCTAACTTACAATGTTTCGGTTAAGACAGGAGCATTATGATTTTTTCCCAAAGTTTATTTTATTTTACTTTTCCCTTTGCATTGAATTTATTAGTTAACAAAATTATACAGATTTCATGTACACAATCCCACACATGTATTGTGTGTTCACCACCCCAAGTCAAGTTTCCTTACATCACCTTTTAGCCCCCCCACCACACCCCGACACCCCGTATATCCTACTTCACCTCCGCTCTCTCCCTCCTCCCAGCAATCACCATACTGTTATCTTTGTCCATGAGTTTTTTTCTCTTTTTTTCGTTTTTTGCTTCTCTTCCACCCACCCACCCAGCCCCTCAATTCCACCCCCTGCCAGCTGTCAGCCTGGTCCCATCTGAGCCTGTCTCTATTTTATTTGTTAGTTCATTTTGTTCATGAGATTCCACATGTGCGTAAAATCTTATGGTACTTGTCTTTCTCTGACTGGTATTTCACTTAGTGTAATGCTCTCCCGGTCCACCTATGCTGTTGCAAAGGGTAAAAATTCCTTCTTTTTTATGGCGGGGTAGTATTCTATTGTGTAAATGTAACTATTCATCGACTAATGGACACTTGGACTACTTCCAATTTTTGGCTATTATAAATAATGATGCAATGAACATAGGGGTTCTTATATCCTGTCGAATTAGAGCTTCAGGTTTGATTCTTGGTCCTGAATCTGGAAATCTTTGGATTCTAAAATTTCACATGGAATCGGTTTTATTTAACTCTTTCCCATTCATTTTCCTGAACATTCAATGGGCTGTATGTGTTCTTTATTTCTGAGTCGTTTTCTTAAAATTTTTTTGTTGATAATTTCCCCCACTTCATTTTCTCTGTTGTGTATTTTCCAAAATTCCTACAATTCAAATGTGGAACCTTCTGAATTGATTCTCGAATTTTCATATGTTCACTCATATTTTTCATTTCTGTCTTTTCTATTTGCTGGTATATATCTTTAACTTTCTCTTCTATTGAATTTTTCATTTTTGCGCTTATATCTTTTATTTCAAGACATTTCTTTTGTTTTCTAAATGTTCCCTTTATAGATCAACCTGAAATTTCTTCTCTTTTCTCTGAGGAAATTAACTGCAGAGGTTTTTGCTAAATATTTTCTTCTGCTCCCTGCATTGTCATGGCTTCCTCTTGTTGTGGCTGCCGTTACATAAATGGGCTAAAGATGGCCCCTGGGTTATTTCTTCACAGCAGGCTCAAAGCCCACCAGCCCTAAATTCAAATTCTCACATATCTCGTTGCTTTAAATATAACCCAAAGAAGCCATTGAGAGCCTCCTGCTTTGCAAAACTGCATCTATCAGCTAGCCATGGATAAGACAAACCCTGGAGCTAAAAAAGACCCCAAACCTCTGCTGCCCTTTGAGTTCTCTGACCCGGTTACTCCCACTGTACTGCTGAGTGAGGCCACCTAGACACACAAGACCCCTCTCAGGTTCCCCTTTCTCATGCCCTGTTCCCTGCTCTTGGCACTGCAGCTGTCTCTGCAAAGTCCCTTTTATGCAATCCTGACCAAGATCCACCTACTAAAGTCTATTGTAGAATAATACTGCCAAGTTGTGGTCTTGTCTCCTCCTCCATCAGCCCCCAAATACTCAACAGGCCACACCTACCCATAAATTAAAGGCTTTCCTCAAATGTCTTGACTGCCCATTTACATGGAAAGAATCAGTGTGGGACTAACATAGTCAGCAGGGACCCTAGGAAGCTTCCTGGAAGGCTCAGGTGTGGGCAGGTCTTGTCCACTGTGATCTTCCCATTGATGAGCCTCTGGGAACTGGACACCATCAGTGTTTAGATCTTGTCTTTTTGTCAGTTCCTCCAATGGAAAATCCTCTTGTCTTCCTCCTGAAGAACTTAAGCCTGCCTGCCAGCCCTCTGGATGCTGGGGGAGAAAAGGACTTGACCCCTGAAGGGTGGGATGGTGGGAAAGGTCAGGGCCAATAATGCATCTTGAGTCTGAGAGCCCTCTCCCTCAGGCCACCAATCAGACCCAGTGGAATCATATACATATATTACTGATTTCAGAGAAGAAGAGAGAGGGAGAGAGGGATAGAAACATCAATGATGATGAGAATCATTGATCGGCTGCCTCCTGCATGCCCCACACCGAGGATCAAGCCCACATCCTGGGCATGTACCCTGATCAGGAATGGAATCGCGACCTCCTGGTTCATAGGTCAACGCTCAACCACTGAGCCCTAGTGTGATCTTGACACCTGGCACAGCTGAGGTGAGGCTGTTTACAGAAAACAAGGGATTAAATAAAGATCTACCTCGGGGATGGGGAGACTCTTTCTCAGGTCCTGCCCAGCCACATGCTTTTTCCTATAATAGGAGCTGGCAAACATTTTCTGTAAAGGGCCTGACGATAAATATTTGCAACTACTCGAACTGTGCCATTGCTGTGCAAAAGCTCCCTCGGACTCTGTGTGAACAAAGGAGCATGGCTGCATTCTGAAATCGTGTTATCCATGGATGCCAAAATTTGAGTTTAATATAATTTTCCCATGCCGTGAACCAATATTCTTTTTAAAACTTTCCCACCTATTTAAAAATGTAAAACCCTTAGATCGCTGCCTGCAAAAAACAAGTAGCAAGCTGCATTTGGCCCAGTGGCGGAAGTTTGCTGATTCCTGTCTTAGAAGATCATTGCCGAGAGTTTACTGCTAAAGGCCTCAAAACCTTTCTTGCTCTGACTCCTTAGCACTGCCGCCAGTTTTTGTCCATAAGGAAAAGGATTACTTGTTGTGCCACCCTCATGTAACTTCCAAGACATGCCATGGAAATTTAGACATTTATGAATTGCCTTGGAATGGGGGAGCAGTGATTCCAAGAGCTCCTGCCAAGTTCTGCCCTGAGGTGGAACAAGTTGTTGATTGTTCTCTTTCCCTGGATTTTAACCAAGGTGATAAACGAGAGCAGTGGGAGGAGATCTCTGGGAAAGGTGGGAGCGCCGACTCCCAGGCCTTGAGCTTATCTGAGTGAGGACGTCTGTCTCCTGCAATAAAGATGGTTCTAACTAGGCCAGTACCTGTGTAGTCTCAGTTTTCAAATCATCAGAGAAAGAAGTGCAGGGGCAAAATCGGGATTTGGCAGTACAAAGAGCTGCTTCTGCCACTCATTAATGTGTAGTTGGGGGGCAAGTCAGTTCTCCTTGCTGAGCCTTGATTTTTTTTAATCTCTGAAATGGGAATCTTTACCTCATTGGGTACTTATGTGGATTACTAAAATAACATATCTAAAGTCTCTGTCACAGTCAGGGAGCTCAACAAATGGCAGATAGTACAATTCTAATTTGTGTAGACAAGAAAACTCATAGGCACCATCCAAAGGGCACCCATAACTCATTAAAGGTAAAGGCAGGAATACAATTTGCTTTCTTGATTCTTTAGCTGGCATTCTTTCCTCCACCTTGCACTGCTTAAAGAGGAGGCCTTAGTTTTTTGTTTGTTTGTTTGTTTTGTAATAGTTTTATTGATTTCAGAGAGCAAGGGAGAGGGAGAGATAGGAACATCAATGATCAGAGAGAATCAATGATCAGCTACCTCCTACACACTCTCCACTAAGGATCAAGCCCACGACATGGGCATGTGCCCTTGACCAGAATCAAACCCAGGACCCTTCAGTCCGCAGGCCTATGCTCTATCCACTGAGCCAAACCAGTTAGGATGGCCTTAGTCCATATATTTTTTTTTAACCACACCTGAAATGCTAGGTAGGGAAGGTATCAGAGCTGCAGGGTATCAGCTCTGTTCTTCCTTTTCTCACACCTTTATTGGTTCCTGCTGCAGGTGACAAACTTCTCTTCTCTCACAGTCAGACACTGGGCAAAGTTAACCTCTGTATAACATATGGTAAGGGGGCACCCCCTTTACTACCTCCCTTTGCCTCCCCATGCAGGCTCTCTTCCTCTGGGCTTGGCTGCTATGCCTGGACGGTCACAAAGATTCTTTGTACTGTGTTTACACGGAGAGGAGTGAAAGCAGGGGCCTGGCTGTACTCTAACCACATGGGCCCCCAGCCCTGTTTGCATAAGAGAGCCCGAGCCAAGACAGATGACCCAGTTGCTTGGGGCCCAGATTATAAACATAACCCAAGTAAGTCCAGAGCCAGTGGCTTGTTTCTGGGTTACACCACACAGAAGCAGCACGGAGGCGCCTCTTTACCCAGGGAGGCTTATTTGCTAGGCTGGGTGAGAGATGTTTGCACAGGGAGGGAGGGGGCGGCGGCCATCTGGCTCTCCTCTGGCTGCGCAGGGGAGCATTTACAGGTCAGGCACCAATGTGTTCCAGGGCCCATGTGGAGCAGCCCCCTGACAACAATCTTTCTGAGATGCTCATCTCTTCCTTGAGAGTGAATATGGATAAATTGGGGGAAATTCTTAAAACTGTGCTATTTTTTCCCTTTTAATTTATTCCCATAATCCAGTGGTTGGCAAACTTATTATCAACAGAGCGGCAAATCGAGCCGCAGTTTGTCGACCACTGCATAATCAAATAAAATCATCTAGGATCTTTCCCCCAGTTTTATTTTGAAAGGTGGGTTTTTTACATTAAAATACAGTTTTTGACATTAAAAGAATTGTGATGTTTGGCACCTATACGGTACTTTGCAGTTAACCAAGCATTGTCATTTCCACCATTTCATACGATCTTCAAGACAGCAGTGCAGGCAGTTGTGGCCAATATCATCCCACTTTTACAGATGAGGAGCTGACACTTAGAGAGGTCAAGTTGCTTGTATGAAGTCCCACATCCAGCAAGAGGCAGAGGCTGATGGCTGTAGATAGCATGCTCTTTCTGCTCTGTCCCCATGTCTCCCCATTTGGCTGAACAGCAAAGTGTGCAGAGAGCTTGTTCCAACATGTAATCATCTTGCAGTTGGCTCCCGAAAGATAGCTGCACCTCTCAGGGACATGGTAGAAGCCAAAGTAATGAGCCACAAAGGTGCTGTGCCAGGACCATGGGTCTGTCTATGAATAGCACCAAATGGGCCATTCCCTGAGCGCCAGATGAAGCCTTATGTGGACCGGCCATGTGAAACTGCATGCAACATATACATTGTTCTACCACCCGCGAAATCATGAAAGTGAGGGGGCATGTTACAAAATCACTGGGTGTTTCCTCCAAGTTCCTTTGGCCCTGTCTCCTTCGTCTCCTTGGATTCAAACCTGCACATGTCTACCTGACACCTTTACCTGAGTTCTAATTACCATCCTAGTTACTTCTTCCCCGGTCTTCATCCTCTTTTATATAACCCATAACACCAAACCTACCCAAGAGGTGTCATTCCCAGCTTCCTCCCCTTTCTCTCTCCATTTGTGTCCCTTCAGTCCAGCTCCACTGCTCAATCCAAAAGGCTTTGACCTGCATAACCAATTAGAACTTCTCAGCTCTGCTCCTGTCATCTGTAGCCCAGCCCCGTCACCTGACTCAGCCAGCAGCCTCACCTGCTGGTCCTTTCTTTCCCATCACTGTCAAATCCTGCCTCTCCTCTCTTTTCACCAAGTTGTCTTTCAGTGACCACCTTTCCGTAATAAATGTGTTGCAGTATTCTGCTTGCAAAGTATTTCTGCATATGTGCATACAGATATATTCAAACAGAGTCTCATTTAGAAATTAACTCCTCCTTCCCCGTGGATCTCCATTCATCTCTTGCCTGAACTACTAAAACTGTTTTTTGGTGCTTTTTTGTTTTGTTTTGTTTTTATATTGTCTTCACATTGAATGCACCTGAATTCTGTCTGCTGTCATTATTTTAACTAGCCTACATTCAAATCTTTCATTAGCTTCCTCATAAAAAGCTATGATAGCAGAAACCGGTTTGGCTCAGTGGATAGAGCATTGGCCTGCGGACTGAAGGTTCGCAGGTTCCATTCCGGTGAAGGGCATGTACCTTGGTTGCAGGCACATTGATCAAGAGACAGCTGATCGATGTTTCTCATCGATGTTTCTAGCTCTCTATCCCTCTCCCTTCCTCTCTGTGGAAAATCAATAAAATATTTTTTTTAAATAAAAAACTATGATAGCCTGGCTGGTTTGGCTCCGTGGATAGAGCATCGGCCTGTAGAATGAAGGGTCCCGGTTTTGATTTCCAGTCAGGGGCACATGCCTGGGTTGTGGGCTCAATCCCCAGTAGGGGGCATGCAGAAGGCAGCCGATCAATGATTCCCTCTCATCATTGATGTTTCTATCTTTCTCTCCCCTCTCCCTTCCTCTCTGAAATCAATAAAAATAATTTTTTAAAAAAGCAACTTTGTTCAGACTACTATGCTGATAAGCTAATGTCTTTTAGAAAATAAAAATAATTAAATCTTTAAAAAAGCTATTATAAACCTTCAAATATTCTTTCTAATATGAAAAACTCACTTCCCTTCCTCCAAGTATTTTAATTACTCTCTCCAGTATCCTTCTATATTCTCTCTCATCATTCAGTGCCTGTCACCTGTTATTAAAATCAGACTGTGACTCCTGGAACCAGAAGCTTTAAGGATCATGTGCCCAGTGAATGACAGTTCACCCCATGGCCAGCCACCCCGTGCTGCCTGGATGTGTTTGTACATCTGCATATGCTTGCTTACACTGTAAGCTCCCTGAAACAAGATGATCCTCTTCCTTTATAAACTACTCACATGTTTAGTGGAAGCTCTGGGATTAGTTCAGCTGCTCTCCAGGTTCCAGCCAAACTCTAAAAAGTGTCCCCATGCCATGTATTCTCTCTTCTCTGCCAGTTGGCCAATATCAGAGCAAAACTGGGAGGCACTGCTATAAAGGACCCCCAGTTTGCCTGAGATCGAAACTCCAATATTAGAGAAGGCTTGGTATTGTGTCCTATGGTTCAATTGCTAAAGTGCAAAGAGGGTCATGCAAAACTTGTATATAGTCTGGACAAATGAAGGCAAGACCTGGGAACACAACTCAATGTTATCATTGTCTTCCTTTTTTTAAAAAAAAGTATTGATTTCAGAGAGAGAAAGGGAGAAGATATAAATAGAAACATCAATGATGAGAGAGGATCATCGATCAGCTGTCCCCCGCACCCATCCCCCCCCACCCCCGCACTGGGAACCAAGTCCACAACCCGGGCACGTGTCCCTGACTGGAATTGAAACCGGGACCTGTTAGTCCACAGGCTGACGCTCCATCTGTTGAGCCAAACCAGCCAGGGCATTGTTGTCTTCTTTACTTTGGTGCTCCAAGGATAAGGAAGGCCACCCTGTCCTAGTTGGGTGCCTGTGAGAGCCAATGAAGTTGTACTGAGCTCGCCTATATCTCTGCCACCTTTTAAAAAAATGTATTTTTTTATTGATTTTAGAGATAGAGGATGGAAACATCAATGTGCAAGCAACATCTATTGGTTGCCTCCTGCACACCCTCTCCTGGGGATCGAGCCCACAACCTGGGCATGTGCCCTGACCAGGAATCAAACTAGTGATCTCTCGGTGCATAGGCCAATGCTCAATCCACTGAGTCACACAGTGACTGGGTGGCTCCTTGCCACCTTTGTGTGCTGCCAACAGAGGCTGCCCTATCATTGGCACACAGACAACAAAAAGCTATTAGATGAGCCCACACATGCAGCCCAAGGGTCAGTCAACAGCCCAGAGCCCTAAACTCATCTTATGTCCAAGTGAGTCAAAAAATTAGAAATAACAGCAATGGCATTACTAGCTAACTACAATACTTCATAGGGTGTCGGAGTTTTACATGGATCAACTCAGAGCCTCATGACAATCCAATGTTCTAATTTCAGTTTTACAGATAGAGGAAGGATTCTAAAGGTAATGCAACTGCACCACAAATAAGAAGTACAGAGGAGATTAGAAACAGGTCTGTCTGTCTGACTTCAATGCCCATACACGACATACCAGAGACAGAAAGGATGTACATTTTGGCTTACTTGTTTTGTTTCGATGAGGTACCAGTCTCCTCGTTTAGACCCCGGTGCTTTTGAACTTGTGTGACTGAATGTGGATTGGAATTCCATTGTTATTGACTAGAGTCCAAAGTAAGGGCAGAGAGGTCTAAACTTCTGGAAGACACTGAGAGCCCACAGCACAGTACATCCCAAATCCCAGATACCACCCACAGAAAAGCTCAGATGCTTTAGTACCTGGGCCAGTTTCCCTACTCCCCAAGTTTAGAGGAAGCTAGCAGGAGATAAAGGCTTTGTAGAGGTTGAATATTTCCCACCTCTCTTCCATAATGATCCCCACTGCCCCTCATCATGAAGCCAAGTACAAATGTCTCCAAAACCTGGGGGTAGGTTGGGGAGGAGTGCCAGTAACAGGAGAAGGCTGGCATCTCATTCCCTTAGACAGGAGTCTTCCTCCCACCTAGGCAGGGGGAGGATGATTCAACAAATCCACTGTCTCAGATGGGAGGGTAGCCAGAGGAGAGCATTGTAAAAGCCCATGTTCATGCCATTTGAGTGGCCAAAGATGCCTGAATTTCCTACAGATCAAGTGGACCCCGAGGAGAGTAGTTGGGCTTCAAATGACCTACTGTGCCCCACCAAAAGCACCTCAGCAAAAAGAGTGTGTAGGATGCCTTATTGGAGCAGATCTACTAGGACAGGGTAGTGAGCAGGCCCCTCCCTGAAGATGTTATCCCTGCACTCCATGAGCCAACATTTGGAGGTCTGACACACAGACCATTGGTGGTGGTAGGCAGTATTCTCCAAAAGTGGCCATAGCAATATTGCTCTTCCAGAACCTTCACTCTCCATCAAGAGGTGGCATCCATTTATCCTTCCCTTGAAATTGAGGGTGACTTTAGAATGATCTTGAGGGATTGAATGCAGTAAAATTGATGCCGTGTGACTTCTGAGGGGTGATAAAAGCAAGATGATCTATATCTCTCTTTCTCCCTCCCTTCTTCCCTCCCTCTCTCCCTTCCTCCCTCCTTTCCTCTCTCCCTCTCTTCTTCCATCCCTCTCTTTCTTTGTGTGTATGTATGGGTGTATCCCTGGATGCTTGGCCTTGGTTCTAAGCCACTATCCTAAGAGGAGGCTCAGGCCACATGGAAAGGCCTACACAGGAGTTATGAGCAACAGCCCCAGCTAAGATCTTAGCTGACTACTAGAGTCATTGGATTTAGGAGTGAGTGAGCTTCCAGATAATTCAACACCCAGGCTCTAAGCTTTCCCAGCTGCACCAACTGTAGCAGAGATTAGCCAACTATGCTTGTCTTTGCCAAAAAGTGAGGATCTGGGAGCAAAATAAATGTTCCCATTGTTTTAACCCACTAAGTTTTGTGGTAACTTGTTTTGCAGCCTGAGTAACTGGAACACTGTGTTACCTAGGGAGCAGCAACAGTCAACAGAGAGAGTTAAGTAAGAGACCCTTGCACTTTTCCTCTCTCTTCTTTTAGGTCAGGAGAGGGGAGGAGGATGTAGTCATCTAGAAGCAGACTACTCACTTCCTCCACTCTGGGGAGAGGGAGGGATAAGAGTAAGACACAGACCACCCTCCCCTTCCCACTGCAGTACCCCGACACAACTTGGGCAATAGCAAAAAAGGGAACTTTTAAATCAGATGAAATTAGGGTTTTAAACTGGGCAGAATCTTAAGTGAAAGTGACTAGGGTACACAGAGAGATGGGAGACTGGATAACACAGAGAGGGACAACGGGTGAAAAATAAACTGTTTCATGTGTGTGCCTCTCTGAATTGAGGCTGGTCCCATAAAGTTGATCATATCTGTCAAATTTATTCATACCTAAGGACCAAGTGTAAACACATCCCTGGGGCAGTGGGAATGTTTATTTCAGAAGTCAGCTGATATAAGAAGATGTGGCTGGAGGCATGGAGACCCTGAGCCCCAATCAGAGTAATTCCTACAAAAAAAAAAAAGATGAAATCTCTCAAGAAGGGATTTCACTGGTAAGGATGTGCTCTACAATCTGATACCATCCCTTGAAGGGATACCACATACTAGAGCCATAAAGGATATGGCTAATCTTTGCCAGATTATTCTGTGGCAGATATCAACCTATAAGCTTTTTATTTAAGCCTCACAACAACCAAATGGAGATTCTATTGATAGCCCCATTTTACGGACAGGAAGTCAGGTTCAGTCTTTCTCACATACACAAAAGGTTAAGAAACGTTTCCAAGATGGCAGAGCAAGGATTGAAGCCCAGTCTGACTCCTGAGAAGCTTTGCCTCTCTCTCCTCTTGAGTGAGAACATAACTGAGGGCTGTTTTATTAAGGCAGGGGGTTTTATTCTCAGTTCATCTGGAATTCCAAGATATATTTAGAAATTGTCGATTTTCTTTCTACTCTGAACCTTGTCTATGTTTTACCTTTCATAGTGGCTATTAGGTGGCTCTCCTTCTCACCTCACAGTCCAACCCTTTCCCCACAATGTCCTTGGAGATGGTTCATATATGGGAATGAAATCTGAGCCATTGTCCATTAGGGATAAATGGAACATATTCCTAAATTCCTTATAAAGGGTCCTTGCCTGTTCCTCTGTGACTTTTTCTAATACCCATTCTGGACATTTCCCTTTCATTATCAGCACTATGGCAAGATGAATTTTATCGACAGAATCTCCATTTGGTTGTTGTGGGGCTTAAATAAAAAGCTTATAGGTTGAGCCGAAACCGGTTTGGCTCAGTGGAGAGAGCATCAGCCTGAGGACCAGGGGGTCCCGGGTTTGATTCCGGTCAAGGGCATGTATCCTGGTTTGCGGGGCACATCCCCAGTGGGGGGCATGCAGGAGGTGGCTGATCTATGTTTCTAACTCTCTATCTCTCTCCCTTCCTCTCTGTAAAAAAATCAATAAAATATATATATTTTTTTAAAAAGCTTATAGGTTGATATCTGCCACAGAATAATCTGGCAAAGATTAGCCATATCCTTTATAGACATCTCAATATGTCTTGAATTTCATCTCAAATGGAAATGACTATGTGATAAGCAAGGCCTGTTTCATCCCTTTTTAAACCTTCTGTGACCTCCTAGCTGTAAGCTAGGGAAAAACAATAAATTTTGCGTATTAAGGGAAACCAAGAGGCCAAGAGAGATTTGTGTGGGAGGAAAAACCCTTTATTTGCCAGATTCAAGTAAAGTAATGGTCAATACTGAGTAAAGTCGTGGCATCTGTCTTCATAATTTAGCAGGGGAGTACTTTCTCAGGTAAACATTATGGGCTCTGAAGCCAGGATGGTGGCCCATTAATGGCATGTCTTTAGTTAAGGCTGGGCATGGCCCACTTTCCCACGGAGGGGCTGGACAGACTCTGAAGAGCTGAGATCTGGAATTGGGCTTTCTAGCTGGATGAGTCAAGGCACTGAGGTATGTCAAACCCAACTGAGGACACCAGGAGGAAGTCCTAACCAGCGTGAAAATGAATGTAATCTTGCACATATGCTCTTAAAAAATTAAAAATTATCTGCAAAACTTTAGTCGTATATAATCCATTTGACAGCTATGAGCTATACTCCAGCCTGCCCAGCACCACTCAGCATCTAACAACCTCAGGCTGATGGATGCATCTTAAGGGATCATCTAGTCTGCCTCTTCTCTATACAGTATTTCCAGCAAGAGACTACTTTCTCTTTGACCATCTTTTTTTTCCTTTATTGATTAAGGTATTACATATGTATCCTTATCCCCCCTTCCTCCCCCACCCCACTCTTTGACCATTTTTGAGACTGTCCCTTTCTAAAGCAAAACTTTTCCTTATATTGAGCCAGAATCTATATTCCTAATAACTTCCACACAGTGGTCTTCGCATTGTCTGCAGGAATTTCAAAAGAGAAATCTATTTCCTTTCCCAGGTGAGGAGGCAAGATTCAGGGACTGTTATAGTCTGAATTATGCCGCCTCCCCCCCCCCTTAAAATGCATATGTTGACGTCCTAACCCCCAGGACTTCAAAATGTGACTGTATTTGGAGATAGAGTCTGTAAAGGGGTAATTAAATTAAAATAAAGTTACATAGGTTGACTCTAATCTAGCATGACTAGTGTCCTTCAAAGAAGAAGAGATTAGAGCACAGACACACACAAGGGAAGGAAGCCATCTATAAGAAAAAGAGAGAGGTCTCAGAAGAAACCAACCCTGCTGACATCTTGATCTTGAACTTCCAGCCTCCAGACCATAAGACACTAAACATATGTTGTTTAAGCTGCCCAACTGTGGTACTTTGTTATGGCAGCCCCAGCAGACTAACACAGCCTCCTCCTGCCCCCAACCAAGCTCCCTCTTCAGCCAAAGCAAACATTGCTCTTTTTGCTGAAACTCAGAGAAGCTTCCATTGCTTCTTCCCGTGTTGTTAACTCTCCTCTCCCTGCACTCTGATTTGTTGTGGTGACCAGAGGGCGAAGCCCTGCACCCAGGTGGCCTGACCACTATGGAGAAAGGCATGCCTCTCACTTTATGTTTGGACTCTGTACTGCTGTTCATGGACCTTCAGATTTGTTTAACTTTTATTGAATTGCACTCTTAGTTCACTTTGAGCTTAGTCTCTATGAAGAGCCCCAGGCCTGTTCACTGCTATTGCTGTCAAAAAGCCACCTTCCACTTTCAGTCCTTTCTTACTTATTTTTTCCAGACTGATTTTCCATTTTGGATGGCAGCCACAGGGATATTTTGTAGGCTTTTCCACCTACACGCAGAACATTGGCCCCTATTACTTTGTTATTCATCCATTCCCTGTTTGTTATTTTTTGTGGGGGAAGGGAGAAGGAGGAACAAGAATTGCTTTTCTACTTTCAACATACTATTGAATACCATTATCTTTAGGGTCATGCACAAATTTAATTTTATGTCACCAATACTCTCATATATAACATTGATAAAACAGGAAACAGGCCATATAAAACACATATAAGAGAATCCTTTTGTACAGGATACAACAGGACAGAACCTGACTCTGGAGACTCCATTCAAAGTTTATATGAATTTATTAATATAACTTGGGTCTGGTAATTCAACCAACTAAAAAAATCCATCCAACTCTACCCTTACCTGGCTTCCATTCATTTCTCAAGGCATCATTGAGGGCCACAATTCTCCAGCTTATCCCACTAGAATAAAATCCATATCTTGTCTATAAAGCAGTATCAAAAGGTCTTTGTCCTTTGTACTCTGCTACAGCTTCATTCTAGTGTTTTAAGATTTAATGATTAAGCCTGGTTTTTTTCCCAACAATACCATCTATAATTTTTCAAACTTACATGTCTTAAATATATATCTGCTGGACTTCTACTTCTGGCCATAATGGCAGACAAGATGATCAAAGAAACCTTCATTCAGCACACTAAAAATTTATGAATTCCATGCAAAATGTATGAAAGAGCTGATAGGAAAATAAGGGAACTCTTTGGATGCCAGAAATGACAAGAAAGCACTGATTCAGAAGAATAAGCACAGACAGAGACTTTTCCCTAAAGTGCCTGCTCTTTAATAGACCACACATGTTGGGAACAGAAACAAAGTTGGGGATCTAAGGCCTCTGCCTAAAGCTTGGGACTTCAAAGCACAACACTCTGAAGGGTGAATAAAAATAAAATTCACACCAAGGATGAAGACTATAGGGATACGTGGCCTTGGAAAATTCCTAGCCAAAGCCATCCTCACAAATGTTTGGGGTCTGAAATCATGCTATCTGAGTGACTCAAAAGATCTCTAGCTTTTAGAATTTCGTTTATAGTGACCCTGACTTAATAATGTTCCTTAGTACAAGTCTGAATCAAACACAGATTCTTACTATAAACCCAGGGCTCACCTGGCTTCCACAGAGAACCCTAAGGAACTCACAAAGAAAAGTCACTAGACACACGAGGAAACACCCCAAAGTCCCTAGTGCCTGTGCTGGTGACACATTCAGGGTATGTCCCTTCATTATGAACTCCACCGGCTTCCACAATATGGAAGTTAAGCTTAGCAGCCCAGTTTCTAGAGTGCCCTTCAGAAGCTTGTATTTGTTCAGGGCAGCCTGCCAGTCCTTAAGCACAGTGTCTATTTGTCATAGTAAATCATTATATTTAGTGGTACTTTCAGCACTTTCACCTTTGAGTTCTGAAAGAATTCTTGGGTAGATACCACCAGATCTCATTAGCTGAGCTTGTTTGCCATAGGTCTAGGACACTGGAGTGACTAGCACTCTTTCAGATAGCCCCTTTGACTATTTGTGGGAATAGCAATCTCATTTCTTGGAATCTATTCTTAGGAAAGAATCAGAGATATCTTTAATGAATATGCTATCCTCATAGCACTATAGAAACTGTCTTAATTATTTACGTATTTCTTTTTCCCCATATAGATGGAAGCTATATCATTTCTTCTTCTAATTAAGATGATAACAATAACAATAATGATAGGTACCATGTCATGAGTGTTTACTGTGTGTATAAAGTGCATTTTGCTATGCATTTTATACACATTACATCATTTAATTATCACAGACTTTATGAAGTCAATATAATTATCACCATTATCAATAATTATCAATTATTCATTATAATTTTACAGATGAAGAAAAGGCTTAAAGAGGTTATTTAAAAATCCTTCAGTTCAACTGTTGTGGCTCAGTGGCTGAGCACTGACCTGTGAACCAGGAGGTCACGGTTCGATTTCCACTCAGGGCACATGCCCAGGTTGTGGGCTCAATATCCATTGGGGGGCCTGCAGAAGGCAAACAATCAATAATTCTCTGCCATCATTGATGTTTCTATCTCCCTTCCTCTGTGAAATTATGTATCATTTCACTTTGCATTTTGGTGACCCACACACTGGTTACTGTAAACTTCTTGTAGACCAAGACAATGTCACTTTTGTATCCTTCACAAGCAAGCACAATCCCTGATACATAATAGGTGATAAATGGCTACAAATAAATAAGTTCTGCCATAATTTTGATGTGATCCAATAAATTAAGCAAGGCCAATGAAGAATATTTGCTACCTTTCTGGTGTAACTAACTTAGCTGCAGAATGAAGATAAGAATTAAAACTTTTGCTGAAACCGGTTTGGCTCAGTGGATAGAGCGTTTGCCTGTGGACTGAAAGGTCCCAGGTTCGATTCCGGTCAAGGGCATGTATCCTGGTTGTGGGCACATCCCCAGTGGAGGCATGCAGGAGGCGGCTGATTGATGTCTCTCTCATCAATGTTTCTAACTCTCTATCTCTTTCCCTTCCTCTCTGTAAAAAATCAATAAAATATATTTTTTTAAAAATTAAAACTTTTTGAGAAAGAAATATGATAATATGTATTTTTTAAAGTTCATACCTATTAACTCAGTTATGACAATTGTCAGGATCTGTCCTAATAAGTCAAATATATTTGTACAAAAATATTCATTTAAATATATCATAAAGTAGCCAAACTTTAGAAGTATTCTACATGTCTAGAAATAGAAGAATACGTAATAGTATAGCTGCTCAATGGAATACTATATGGCTATTAAAATAAGAATTACTCATTCTGTGTAGCAAAATTTAAGATGTTAATTATATGTTAGTAAGCATTTTTAAGTAGTACATGTAATTTTCACGTCAATCACACTGGGCTTTTCCAGGTGGCAAAGAACAAAGTTAGATTCTTTTGCTGGTTTATTCTAAAGACACACAGGGAAGATGAGGAGACAGGGCATAATGGCATCTGCAGCAAACAATGCAGGGAATAAACATTGTTTGGGGCCTGAAGGTTATTCACACTGTCACCTCCATTATGCTGGGCTCCTTCTGTGAGCTCTCTTGTGCCATGTGCTGCATCTGTCTTTGTGCCTATAGTTCAGTTTGTTTTCTCTCACGGCTCTGCTTCCTAATGACTTCCATGGCTTCATGGCTTCTGTCAGCTAATGGCTTCTGCTTACTGATTTCTGCTTGCTCCCAGTTTTCTGTGTGTCTCACATTTAAATAGCCCAAAGAAAGGGGATCTATTGTTCCATTAGTCAAAGCTCTCAAGCTAGGCCACTTCTGTAGTTCCAAAGGTTAGCATTCCACAGGTGCTTCCAACAGGTGCCCAAACCTAATCCAATCAGTTTTTGTCCAAAAAGTGGTCATATAGCATGAATGTGATAGTTACTTCAAGCATACCAGCCACCTATCCAATACAACTATGGTTTTGAACTATGTCTAAATTAATAAATTCAAAATGTGTAGCATATCTATGAAGATAGATAGGAAAGGGATAAAATTAAAGCTATCATACTCGGGTTAGGGTGGAGGGATTACAGCAGATTACTATCTTTCTCCATTTTGCAATTTTCATTTAATGATACCGTAATTGCTTTTTACTTTTCAAGTATTTTTAGAAAATAATCCCCCACCTCCATCCCCCCTCTCCCTCCAAGCAATTTCAGTCATGCCACCAAGTTTCTGAGTTTAGTCTCTTCATAAACTCATCTTGGAACGGGTAGAGCAAAGTCACAACCATTAAAGCCATGATCGCCCTTACACATAAAGTGGAGCAACTTCTGCCAGGTAAAGGCGAAGGCCATAATTACAGGTTGCAGAAGTATCTTGAAGGTAAAAGTGTCTATGAAAACTCCTTTTAAACTGCTATAATAGCATAGGCCACGTAAACAAAACACAGGACCTTATAACTAACTTGGTTTGTGAAAGACCTTTGTCCACCCGCCAAGTATTTGAAAATACCACCTAGTCAACTGGCAGACATCTCCAGGGGCCACGAGAAGCTACCACGGCAGTTCTATGAAACCAGCCACTCCTGGCTTCACTTTGATCTTATTCTGTCCACATCCTTGTTTCAGTTCCTCTGCCACAGACATACAATTACTGATTATTATTGCTTGAGGATAACTGTAATTATTACAAGGACTACTCGAGATGGAAGGAGAAACCGAATTTTCATATGAATTGGTATCTGTTTATAAACAGTCTGTTTATATGTCATAAAGCTTGAACCTCCTTCTCGTCAGTCTCCAGCTCTAATTCGGGGTGCACAAGCTGAAGGCTGGAGACTCCACGCTGGAGGTTTGATCACCCATCGGAGAAGGGGCGTGGAGCCCAGCAACTCAGGGAACCAAGTAGCCAAGTCCTCCCGCGCTCCTAGAGAGGACCCGGAAACTCAGCGCCGTCCCGGAAGACGAGGCGCTGACACACTTCCGGCCTTTGTGACTCATTGTGTCTGTGTCGAAGCGTCGGGAGGGCCTAGGTCCTTGTTCAGCGCCCTTCGGCCGGTCTGAGCCCCAGAGTCGGCTCCCTTTTCTCTCCCAGCGCCCCACGGCCGCTCCCGGGGCTCACGGTGAGACTTGGGCCGGCCTCTGTGGAGGGCGGGCGGGGCCGCAGGGGGGTGTGCGTGAGGGGGTGGGCTCCGCAGCTGCGGCCCGGGGTCCCCTCCAGGCGGCCCTGCCGGAAGGTAAAGAGTTCTCGTCCCCTCCCCAGACCCAGCCTTAGGATGTGCCGTCCCCCCGGGAGCCCGCCCTGCCCTTGGGTCCAGGCGGGGAGGGGCGATACTCGAGTGGCCAGGGGTGCGTGGGACTGGGGAGAAGCCGACTGCGGACCCTTTCGGGGCCCCTCGCCCACTGTGACTACGGGGTCGTTTGACGTTGCGGAGAACAGGGTCGCGAGCGAACCCGCTCCTCCAGGCTGGTTTTTCTGCTCTCCGCTCGTCCTTATTTGCTTTGAGTCCAGTGAGGTTTTTTTTTCCCCCCCCGGGGTCCTTCAGGACCTTAAGATGAAAGATGCGGAAGGCCGAGAAATGGGCACGTTTTTGAAGCGCAGCATACAGGTTTCCAGATCACCGCTTCTCCTCCCTCCACCCCTCCCCGAACGGTGCCTAAAGAGTAGTCGAAGCTTAGAGCGGGTGAAGACTGTAGTAGAGAGAGTGTACATCCCATTCTCTTTCAGCTTTGTGGAATATGTTGATGGCTTTAGAAATAAGCTGTCAGGAAGATGAGGTGTATTTTTCGGTTCTGGGAAGCTACTCGGCTTGACTTGGCGTGAGTGAGAGTGAAGAGAATTTGTGGAAATGTCACCGTGTCGTTAGAAGGCTGATTTACCTGAGTGACCTTGGCTAAGACATTTAGCCAACTCTCCGTTTTGTCATTAATAAAATTAACTAGGTTTCCTAAAAGATTCTTCCAATTTTGAAATTTCATGTAGTCGATGTCGTTGAAAAAAATTCCCTCCCCTCCCTGCAATGCCTCCAGTACACAATACCATACTTTCATTCTAGAGAGTGGCTGTTACATAGCCTGAGACCAAAGGAGACGTTTCTTGTACAGGCCAGTGCGAGGCAGATTTGGGGTGATCAATAAATACTTGTTTAATTGAGTTGTGGAGAATTAATTGTAACCGGGTCAACAAAGCTCTGTGACTGTATGTGTTGACCAAGTGAAATAGCTTTATTGCATAGGGAACCGCAAGAACAATGTGCTCCAGGAGGTTTTTCCAAGTTGTATTGACTTTGAACTGCTATGCAGTATTCTTGTTAATTATTTCAAGCAGTTTTCACCAATCTTAAAATACAAACTAGCTACTTAATAGCAGAGGCTTTTGCTTATTTTCTACTTGAGTTTAGCCTTTAGATTTTTTCTAACTTTATATTGCATCTAAATACACTGTTAAATCTTACCTTTTCGTTCAGAGGTGGAATCACTATGTAGCTAGCTGTCTTTTATAAAGCTACCTTTTTTATATTTTAAACGATTTATAGCTCTGTTTTAAAAAATGAAAGAAGGGCAGTTTGTTTAAACTTTGACGACCGTAATACACCCTAAAAAAATAATAACCTGTTTAAAAAGTAACCTGTGGAATAAAGTGAACTTGTAACTCCAAGCCCTTTTTGTAAGAAAATCGTTTTGTATTTATCCTTGGTGAGAACTAGTTGCTGGGGGTAATCTTATCTAAATCGGATAGAATGTCAGAATGTTCTTCAGTTCAGACAGACCCCAGAGGAAGTATTCTCCCAGTTCCTACCTTCCCCCAATTTGACAGATAAGGCTATTGAGTGCCAGAGAGGTTAAATAACTCAGGGATGCCTTGGTAACCAATCTGTGAGAGACTAGAATTCAGATGTTTCAACCTGTGCTGCTTTCACTATGGGATTTCTCCCATTGCTTAATCTTTCAAGTATGCTGAAAATTGGAAAAGATACATCTCTTAAGTTTATTGGAAAAAGTTAGAATACTTCTCTAGTGTCTACTAAATGCCAGACACCCTTTTAAGTGCTTTGCATATGTTAATGCATTTAATCCTCACAACTCTATGAAGCAAATACTGTTTTATCCCCACTATTCAAGTGAAGAAACATACATAGATTAATTTGCTGAAAATCATCAGCTGGTAAGTGGTAGAGCAATTTCATGAAACTCTTCCAGTTAGCCAATTTGATGATAACATTTAATTGTGTATGAATGGGCAAAAAAATAGTAATGTGAATTCAATGAAGTATTTTTTTAAAAACTAATGCTTGCAAGGAATCTTACTAAGTGGTGTAATAGATACAAAGAAGCCTACCCTTAACATTAGTCCAGTTGAGGAGGGAAAGTGTGAAAAATTACAGAAATAGAAACAGCATCAGGTAGTTTAGAGGAGAGAAGCAATGTGCTCACATCATCTGGGAAATTAAAATAAAACCCATCCCTTCTGCTGTTGTGACTTTTCTCTTGCCCAGAATAGGAGTAGAAAAATGGGAGATAGGAGAGAGGAACTGTTGAAATTGGGGGGAAAGGGAATGTGCCTATGCTCTCATGTCTGTCCCTTTAGGTCCCACTTCTTCAGTGTATCTTCCTATTAAGTCCCACTGACGTAGCGTATCCTACTCTTTAAAACTCTGACCTAGATGTGAATACAAATCGAGATTCTTTCCTTTATTCTTATTATAGCTAATACAGTATAGAATTTTCATAAAAAAGATTGCTGATTGCTAGGCTAGTTCTGCTCAATTATTTGATTTTAGATAATTCCTGTATATATATTCTGTGTCTCCTTAGTTGCACAGCTCTCTAGTGAGAACAGGATGTCAGATAAAACCCATTGCTGAGTGGTCATCCTTCATAGGCACCTTCAGAATATATGTGCACAGAAGCCCTTCCTTGCCCCACATGTTGGGACAGAGTGAGTTTGGTATGATTAGAGTTGTTTGTTTTGTTTTTATATACATTTATATTGATTTCAGAGGAGAGAGAGTCATTGATCAGCTGCCTCCTGCATGCTCCCTGCTGAGGATTGAGCCCACAACCAAGGCACGTGCCCTTGAACGGAATCGATCCTGGGACCCTTCAGTCAGCAGGCCGATGCTCTATCCACTGAGCCAGACGGGCTAGGGCTGATAGTTAGAGTTTGAACTGAAGAGTCCCACAGACGTAATTTCAAATCCTGGTACTCCCTTTCCAATTGCTGTGTGACATTGGGTATGTTATTTAACAGTAGTTGCCCAGCCAGCATGGCTGTGGTTGAGCATGGACCGGATCAGGAGGTTAAGGTTTGATTCTCAGTCAAGGCACATGCCCAGGTTGCAGGCTCGATCCCCACTAGGGGGCATGCAGGAGGCAGCTGATCAATGATTTTCATCATTGATGTTTGTCTTTCTCTCCTCTCCCTTCCTCTCTAACATCAATAAAATTCAAATTTTAAAAACCAGCAATAAACCTTAATTTTGCTATAAATGAGGTGATGATTGTACCCTCCCTCCTAAGCTTATGTGAAATGCTTAATATAATACCTGGTACCTAGAAAGTACTCAATAAGTATTGGCTCTTATTATTAATGCCTACTAGAGGCTTCTTGAATTGAACAGCTAAGAGGGGAAAGGGCATTTTAGCTTAGATCTGCATATAAGTAGGCATTGAGTATGATGTGAAGAGAGGATGGCAATCAATCAAATTACAAGGCATATTTAGGAAAGACTGAATAAGCTCATTTTGCTAGACGGAAAAGTTTTGTGCAGGAGAGGGGGAGAAGTGGTTAGGAAATGAAGCTTATTAAGGGGAAACTGGGACTAGGTACTACTGGGAGTTGTTGACTGCAGGGCTATAGAGTTTTAGGAAGAATAATCCGGAGGATAGGAGGTGGGGTGGGGGAGGATCATTGGGAGAAAATAAAGTCAGTGAATCAAAGAGAGGAAGCTGGGTTTCATGGAATTAAGAATTGCTTCCGTTGGTGCTTGGAGACTGAATGCACGTAAGAAGAGAGGAGTCAAGCTAGGTGAGATTCTGAGGCTGAGTGATTGAGATATTAGTAGAATATATGATCACTAATTGCCACTAAAGACAGTATGAAGATGGCAGGGGAAACTGTAATAGCTTGAGTAGTTCCTATTTCTTCTATTCAGCTTAAGAGAATTCAACTCTGCCAGGTGCTCAAGGAGATGAGAACACAGAAGACAAGACTCCCTCTCCTGAGGAGCTTAAATTTTAGTTGGGAAGTGGAGATAGGAACTGCAACTCAAATGATAATACAAGGAGAAAATAATGCCTTGAATAGGAACAAAGAAAGTACTAAGGATGTTCAAAGAAGGGAAATATTTAATTTGGAATGTCAGGAGACATTATACATCTTGCAAGGTGCATAAAAATTTGACCAATAAAGTTGATAGGATAGGAAATTAAAAATCACACTTTATGCTTAGGGGACATTAATGGGCCAGAGAGGCTGAAATATAGGGGATCACTACTAAGAAAAGTCGTAAGGTAAGAATAGAAAAGTATAATGTGTGACGTATTGTTTGAATGCTAACCTGACTAATTGAGGGAAAGGAGGTATTGATCAGAAGCATACTCAGTACTGTGTTGGTCTTGGTATTTCAGATTGGAACAGGGAGAAATTGAAGCTAGAGAAACTATGGGGCTATGGCACTAGAGTAGGTAGAAGATACAGAGCTTGAGTTAGGATGGTGGAAAGTAATTTTAAGAGATAAAGCAGGAAGATACTCTTTCTTTTGACTTTTCAGAATAAAAAGGAAGAAACTAAGGCTTACAGGAATTATTTATCTTCCAGTTGGGTTAAGCTAGCCAAAGGGATGATCTCTTGAACTTCTTACTCTCTGCTTTTTCCTATAGCAGTTTTTAGGGGTCTTGGTTATTTGATGCCCCCAGTTCCCAGGGGGTGGGCCTCTTCCTGGAAGCTGCCTTGTTATTGCATCAGTTAAGTTACTTCTCAGGGTTCATTGCACTCCTGCTGAAACCTCCTTAGATCAGTTGGCACATTCTACTTTGTATTGTAATTATTTGTGTAAAAAGGAGGAATAGTGCTTCTCATCCTTCCATTCTCAGTCTAACAAAACACCTTGAATATTGTGGATAGGCAGGAAGGTTTAGGAAACTGAGTAATTGTAGCTCTAAGGACTTTATTGAGAAAACTGCTCTGAAGTTGAAAAAATATTTACCACAGCAAGGAGGGTGAGGTACAGAAGAGGCCTGAAGGAATCAAAGGGAAGGGCTAGAAGAAGGGAAGGTTTACAATAAGGAGGGAGGAAGGGAAGCCTCCAGAGCACACTGTTTTAACCACCACTTTATACATTAAGGTTTGCTCCAATGGGCAAATTCCACCCTCAGGGACTTTTTACTAGTTTAATGTCATTGGAGAAATGACTTAGTTCCCCCACTTTCTTTAAATAGAAAGCCTTAAAAAAAAAATGTTGCAACTGGTTTGGCTCAGTGGATAGAGCATCAGCCTGCAGAATGAAGGGTCCCAGGTTCGATTCTGGTCAAGGGCTGGGTTGCAGGCACATCACCTGTCAGGGGCATGCAGGAGGCGGCTGATCTATGTCTCTCTCTCATCGATGTTTCTAACTATCCCTCTTCTTTCATCTCTGTAAAAAGTCAATAAAATATATTTTTTTAAAAAATAGAAAGCCTTTTTTAATGTAATACTCTTTTTTCTTCTTGTAATACTCTTTACTGTTATTATAGACTGCTAATTTAATAAGGATTTCTGTTTTTCACTAAGAACAGAAAAATGAGATAGAAACACTAATCTTGTGATCTCATATTAAAATCATGTTCTTTGTGATTAAAACATTCATCTCCAAACTTTTATGATCACACATTCCTACCAATTAAAAACTGAAAATTATATATATGTACTATTATACCAATATTTTGTATAATTAAAAATACATTAAATAGTGCTCTTTAAAAATAACTTTGGGGCTTTAGATGTACAAAATTACTAATAATTTTGTAATGAGAGCCATGTAATTAAAGATGCTTCATTAGGTTTCAACTCTTGGCTTAAATAATTGTGATACAGCAATTGGATATTCTGTCTCTAAAACTTGAACTTTTGAGGCTTAATTATGATGGTTATAGAGGTGAAAAAGATACTTCACAAAGTTTTGTCAATTCAGATGGAAGAAACACATTGTCAACTGACTGTTTAGTCATATTCCCACCAACTGTGCTAAATTTTTGTTGTTGAAATTCAGCTAGTACTTTTCCATTTTCCATGACCTTAAACCACCTGTTCTTACAAACCACCTGTTCTTATCAAAAGGTTTTTTATATTTTTAACAAACAGGCTTAAGACTCACTACAATTCCTTATTTGAGAGATTTTTAAAAAATACATTTTATTGATTTTTTTACAAAGCAGAAAAGAGAGAGAAACATTGATGAGAGACATCGACCAGCTGCCTCCTGCACGCCCCCTACTGGGGATGCGTCCGCAACCAAGATACATGCCCTTGACTGGAATCGAACCTGGGATCTTTCAGTCCGCAAGCCTATGCTCTATCCACTGAGCCATACTGGTTTTGGCAGATTTTTAAACAGATAAGAAAATATTTCCAAGTTTTTAAATGACTAGGTAATAAGGATAATTAGTCATTTTTGGCTGTTAAAGTTACATAGTATGTTTTCCAGCATACATCTATCCTTATAGTAATTTTTTTAAAATATATTTTATTGATTTTTTACAGAGAGGAAGGGAGAAGGATAGAGTGAGAAACATCAATCAGCTGCCTGCTGCACGTCCCCTACTGGGTATGTGTCCGCAACCAAGGTACATGCCCTTGACCAGAATCGAACCTGGGACCCTTCAGTCTGCAGATCTACACTCTATCCACTGAACCAAAACAGTTTCGGCTATCCTTATAGTAGTTCTTTACACCTTTTTTTTTTTTAGCAACTGTTTTCTCACTGATTGGTTAACTACTTGTTTGATTTAGATCAACATTGTTTTGTGGGGTTTTTTTTGCTTTTACTACTTTTTTTTATTGTTTAAAGTATTACACATATATCTCCTCTCCCCCCACCCCATTAATTTTCCCCCAGCCTCCCCTACCCCCCATTGCATGCCCTCATCCCACCTCCCCAGTGTCTTGTGTCTATTGGTTGTGCTTATATGCATGCACACAAGTCCTTCAGTTGATCTCTTTCCCCACTTCCTTAACATTCCCCAGTCTTTCCGCTGTAATTTGACCGTCTGTTCGATGCTTTACTGCCTCTGTATCTATCTTTTTGTTCATCAGGTTACAGTGTTCTTTATTTTCCATAAATGAGTGAGATCATGTGGTATTTGACATTGGTTTTTACCTCATCTAGCTGAGTAAAACCTTGCTCTAAATAGAAACTTCAGCTGTGCCATTTTGTTTATGTGTGTTTGCATCATTAGTATTTCTCATAATTGTACTTTCTCTGTAAGAACCTTTAAAGCTGCTTGTCTCTTTTTTTGAGATATAATTGACATATAACATCATATTAGTTTCAAATGAACAACATAAAGACTCAATATTTGTGTTTATTGTGAAATGACCACCACAGTAAGTTTAGTTAACATCTGATCACCATAGTTAAACAAAATTTTTATTGTAATGAGGATTTTTAATATCGACTCTCAGCAACTTTCAAATTATGCAATATAGTATTACTAACTGTAGTCACCATGCTGTACATTATACTCTCAGTTCTGGTTATTTAATTTATAACGAAAACTTTGTACCACTTGACCCCTTCACATACTTCCCAAGTATGTGACTGAAAGATCCCAGGTTCGATAGCAGTTGTGCCTACTGGTAGGATTACTGTGGGATGTTGTAAGATTGTGTGTGGTCCAGCCAGCGTGGCTCAGTGATTGAGCATCAATCTATGAACCAGGAGGTCACGGTTCGATTCCTGGTCAGGGTGCATGCCTGAATTTCAGGCTCGATCCCTAGTGTGGGGCCTGCAGGAGGCAGCCAACCAAAGATTCTCTCTCATCCTTGATGTTTCCCTCTCTCCTTCTGCCTCTCTGAAAATCAACAAAAATGAAAAAAGGTTATGTGTGTACTGCTTGAAGTCTCTTGCCTGCACTCTGCTGACATTCAGCTCTCACTGGGTTAAGCACTGTAAAGGCATGATGTCATAACCTGCTGTTCTCCTGGAGGTAAGGTGCTTAGACTCATGCAAACACCCTGAGGGTGGAATTTGCCCATTGGAGGCAAACCTTAATGTATAAAGTGGTGGTCAAAACAATGTGCTCTGGAGGCTTTTTTCCCCTCTTTACTATTCATTGGCATTCTTGATGCTTTGAATGAAGTGTTGGTAGCACAGGTCACTTTTCATAAACATGCTAATCACTTTTTTTAATACTTCAGGAATTATACAGAAACAGATATCAGAGAACATTTCCAAGGACAGAAAGAAGAAGACAGACTTCATTTGGATCAAGTCAATTCTCTAAGCCTGAACGATGACTGCTGAATCAAGGGAAGCTACTGGTCTGTCCCCCCAGGCTGCCCAAGAGAAGGATGGTATCGTAATAGTGAAGGTAGAAGAGGAAGATGAGGAAGAACACATGTGGGGGCAGGATTCCAGCCTGCAGGAGACTCCTCCTCCTGACCCAGAGATCTACCGCCAACGTTTCAGGCACTTCTGTTATCAGAACACTTTTGGGCCTCGAGAGGCTCTGAGTCGACTGAAGGACCTTTGTCATCAGTGGCTTCGACCAGAGATAAACACAAAGGAGCAGATTCTGGAGCTGCTGGTGCTAGAGCAGTTCCTTTCCATCCTGCCCAAGGAGCTTCAAGCCTGGCTGCAGGAATACCGTCCCGATAGTGGGGAGGAGGCTGTGACCCTTCTGGAAGATTTGGAGCTTGATTTATCAGGACAGCAGGTGAGAAGAGGTGAAACTTATATGTAAGCAACACATGGACTTTGAGACTGCACCAAAGAGAAAGTTACTGATTTAAAGCCAATATTAGTAGTCTTAGTATTAGACTAGTATTATTATTAACATATAAGATACTACTTATATAATATATATAATAGCTATATATATATATAATGTTATATATAAAGTAAACTAATATACAAACTACTAATATAAGCTAGTTTAGTGGTCTGTAGTGATTATTCTCTTTTGTTTGAATCTTAAAAAATATTCTGGCCTTTTCTCCCTTTCTTCCTGTTATATTTATGTTTATATTTAAAGTATTCATTAAAAAGTGATTTACCCTCAAGCCTAACCTGTTTGTTCTCAGGTTCCAGGTCAAGTGCATGGACCTGAGATGCTCGCAAGGGGGATGGTGCCTCTGGATCCTATTCAGGAGTCCTCAAACTTTGATCTTCATCATGAGGCCACCCAGTCTCATTTCAAGCATTCTTCTCGGAAACCCCGCCTCTTACAATCACGGGGTAAGAAACAAGGTTTCTTATGGAAAAAAGAAGCAAACTATTCAGATGGGTGTGCCCCCTCTGTGTTGCTAAGTGCCTGTAATAAAGAAGCATGTTTGTTTTTATTATTATATGCTAGTAGCCTAGTGCATGAAATTCGTGCACGGAAGGGAGTGTGTTCCTCAGCCTGGCCTGCACCTCTCCAATCTGGGACCCCTCAAAGGATGTCCTACTGCCGGTTTACGGGGATCGGGCCTAAACTGGCAGTCAGATATCTCTCTCACAATCTGGGACTGCTGGCTCTAGTTGATCACCTTCCTACCTGCCTGCCTGATTGCCCCTAACCACTCTGCCTGCTGGCCTGCTTGCCCCCACTCTGGCCTGCTCTTTCCCCAAATGCCCCCCCACCAGCCTGATCATCCCCAACTGCCCCCTGTGCCAGCCTGCTCACCCCAACTGTTCCCCCCGCTGGCCTGCGTGTCCCCATCTTCCCTCCCCACTGGCCTGCTTACTCACAACTGCCCCCCTGCTAGCCTGCTCACTCCAAACTGCCCCCCCACTGTCCTGATCACCTCCAGCTGACCCCCACTTGACAGCCTGCTCACCCCTAACTGGCCCCCCTGCTGGTCTGCTTACCCCCAACAGCCTCTGCTGTCCCATCCTGGCCTGATCACCCCTCTGGTGACCCAAGGTCCCAGCCCCTCCTTTGTTTCTTTTTCTTTTTTCTTTTTTTTTTTTTTCAACGCCTCCTTGAGCAGAGGCCAGAGCCAACTGGAAGCAAGTATCTAGAATTTATCTTCTATAATTGAAACTTTGTAGCCTTGAGTGGAGGCCAGAGTGGGTGGGAAGCTTGGCTCCTCCATCGCCAGGGCAACCCAAGCCTCCTGCTTGCTCCAGCTTTGTGTCCAACTGCCATCTCGATTGGATTAATTTGCATACTTGCTGGTGGCTGTAGCGAAGTGATGGTTAATTTGCATGGTTCTCTTTTATTAGTGTAGATTATTGTCATTACTAAATATTAGGGAAAATACAATTTACAGACCAATCCTAGGAGTTAAATAATGTTACTAGGGAAGTAGATGAAATGTGCATAATGAACTTGGGTAGATATTCCATTGTTTCTTGAATTGTTAGCATTCTGATGTCTAACAGATTTTTGTTTTGTTTTTTTACTGGAGACTGCTGGGAAGAGATGATATGCTTTCAGCCTGATTTTGAAACACTTTAGTACATCATAAATTACTTTATAAAGAATCAATTTAAAAATTCATTTTATTTAAAAATGTATAAAAATATTGTATACATTATTCTTTCAGAATTTTCAAACAATAGGAAAAGATGGGAAATATTTATTTTTGGTGGAGAAACATGAGGAAAAGCATCATTTCAGGGTCATATAAATAAAAATTATTTTAATTATTAGAGCTTAAATAAGTCTTTTCTATGCATTCTGGGGTGAAGCAAGCATTCATATGCTGGAGGAATCCTTGTAAACCAATACACTGTGATATTTAACCCACCACTGCCCACCTATGATCTTCAAGGTTTTATAAAGTCTCCACACTATACAAGAGGTGAAATCGGGAAATTGAAAAGGGTATTCATGATTTTAAGTACGAAAACAGAACTTAAGACTACCAAAGTAATAGTGTTAGAGACCCTGGCACATACAGTTGTTACTTAGTAAATAGTTCTTTAACAAATTGAGGCATATACTTTTATTCTCAATTTCCTCTTTGTGCTCCTTATCTTCCAAAATGTTTCCTAGCTCCTGGAAGGCTATAGTGCTAACTATTCAATCTGATATACATTTTGTTTTAGCTTATTTTATTATTGTACTGCCTGAAAACAAGTTTAATAATTCAGTTTCAAATTCATTTCTCTAATATTACTTGGCAAAGGAGGATTTTAATATTGCAGTTTAAAATTTTTCTAATTGTTTTTACTCATTGCAGTTATTATGATTATATGATATGTTAAATATCTTTTATTAGATGAGTGTCAGTCATACCTTTATATACTTACAAATGTCTCATTAACGGTTGAACCATGTCTACATTTTATCAAAAATGGATAAGTGAGGGAAAAGTGTAGTGGGACAAAAAATGGCAAAACTTACCTAGAAGTAGGAAGACCCCCTTCCTACCTTGTGTTTTTTACAACTAAAAGAGATTCTGATGTCCTATTCTTTGTTTCTTGGACTGGAGAAAATAAAATATATATTTTTTACTTAATAGATATTTATTGATTTCAGAGAGGAAGGGAGAGGGAGAGAGAGATAGAAACATCAGTGATGTCCGGCCAATGTGACTCAGTGGATAGAGCATTGGCCTATGGACTGAAGGGTCCCAGGTTCGATGCCCGGGTTGCGGGCTCCATCCCAGTGTGGGGTGTGCAGGAGGCAGCCAATCAATGATTCTCTCTCATCATTGATGTTTCTATCTCTCTCCCCCTCTCCCTTCCTCTCTGAAATTAATGAAAATATATTTTTGAAAAAGAAACATCAATGATGAGAGAGAATTATTGATCAGTTGCCTCCTACACACCCACATTGGGGACCAAGCCCACAACTCAGACATGTGCCCTGATCGGAAATTGAACTGTTACCTCCAGGTTCATAAGTCGACACTCAACTACTGAGCCATGCCGACTGTCTGAAAAAATGAAATTTTGAGCTAGGCTTGAATCATGGGCTAAATGTTACCCAGTTCTGTAGCTGAGCATAGGAACCTGGATTCTAGATCTGGCTCTGGCATTCTTAATTGCATGACTTTAAAGAAGTTATTTGATCTCTCAGGGCCTCAGTTTCCCCTTCTTTAAAACATAGGGGCTGGACCAGGTTATTTTAAGGATCCTTTTACATTTACTCCTTATCCTGCTTAAGAATAGAAGTCTTGAGAAAACAGAAGTCATGCTTTTTTATTTTTTAATTCTCGATTTGATAGTTGAACATTGGACATGCTGGTGCAGGAAAAAGAGAGCGCTGGGCCCAGAGCAGAGCTGGTTTTACTCATAGCTCCTTTTTCCTCCCTCAGCTCTCCCTGCCACCCACGTTCCTGCCCCTCATCATGAGGGGAGTCCCAGAGACCAAACAATGGCTTCTGCACTATTCACGGCAGATTCCCAGGTGAGCCAGGGGCCCCTCTGCCCTCCTCTGAGACCCTCATATCTGCCTCTCTTCCTGGAGATCTTATAACAGTCTCCATCTAGGGCACTCAATTTTTGATGTCCTGCCCACAGAGTAGACCCACTCACCCCTCAATTCACCAGAGCCTGGCATGGTCACCTTTTCTTTCCCATTACCCTGTAGGTTTGTAGTCAACTCTGTCCCTAATTCCACATTTGGGTAGTGGGTTTATCCCTGAGCTTTGGGGGAACTGAGTGTGGGGATCTCATATTTCAGGCAATGGTGAAGATCGAGGACATGGCTGTGTCCCTCATCCTGGAGGAATGGGGATGTCAGAACCTGACTCGGAGGAATCTCAATAGGGACAACAGGCAGGAGAATTATGGGAACGTGTTTTCCCAGGGTAAGAATGATGCAGGATTATTGTCTGATAAGATTGTTTTGCCTCTCTCTGTTAGTTGTGGGATCTCTGACATATTCAATTGAGTGTTGACAAGGATTTAGAGACTACTGAGCCCATTTCTTCAGACCAAGTAGAGAATGGGAACATTTGTGTTCATTTAACTTCAAAGCCTAGTATTGTGACTGATTCCCTGATTACAAGTAGTTGTTGTTTTTTTTGTTTTTTGTTTTTTTTTACCTCTACGTTGTTTTTGCTGTTTGAAATCAGAAATATTCTTGTGTTCTGGGTCCTCACTTCTTCCACCACTTCGTTACCTGGGAGGATTTTGCTCTACTCCCCTGTGGGTTACAATTTAGGTGCCTCTATTGGGGGAGCATCTGTATTTTCTAATGTAGAGGGCCAAGTGAGAATTGATCATTGGTTCTAATCTTAACTTGGGATGATGTTCCTAAACCTACCAAGCAAGCATCCTTCTGTGGGCTTTCTGTCTTCTTCTTCATGTGAACCATGCTCTGTGACAGCTTTGCATAATTCTGTGAACTTCCATCTATACCTCCCTTTTGATCACGGTTCCCAATTTCCAAACCTAATAGTAATCTAGGAAGAATTCTGGTCCCTCGGTATATAGCAGGGACAGGGAACCGTCTTTCTGCCAAGGCCAGTTTGGATGTTTATAACATCATTTGCAGGCCATACAAAATTATCAACTTAAAAATTAGCTTCTATATTTGGTCAAACATTTCATTAACTCACTCCTAATGCCTTGGCAGGGCCAGACCAAATGATTTTCCAGGCCTTAGATGGCCTATGGGTTGGACATTCTCCACTCCTAGTGTGTAGTAAAGACAAAGAAGTTCTAAAGCATCAATCGTATAAGACAAAGAGGCACAGTTGATATACATTCCCATTTGTCTCTGCTAGATGTCAGCCCCTGAGAGATAGTACTGCAGAGGAGCTCTCAAATAAGTCCTATCATAGGAAGTCCACCGTGAGGCTTCTACCCTAAAAGGGCAAATGAAGGGAAACTTCATAAAGAAAGGATGTTACTATAAAACCTAAACTTTTGCTTTGAACCATCGGGAAAAATGGGTTTATGGTTTCTTGGTACTTACTCTTTGGGTTAGGTGAAAATTAAGGCAAAGAACTGATCCATGTTTATAAGATGGGTATTACCTATTCCAAGATAACTTTTTTAAAAAATTGGGTTCAATCCAGATAGTCGAAGACCTTGGCTTGGAATTCGAAAGAAGTAGTCAGTTTCTTCTTTTTTATGATTGGTTTAGTATTTATGGCAATTTCTTCACTAAAGTCAAGGGTTAAATATTATTCAGCTCTCTCAGGAGTTACATTCAAGGACCTGTCTGGGATAGTACAGACCTTCTTGGACAAGTTTCTTAAGGCCAAATAAAAAATAGAGTTGGGAAATATATAAACATATACAAAATATGTGTTTATTGAGCAATTTTTAATCTCTACTTAAAACAAAGTAAATATAGCAGTCTATAATAAAAATATTCCAGTGTCTTAATATGCTGATTGCTAAAGTGAGAGGATCAGCATTAATAAAATTTTGTTGTTTTCTGGTGTCTCCTTCATGGGTATCTCTGGAATTGTTTTCATTTTCTTTTCTGTTCTCTTTCAGTGAATGTTTTAATTATGTTTACCAATGCCCCAACCAAATTCTTCATCTTCATCTCTGTCAGCTCTACGCTGTTCTCCCTGATGGAGAGAAACTATTTCCTGTCTCTGAAGGTCCTTGTAAACTGCCAAGTTCAGAGTTCCTGGTTTTGCCCATTAACCATCTCCTTGTTGATAAAAAAAAATTTCACAAAATGGAGACGTTTTGACTTCTTTATTAATGATATTCCTTTATTTCTGCTAATACCACTTATTTTCTGGGAAAGACTTGACTATTCTCTTTTTAAGCTCATAAGTTCCTATATTAGAGACAGAGCGTGATTTTTTTCATGTATATTTGTTTCTTCAAATTAATTATCAGGTGACCAAATAATAGAACTGTGAATTATTAATATCTGATGTTCATTATTCTTTATCCCTTCCCTCCTTCACTGGTTCTGTCCCTCTGTTCATTCCCTAGTAGATCTGTTCACTCCCATCCTCTCTAGACACTCCCTCTATTGTCCTTTCCACTCTTCCTGTCCTTTTGTTTCCCAATTCTGTTCCCTGTTTTCTATATTTTTTTCTTCTATTTTATCTTTGATTAATATTGTGGGGTCATTTTGCAGGTGTATAGGAGCTTCCTGGAAAACAGTGTCATGTGGTTAACCTATAAATTAAAAAGAAAATGGTGTTATTTGTATTTTCTATTTATTGTGTCAGGTTGTGAAAGCAGGAATGAGAATGAGGAGTCGACCTCCAAAGCTGAAATCACAAAAGACTCAGTATCACATGGGGAGACAAGAGGAAGAATCCAGAAAGATTTTGGAGAAAAACGTGAACATCAGGGCAGAACAGCAGAAAGGCAGCAGAAGAATCCCGAGGAGAAAGCTGGAAAAGAAAAGAAAGATTCAGGGCCAGCTACAGCCAAGGAAAAAAAAACAACCACAGGAGAGAGAGGACCCAGAGAAAAGGGTAAAGGATTGGGAAGAAGCTTCAGTCTAAGTTCAAACTTTAATACCACTGAAGAAGTTCCGACAGGAACAAAATCTCATAGATGTGATGAATGTGGTAAATGCTTCACAAGGAGTTCAAGCCTTATTCGCCATAAAATCATCCACACTGGAGAAAAGCCCTATGAATGCAGTGAGTGTGGGAAAGCCTTCAGTCTAAACTCCAACCTTGTCCTGCATCAGAGAATCCACACGGGAGAGAAACCTCATGAATGTAATGAGTGCGGCAAAGCCTTCAGTCATAGTTCAAATCTCATTCTGCATCAGCGAATTCACTCTGGAGAGAAACCTTATGAATGTAATGAGTGTGGGAAGGCCTTCAGCCAGAGCTCAGACCTTACAAAACATCAGAGAATCCACACAGGGGAAAAACCCTACGAATGTAGCGAATGTGGAAAAGCTTTCAACCGAAACTCATACCTTATTTTGCATAGGCGAATTCACACCCGAGAAAAGCCCTATAAGTGCACTAAGTGTGGCAAGGCCTTCACGCGGAGCTCAACCCTCACTCTGCATCACAGAATCCATACTAGAGAGCGAGACTCTGAGTATAGCTCAGCTTCTCTTGATGCGTTTGGAGCATTCCTAAAAAGCTTTGTGTAAAATGAGAATTTGCAGACAAGCCATTTTCCCCATTTGTTTCTAAATTTACTTCAGAGTTGTGTGCTCATGGAAGGGAATAAACATCCTCAACAGATTTAAACACACACACACATTTTTTAAGGATCCTTATAGTTACATTAGCAGTGTCCTACCTTTGCATAGTCTGTGGGCATATAATTCTTCCATACAGCCCCTGTAAGGAAAAGCTAGTCATATGGATAAGCCACATGATATTTCCTTATAAGATAAAAGCACACACCAAAATGCCATGCTTTTCAGTAATGAGGATACCTTTAAGATGCTATTGGACTTTCAGCAACTATGATACAGAATTGAAAGATTAAAATTGGCTCTCTAAAAATGATACTTAGGTTAAAAGCTGCTTGCTGCAAACAAGCCCTGGTTGGCCAGCATCTTGCTGTACCTTATTTCTCAAAAAAAGAGGCATAGTTAAAACAAAAACTACATTGGGACATGCTGCTTGAACTAGTTATATATATATGTATATATATATATAAGATATATATGAACACTGGTAGCCTACCAAAGCTATAGAAATCTAGGACTGTTGCTGATCAGTATCAAACCAAAGATTTCTATCTCTTCCTGAAAGAGAGGGTATGTGCACCAGTCTCCAGTTCCAAAGGACTGCAACAAATGTAGATGGTTTTATCCTCATCGCTGAGATAAATTCTACTGAAATAGCAACAATGATTCAAAATACTTCTCTCCCTTCTGGAAGAAATCCCTAAAGCACTAATCACACTCTGAAATGCATTTCTCAACAAGTTAGCACTTGATTATATACCGTCTTGTAATCCTTCATTGTTTCATGTATGAAATTTTTCATCACACCCTCCCCCCCAAAAAAAAAAGAGATGCTTTGACAAGGGATATATTTATATCCTTACAACACTGGGCACAGTGTGCTGAACACAGAAGAAGCACTCATGCCTGACTTCTAACAGGACTTTTGCACTTAAGAGAAAGCCCTGTGAATCCTGAGTACCTGAAATACAGTAGCCTGGCCCAGCTTTTGAAGAGGACATGCAGAGCCTGAGGCATGCTAAAGATCCAGGGTCTTATGCTATTTTTGTCCTAAACAAAGTAAAGGCACCATTTAGCCACCTGCATAGACTTTCTAAACATGGATCAGTGAGTAAATACCATGGAATGTCAGAAATGACTCCACTATCTCATCTTAAGAAAAAGACAAAAACTTACTAAGGCCATTTTTTTAATCTTTTTATGACAAAAATCTTAGCCAGAATTTTCTTCAGTTAGCTGCTGAACAACCTGATGATTTGGACATTTTCTGAATCATTTATAACTTTAAATAATAGTTCAGAGTATGTATTTTTTGTTGCTTTTCAAAAAAAGGAAGATGTAGGAAGCATTTATCTCCCACACTTTCCAGAAACTTCACAAAAGCATTTGATACCATTAGCTGGCCATTATTAAATGTGTTAGTTGCTCTTAGAAGTTTACCAACTTGCTATGATTTGGTTGGTTATATCAGAGTTGTACTACACAGTGACACAGTGTCTTTTCTCTTTCTCATCACTAACGACTGAGGTGGGTTATAAAATTTGGATCTTTTCTATTATTTATATAAGAAGATGCAATTGGCTGCCTGGAAGCCAATACCAGTGACTTTCTAGATACACATACTAGAAACCCAAGTATCGGGGGCTACATATGTAATCATCAGAGACTCAGATAGAGATGACTGCTCATGAGACCATGCAAAAGATCATAGCTCTGCAGAAACTTATGACACAGAATAAGAACACACCTGAAGACTATCCTCATAACAGGAGACCCCCAATAGAGATTGAGATTTTCCATCAAGAAACAAAACTAAGACTAATCATTTTGCTAATCAACAACTCGAGCCAATGAGGTGGGGGCAGCTATGGCCCCAGCTCCAGACCAAACTAAAATCTGCGTAGCAGTAATTCTTTAGCCTCTATAACTTGGACCAACCACAGTTTCTCTATAGTTTCTAAGAGGTTTCATCAGTGTTGCCTGGGAAACTTCAAAGAAGTCAGCAGGTGACTAGAATATTTCTATCCATTCAATTTAAGAAAAATAGAAGAGATACTCCAGAAATATATAGTAAATTGGAAGTAGAAGAAATGCTTCTAGGATTTTCTTCACAATGAACCACAGTGATGGTTGCATAGAAAACCGCTGGTGCTTTTGAGCAAAGACTTGCTGCTGGGAAGCAACTGAAAGCAGTGAGCTGCTTCCAGATACTGATCAAACCACTGACTACTTTTAAGAGGAAAAGAATGTCGGTTGGTTCTTCATTGGCTTTTTTTTTTTAGCCAGAACTACATGCTGACATAGCTCAGCCATCTTTTTCTTTTTTCTTTTTTTTTTTTCTTTTTGATGGAAGTTAAAAATAACCTGTGCCCTCACATTTAATTCCCATTTTTCTGGGACATTGTACTATGTGGGCTAGCCACTGCGGTTGCTTCAGATCTTCAGCAGATGCACTCCTTGAAGCAGCTATTTGAAAATGTTTCCTAAAGAAAACAGGCTACAGCTGTTGATTAAAACCATTTGCATTGCATTTATCAGCTGCTCAAAACAAATTATAATTAGCTTATGGTCAAAAAGGCTTACAACATCTAATAAGTGTTCAGGATAGTCATTCAAAGTTCTTGACTGGGTGAAGCCTATTAATAGTTTAAACAGTAGCATGTAAGTTGACCTAATAGAAGTTTTTGAAGGGCTTCTTAAAACAATACCTTAACTTTGCCAGGAAAAGAATTAAAGTTCTCCAAGTCGTGGGGTATTTGTTTGTACTCTAGCCTGGCAGGCAAGGCGAAAGCCTGAGAATAGAGATGTATGAGGCATCTTGTTGAATGCACTTAGTATTTTATTAAAGACATAAAAGTGAAACTACGCTAAATATGTACAGAAAGGTTAATATGTTTGTTATGTGAGACATTTCATATCTTATGTACATCAGAGAATTCATTCCAAAAGGAAACCTCTTGAATGTGATAATATGACAAAGCCTATAATCACATTTCAGCCCTTAGCATCTTACACTGTAAATAAACTTTTTAAATATTATATGTGAGGAAACCTTTCATGTATAGCACTGGTTGCTTTGGACAGAAAATGAATTCCATCAATATGTTCCAGTTGTAATGAATTTCAGAAACACTGCAAGAGGACACTCAATCTTAACTCCAGAGGATCCACAGAAGAAATGTGGGGAAATAGCAAAATGTACAACTTCTTACAAAAATTGTCAATGTTGGGTACTCCTATATATTTTATATGACCTTAATGTCAGTGTCTGTGTTTTATACCTTCAACCCCTGTTGCTATTCTGTATATTCTCTGTAGGCAGATAATGTATTTTATTTAATCTATATGACAGAACACATTACTTCAAAAAACAGCAAAGTTTTTGAGTAGTAAAGTTGATGTGGTTACAGACAAAACAATTCACAGAACTGAGTTAGGAGGAATATGAGGAAAAAAAATCTTCATAGTTTGGTGATTATCAAATCAAAAGAGGAAGTTAGTAGATGGGATAAAAGAGACAGGTTAGCCCGACTGGTGTGGTTCAGTTGATTGAATGTCGTCCCATACACCAAGAGGTCACCGATTCAATTCCTGGTCAGGGCACATGCTCAAGTTGTGGGCTCAATCCCCAGTAGGGTGCATGCAGGAGACAATTGATATATCTCTCATAAATGTTTATCTCCCTCTCCCTTCCTCTTTGAAATAAATTTTTAAAAAAAGAGAGAGGTTAATGGGGCACTAAAATGAAATAATTCCAATAAACATGCAGCTTCCTGAGAGTTTTCAAAACCAGGAAGTTGACCTTTTAGTTGCCAAGTCACCATTTTAAGCAAAGAGATTGGTTTCTCTGAGCTGTTCAGGGATTAAGAGGATCATCTCCATGAATTAAGAGTAGGGAGAATATTAGGCCAGTTGACTGGGTTCTATAAACTATAGCCCCTGCTTCCCCCACTAACTTAAATGTTTATGCTTAGATTTGGTGTTTCCAGGAAAACACCAAAATGGGCTCTTTCCTGGAAAATAGTAACAGATGCACCCAGTTTCTGGCATTTTAGGAAGTCTTTCTGATAAGCATTTTGTAGTATTCCTGTTGGCTGTACTGTGTACCGTCCTTGCTCCTGCTTACTTGCCCTGGCTTATGATGATAGGAGAGAGAGCTTGTGAAGATTTATAGCTGTGAAAGAACTTTTTCCTAATTTTTATCCTAGAATTGATCATCTTTTATTCTAGAGTTTGATCATGCTGATGTACTCATCTAAAGCTAGCTAACCAGGTTTACTCATCCTACCATCCTCGTGGAAGATATATGTGAATTGGAGTAACTATTAAAATGTAATCAAACAGTAACAATAATACTTGCCAGAGGAGCCATATTTTTGTGTGTCCACTCTGAGCAACTTTTCAAAAAATAGGGGGCTTGGGCTCCCCATCTGGGAAACCAAATGAAGGTCTGCAGGTTACGAAGTGAAATGTGGAATCAGAAAAGGAAATGAGTGGTATAAATAGATCTTTCATAAAAGATTTCTTTCAACTACTGGAGAAGTTAATAAAAAGCATTTGAAAAGTTTTCTTAGATTTAGAATGGACATATTACATTTAAAAGCAGTTACTTATTTTACTATTCAAATTTTTTATTATATCTGAAAATGAAATTGTTTTGCTTTTCAAAGCTTTGTAAAACAAACTTGAAGTTATAGGGAGGTAAGCCATCTCCAAGTCAAAGTTTTAATATCTCATAATATAGACTGTCTTAACATGAGAACTTTGTTTCGCATTGTCTAGTTCTATTTTATAGTGGATACCATAAACCTCATGTTTTTCTCCTATCCTAAAACAGTGGAAGGTAAAGAGTGGATACTAACTTGACTTCTAAACAATGGTCAACTGTTCTTTTAACAATTTTTTTTAATCTCAAGATTCTCACCTTCATTTACTAAATCATGAATCACTTCAAATTACATAGTAATCAGCAAAGTGTGTATTTCCTCCCTTCTGCAAGTACTCATTAAGCCGTGAGAATGAGTGTTTTAAGATATAAAGAATGAGATCAATGAGTGATTGAAATGTGGTTTTGAAATTTGGATTTCATTGCAGTTTCAGATTTAGGGGTTCCTTTGATCCAGGGAAGGGACTAAGCAGCTGCTGTCATTTAGTTTCCCGACCAGGTCAAATGTTTTGGGAAGGGTTGTAACAGCCCTGCACTCCTGGCTGAGGAAGAGGAACGAGACAGTCTGGTGGAGGGAGAAAAGAGAACCCTGAGGATATGTTGAGGTCAGTGCTTGCCTTCCCTCTCACCTCAGCTAGTTAACAGTTTACGATTTTAGTCTGCCCTGGCAAGAGCAAAGCATGTTAGACTTAAAGGTGCTTCTGCAAATAGCAGGAGTTCTTACAGGAAAACAAATATATGAGAGGGTGGGGTGGGAGGAATTGGATTATGAGTATGCAGGAAAATCTTGTTTTAAAAATAAAACTTTAGGGGTAAGGGATAGGATGTGCAAGCAAAATCAATTATTTTAAATAAACATGTATTTTTATTAACTTTTAGTTAAATGTAGATTATTACAACCAGCTCAACATGATAAGCCTAGGTCTGTGGAGAAAGCTAACTCAGGCATTGTCTTGTTTATATATAGACTGGACAGAACAAACCTTTTCTGTTTTGTCAATTCTTAGTTTCTTAGAATAAATTAGACAAAAGGAAGATACTTGTCTTTGTATACCTGCAGAATTAAGTTATTGCTGTTAAAACCTGGCCTTTTCACTAGTCTTTGAAGAGTCCAGTTACTTGATAGGTGTTCAGTAAATTATTTTTAAATTGAATTTGTTCTTTTAAAATCTTCAACATCTCTAGAAAGGTTTCTTTCAGTGAATGAAAAAGTGGTGAGGTTTTTTTTTAAGTTAGGGAACTCCTCCATTGAAAATAATGTAAACATTAACTTACTGAAATTTCATTCGTGAAATGGGAGCAAAGTAAACTCTATACACATTTACAGCCAATGGTCCATTTTGGGAGGCCGGGGATGTCTGACAAATTAGAGTAGTGAGGTTTGGGAAGGAAAATGGGGATTTGTAATAAATATTCTCTTCATGTTTCTCTCCTGGGTCATGATAAAACAATAAATTATCATCTCTAGGTAACAACGTCTGTGGTATTTTTTTTTTCATCCTTGATTGCATTAACAATTTAATAGTTAAACTGTAACTGCGATCCACAAACAACCCAAATGAAAATATTTTAAGTAATTTCACAAGAAGCTCCTCATGAAATGCCACCTTAGAGCTCTGGCTAGGCAGCTTCTTGGAAAGGGTGACAGGATGAAAAGCCATGGAATAAAGTAGCTTTTTAATCGTCCTCCCACCCCCAAACAATTTTCTCATTAGAGGGAACCATTAAAATAACCTTTGACCAATTTATGGTTTGGAAAAGTTCTAATGGTGAGTACTGCATGTAATCTGAGTTTAGACCTAAACTGACCTCTAACCTAATAACCCTGTTTTGTTACTACATAATATATTGAAACAAACTTCCAGTGTGATTTAAGTAAATAAAAAGTGGCACACGTGAAGAAACTACTTTTATGCAGTTATCTTCAAAACAAATCCTGGTTCAGGTGAACTTCAACCTAACCTGTCTATCTTAGCCCACATCCTCCAGAAAGCAGAGTCTGAGATGAGGGCTTGTGTGCAGGTGATTTATTTTAGGAAGTGGTTCCAGAGGGCAGAATTGGGGGACAGGGACAGCAACGGGAAGAAATCCAGTTCCTTATTGAATGTGGTCACTGCTGTAGAAAGGGTTCCCATGAGAGATTCTGGTCCCAAGTTTAAAGGCCTAGATGTCACAGGTACCAGAATTTTACAGCTCCCCCCCACTCCCCCAGGGCAGATAAGAGTCCCAGGAGTCATAGGTCAAAGTTTACCTACCAAGACTTCTCAGTCTTTCACTCTGTCTGGTCCAGTTCAAAGCCTGGACTACCTTCCTCCACTTCCTCCATTCCTGTGCCTCAGTTACAAAAAGCTGCGGAAGAAAACACACAGACATGGCCACCTTGATTCTTATGATTACCCCTGCCTTAGCCTTGGATTCACAGTCTGGGTTTGTCCTGCTCCCCAAACTCCCATGCCTTCACCTCACCCTTTCTCAGCAGGTACGCTTCAGTATTCTTTCCTCAGGCCATTAGCTGTGCTTCACTTTCTGGAATTTCCTGCCCCCTTGGAGCGGCTTGCCTTGCCGCCTGCTCTGGTGCCTCCAGGCTCCTGCTCACCCTTCAAATCTGTTCTATGTTTAAATGAGCACAAACCTGTACCTTTAAGGAGCAAGACCAAATTTTAAGTATGTTTGACCTTGTTCCTTCCTTTGAGCTACCAAATCCCTCTATCAATTGGACTATAAACACTGTTTTCATCTCTTCACTGTTGATATCCTCCCTCTTCAAACCTCTGTAACAGCTGTTTTTTTAGCCATTTAAATGGTCACTTGTGTTCTTGACAGTATTTTTTCTTTTTCTTTTTTAATATATTTTATTGATTTTTTTACAGAGAGGAAGGGAGAGGGAGAGAGAGACATCAATCAGCCGCCTGCACGCCCCCCACTGGGGATGTGTCCGCAACCAGGACACATGCCTTTGACCTGAATGGAACCTGGAACCTTTCAGTCCGCTGGCCGACGCTTTATCCACTGAGCCAAACCGGTTTCGGCGACGGTATTTTTTTCTTCATTCTTCCTTGCATTTCTGTTATATTTGACCATTTCCTTGAAACCCTGTCAGTCCATATTATTCTGTCCTTCACCTCTCTTCCTCCATTCATGAATAATAACCAGGAATTTAATCTACATATCAACTTTGTGAATATTGTTGCCCCATTTTACAACTATGTGGAAGCTAAGGACTGGAAAGGGAAGTGGTTTACCCATTAAGTGGCAGAGCTAGATTTTTAACCAGATGTGTCTGACTCCAGCAACCCAAGTCTTTTCACTACTTCATTGTCACTTGTCCTTTATGAACTCAGGTTATTCTCCCTCCATACATTCATACACACGGGCGTTGGGGCCAGTTTATCTAGGATCAAATTCTTCACCACTTGCTTGCTCTTAGTTTTCTCATCTGCAAAGTGGGTATAGAGTCATTATAAGCATTAAGTAAGCCATTACATGTAAAGCACCTACAACAGTGCCTATAATAAATGTTCCAAAATACTAGTTGTTGGTATTTCCTCCATGGGCCTCTAGCTCTTTTCTTCCAAGTATTCACTTACCTCCAGATTCCCCACCAAAGTCTCCCTTTTTAAGGTGAAACACACTGGCTATGTACTCCATCCCATAAGTCCCTAAAACATGTAACCTTGAAATCAGGTCTTTGTGAAAATTGAGGACCCAGACTCGGCCCATTTTAGTCCCAGATGCTATGGACAGAATTTCACATGGGCTTTGTGATTCTCTCAAATTGCCCCAATCCTTGCTTAATTTTTTCCCCTTCCTCAATCCTTCTTCAGGTACTGCAATTCCTTTTGCAATCCCAAATCCTGTGAAGAATCAAATATTCTCTAGAATGATGAAAATTGCTGCACAGGTTTTAAGAGGCCTTTCTTGTCCCAAACTACCCATGTCCTTTGCCAGTAGTTACCACCACTGCCTCCCAAGTCTCAGGTGTCATCCACTTAAACTAAGGAAGTGCTTGGCTGACTCTAAGGTTATCTATCACCATGTGCATTTGGTTCTGGATTCCACATTTAGAGAGAGAGACTAACTGCAGGGTCGTAAAAGCAAAACCAGCCCTAGCCAGATTGGCTTAGTGCATAGAGCATCGGCCTCCAGATTGAAAGGGCCCAAGTTCAATTCTGTCAAGGGCATGTATCAGTTGCAGGCTTGATACCCCACTCTGGTTGGGCACACTTGGGAGGCAACCAATTGATGTGTCTCACATCAATGTTTCTATTTCTTCCCCTTATTCCTGCTCTCTCTAAAAATCAATGAAAAAATACCCTCGAGTGAGATTAACAAAAAAACAAACCAAAAAAACCTCATGTGTGCAATTTAGGATTTTTCTTGATGAGGAAAAAATCTCACTGGGAACTTGATTTCTGCCCTCAAAGATGTAAAGTCTTATCATCTTAGAAGAGAATTTCAGTTCATTCTGCTTGACTCCAAGAAATAGAACTAAATCCCTTTCTACAAACATGATTGTCGGGGATATGCTGTGTATTGAGAATAATGAAGGAGATACAGCAATGAGTAAGGCAGCTTAGTAAAGCCAGCTCTGCCAAGCCACTACCAGGATTTGGGGCAAATTAGAAAAAGGTACCCCATCTTCAGGAAATTTGTCTGCCTTCTGCTGGCAAGTTGTGATAACTATATAACTCCCTGAAAACTCCCCGATAAGGTAAGTGGTGGCCCCTAGGGTTGTGCAGGGCACAAGTTGCACAATCAACTTAGTGAAGCCACTGGGAGAAGAACCTTGTTGCAGAGCCAGCCAGAGCAGGTGATTGAATTAGCTTATTTGTGTATGGCTGGGGGACACACAGGCGTCTGCACAAGAAGAGATCTTGCATGGTAAGCCTTTGTAATCTTGTATTCTAAGAGTATGCAAATTTTTCCTAGGTTTTTCCTCATCTAGGGGAACAAGCCAGTAATGTGTTCTTGGGAAAGTCTTGGCAAAAAACTACCCCCTCTTATTAAGGAGAAGGCAGGTGGCCCAATCCATAGTGGACAGAATAGAAATATGGATCTGTGATAGGTGGAGTTACATCTATCCGTTGGGGAGATGACATTAAAACAAAAGGGGAGCAGAAATAATATTGTAGCCCTAACCAGTTTGGCTCAGTGAATAGAGCATCGGCCTGCTGAATGAAAGGTCCCAAGTTTGATTCCGGTCAAGGGCATGTACCTTGGTTGCAGGGACATTCCCAGTAGGGTGTGTGCAGGAGGCAGATGATAGATGTTTTTCTCTTATCGATGTTTCTGACTCTCTTTCACTCTCCCTCTCTGTTAAAAAAAAACAAACCATCTTTTATATTTTTAAAAATAATATTGTAGCCAAGAGTTTTGAAGATTAAAAATCCTTTATTATTGGTATAGCTAGTTACAAAGCTAGTTCATTCTCACATGATCCAGCACTTTAAAGTTGTCAGAGAAGCCCACTGGCATTGCTCAGTGGTTGAGTGTTGATCAATGAACCAGGAGTTCAAAGTTTGATTCCTGGTCCGATTCCCGGTCAGTTTATATGCTCAAGTTGTGGGCTTGATCCCCCTATAGGGCATGCAGAAGCAGCCGATCAATGACTCCCTCTCATCATTGATCTTTCTCTCTGAAATCATTTAAAAATATTTTTACAAAATTAAAGGAAAAAAAGGTTATCAGAACAAAAATTATCATACCATTTTCAGATAATTAAGTTGCATATCCAAATTTCCCAAGGCTCATTAGCAATAGAGCTTCAGTGCTAAGCCCTGGGGTTGATTGACTATTCTTTTCATTTTCTTTAAAAAATGTCTTTGCAGCTTCCCAACATGCTATATGTGTGGACTCCTTCAAGGAAGACAGGGACATTTTCAGAGCTGTAATGGACAAGAAGCTTGCCCAGCCTTGTTTTAAGAGAAATCAAGGTTTGATCACCCTCTACTGGCCAAGGACAGTGTTGGCACAAAAATAGATGATGGCAATAGTAAAGAAGATCCAGAAAGCAACCATTTTAGAGAAAGCTATGACCATTATCATGTCTGAAAGTTGCTTTTGAATCCTTGAATATAAATGTCTGAACCGACTGTGGGCACTCTCAGCCTCCACAGTTCCTCATTTAAAAGACCCATTTTACTTTATATACTCAGTTCTCTTTTGTCTTGAAACATTAGGCTTGAAAAAGAAAAAGGATTCCTATCCCCTATGTAGCAGAAACCTGGAAGGGGAAAAGCTACCAGTGGTTACTGTAAGCCCTGGCTTTCTCCCTTTTTTCCACAGAGCGATCTTTGGGACAATCGTGATAATTTTCAAATATTTTAAAGGGACAAGAATAACTACATGCGTTTTGTGAGAGAAAAGAATAGATCAAGACTAAGATCAATGAGTTGAAATTATAGGAATGCAGATTTTTTGCTTTAAAGAACTTTTCCCAAGTAGAATTCTCCCAAAAGAAGTAACTGTCCTCTAAAGTAGTAAGCTCCCTGCTACAGAAACGGTTAGAGCTTTACCAGATTGTCCTTAAGATTTCTTTTGGTATGAATATTTTGCAACTCTAGGCCCCTTCTTCGAACTCCTGCATCACAACTCACTGGTTACACCAGTAGGCAAAAATCCTCTGACTAAGTGACTGGTTAGAGTGCTACCAAATCATCAGCACATGTGTGGCTAATAGAACAGATACAGGCTTCCTGGTTTTCCCCTCTCGTCCTAGTGACTTTGTCCCCTTTAAGCATTTATTCTTTTTCCAGCCAATGCAGAGAAATTAGAGAGCTTAAAAACATAGGCTTTGGGCCTTAGCTGGTTTGGCTCAGTGCAGAGCATTAGACTGCAAACCAAAGGGTCCTGGGTTGGAGTCTTGTCAAGGGCACGAACCTTAGTTGCAGGCTCCTCCCCAGGGCCTACAGGCTCCTTCTCCGCCCTGGCCGGGTCAGGGCGCAACAAATCGATGTGTTTCTCCCACATCAATAGTTCTCCGTCTTTCCCTCTCTCTTCCACTCTCACTATAAAAAATTCAATGGAAAAATATTCTCTGGTGAGGATTAAAAAAAAAAAAAGGCATAGGTTTTGGAGAAAGAGAGCCAATCTGAATCTTGATTTTCCCACATATCCATTGTATGACACTGGAAAGGTTATTTACCTTTCTAAGCCCAACTTTCTTGATCTATAAAATAGAAATTTTACTATTTCACAGGGGCAAGTATTCTCAGGATTACAGTATTTCAAAGATTGATATAATAAAGATCAATGTGTGTAGTAGATTGTTTTCAAAGATAGTCACATTATCACCCATCCCACATACTCTTGCAGTGTAACCAAGAGATAGAATCTGTTTTCTTCCACTTGAGTCTGACCCAGTGACCTGTTTTAACAACAGAATGTAGTGAAAATGATGCTATTTAACTTCCAAGGCTGGGCCCTAAACATCTACAAGTTCCACCTTTAACCTCTTACTAGGTGTACCGGTTAATGATGCAGATTTTTTTCAGTAGATAGGGTTCCACATATGTTGATATGTATGTGCTTTGATATATATGCTATTTTATTGTATTGACAACAAGCTTCAAAACTTCATACGTTAAATTTTCTGAAGGTGTTAACATCCTATATATTTTTATGCTTAAAAATGTTAATGATGATTAATCATTGACCAGTTAATATGGATTTTGTGATAATTTCAAAAGAAACATCAAAGGTGCTTTATTCAAAGTAATGTCCATCGCTGTCACTTTTCTTCAAAATTAAAAACTTTATTTTGATTTAAAATTTACCGCAAATGCTCTTTTTTTGGCATGAAATTCGACATTTTAAACATAAAAATATCTATGATACTAAACCTTTAGAAAATTTGACATAGGAAGTTCTGAAGCTTGTCAATACAACAAAATAGCATACATATCAAATCGCATATACATATATCAACATATGTGAAACCCCATTTAGTGTGTGTGTGTGTGTGTGTGTGGAAAATTTGCATTATTAACAACCAGTACACCTAGTAAAATGCTCCTCTTGGGGAATCTAATCGTCATGCGGAGAAAGCCCAAGCAGCCATGCCCACAGACAGACGGACATGAAGGCACATGGAGGCCCCAGGCCAGCATCCCAACTGGGCTTCCAGTCTGTGGACCAGCACCATTGCCAGCCATCCCAACCCCTCCGCTGATACCACCGGAGGCAGGACAATCCAGCCAATCCACAGATTTGTGAGATCATGTAATAAATGATAAATATTGTGTTAAGGCACTAAGTTTGAGGGCAGTGTTTTATGCAAGTAAATAAATAAAATAACTGAAACCAAGACAACACAGTACCTGGCCCATAGTAAGTACTCAAAGGAGGTGTATGGAAGTAATGGCGAAGGAGTGATATAAAAAGTTTCCCCGTTTTAAAGGGAAAAACGACTAGAAGTCTAAGACAAGCTGTAGGAAGATGTTAAAGATTGTCTAACCCCCAAAATTCATTCTGTGACCCTCCTGTCCTTCCCACCCCAGGGCTCTCCTACTTCTCCAAAAACGGCACAAGATGAGGCCGGAGGAGGCCACTCTCGTTTGTTTAGGGGCACAGGTCGCGATGGGCTGCCTCCCGCATGCACCCTGGCTGGGGCCGGGAATGGAACCTGCGGCCCAGCTATGCGCCCTCGACCAGGAGGCCGGCCCACGAGCCCTCAGCGCCGGGCGGACCTCTGATCACAACCCCGGGGGAAGCGGCCATTTCGGAGCAACTCTTCCCTAAGAAAGGCCCTCCTTGCATTGCACTCTTCCATCAGGTCCACTCTTTGGCCTTCTGGGGTCCCCTAGTGCAGACTTCCTTTCCGAATGACACGTCCCGTATTGGAAAACTAAGAAGACTGCTTTGTCCCTCGTCCTCCCCTTCTTTCTACCAAAGCTAAGAACGGTTCCTCCAGATGAGCTCTCAGGTCGAACCACACCATTTGCTCCTTTCTGGCCAAACCCGCCACCTTCAGGTCGGAACTTTTTTTAGTTAAAAAAAAAAGCATCAACGGGGACGGGGAAACGAGATCCCTTCCGGTGCACGTTGGAGGTGCCTCCCGCTACCGCGCTGCCGAGATTCCCCCTGAGTTCCTAGAGGGGCCACCGCATCGCGCACAACCGTCCGGAGCGGCGCGGTGACGTGCTTCCGGCTGCGCCTGCCGCGCTGCGCGTCTGGGCGTCCCAGCACCGACAGCGACTCCGAGTCACGGTGAGCGCCTGGTCCCGTTAGCTGGGCGGGCGGAGCGGGAGCCCTGGCCGGGGGGGTGGGGAAGGGGCCGTGGGCGTGCGGCGGCGGCCCCGCGGAGTCCCAGCGGGTCCTGGAAGGGCCGTGGGGAGGAGCCCGGTCCCTGCCCAGCCCTAGAGGCGCTCGCTCCCTGGACAGCCTTTCCTCCACCCGAGGTTCTAACAGATGAAACTTTGTGTCGCAGTTAAGGGCCGTTTTTGTGCGCCCCTTGCGTAGAGCAGGGGCTACCCATCCTTGCCCTCCCCCCAGCCCGGGGCTTTGTAAGGGAGGCCCGAACGCAGTCATTGATGAAACACTCCCCAGGGGGTTGCGGGCCTTCTCTGGGAAACGGAACCTCTTTAGAAGGCCTGATCCAAGGGGGTGCATAGTCTCGTTGGTCTTTGTTCAGGTTGCAAAGTATATAAGGCCCTGGAGGGGTAGCTCAGTTGGTTAAAGCGTCCTCTCCCTACGCAAAGATTTCGGGTTCCATCTAGGGTCAGGGCACACAAAAAGCAACCGACGAATGCATGAATAACTACCACAAATTTCCCTCTCTCCCCCCCTTCCCCCCTTCTCTCTCTCTCTAAGGTCACTATGTTTTAAAAAGAAAGCATCATGCTCTAGCTGGTTTGGCTCTGTGGAGAGAGAGTCAGCCTGAGGCCTGAAGGGTCCCGGGTTCAATTCTGGTCAAAGGCACATGCCTGGGTTGCAGGCTCTGTCCCTAGTAGGGGGCATGCAGGAGGCAGCCGATCAGTGATTCTCTCTCATCATTGATGTTTCTGTCTCTCCTTCCCTTCTCTGAAATATATATATATATATATAATATTTAAAAAATATTTTAATATATTTTATTGATTTTTCACAGGAAGGAAGAAGGACAGAGAGTCAGAGACATCTATGAGAGAGACATCGACCAGCTGCCTCCTGCACGCCTCCCACTGGAGATGTGCCTGCAACCAAGGTACATGCCCTGACCGGAATAGAACCTGGGACCTTTCAGTCTGCAGGCCGAGGCTCTATCCACTGAGCCAAACCGGTTTCGGCTATAATTTTTTCTTTTTTTTTAAGAGAAATCATCACCCTAGCTGATTTGGCTCATGGATAGAACATAGGCCTATGGATTGAAGGGGCCGGATTTGATTCAGGTCAGGGGCACATGCCTGGGTGGTGGGCTCCATTGTCAGTTTGGTGAGTGCAGGACGCAGCAGATTAATGAGTTTCTCTCAATATCAAAATATCAATAAAGATATTTTTTAATTAAAAGAAAGCATCGAAATAACAGATCTGCTCAAGTTTGGAAACACGGTATTACAGGACCATTTGTTAAAAAAGTTTGTTAAAAAGTTCATCTGGGCCGAGACCGGTTTGGCTCAGTGGATAGAGCGTCGGCTTGCGGACTGAAGGGTCCCAGGTTCGATTCCAGTCGGGGGCATGTACCTTGCTTGCGGGCACATCTCCACTGTGGGGTGTGCAGGAGGCGGCTGATCGATGTCTCTCTCTCATCGATGTTTCTGACTTTCTGTCTCTCTCCCTTCCTCTCTGTAAAAAAAAAAAATTAATAAAATATATTTTTTAAAAAAAGTTCATCTGGTAGGTGAAGTACTTGGGAACTTAGTTATTTGAGGGACATTTGAAACAAGTGGATAAAAAAAGTTAAGAGGCAAGACGATTGTTTTCAGGCATTTTAAGGCTACTATGGAGAAAGTAAGTGTTTGGTCTAGAACTAAACTAGGATATGTGAAGATAGAAGATAAAATATGCACAATTTGATTTGGTTTGGTTTAAACTAAAGAAAAGCTTGGAGCTGAAACAGGTTTGGCTCAGTGGATAGAGCCTCGGCCTGCAGACGGAAGGCTCCCAGTTTCTATTCCCGTCAAGGGCACATCCCCTGTAGGAGGCGTGCAGGAGGCAGCTGATCGATGTTTCTCTCTCATCGATGTTTCTAACTCTCTATCCCTTTCCCTTCCTCTCTGTAAATAAAATAAAATAAAATAAAAATCAATAAAATATATTTTTAAAAAAAGAAAGAAAAGCTTGGAAACAAAAACTCAACAGAATTCTGTGCCTCAAAAATGATCAGATTTGCCTGCCTGGGAGTTTTCAGAAACAGACTGAGTGTGCTAAAGGCATTTTAGCATTAAATTGTCAGAATCTATGATAATTTGATTATTTATGCCTCATCTTGTTCCAGAATGGCTTTGGGGATCTTTTATAAGGATATACATGTTTTGGGAAACTGGCATAAAAGAGGGGAAGAAAAACAAACTTGGAACAGAACAAAAGCCTCTGCTTATAGTACACCATGAACTTTTGCTTAATGGATCTCTTTAAAGCTTTTTTTTCCTCCCTCATTATTCTAGAGAGGGGGAGGGAGAGAGAAAAAACAAACATCAATCTGTTGTTCCACTTATTTATGCATTTATTGATTGATTGATTCTTTATGTGCCCTAACCAGGGAACTTGCAACCATGGGTATCAAGACTACATTCTAGCCATCTGAGCTACCTGGCCAGGGCATTGATGGATCTCTTTAGCTGAAATTCTGGATAGCTGAAATTCTGGATAGCCTAAAAACATAGTTCACTGTGCTTGAAGACAATGTGAGTTAGTAATTAAGCCTCTGTTTTCTATCCACATGCTTTTTTATTTTATGAGCACTTTATTAAGAAAAATTCAGAAGCCATGACCTGAAAGGCATCTCTTAACTCAGCATGACCAAATGTGAAATTACTTGCTTTCCTCAGGTGAAAAACAAAACATCAATTCAGAGCATTATCAGATTTGTTTTTTAATATTTGCCAATCTGAGAGATGGGAGAATATTTTATTATAACTAAGGTTGAGCACCTTTTCATGGATTAGTTACTGAACTGAGACTTGAAAGACTAATAGAAGCCTGCCATAAGAATTGGGCATTGAGTGAGCATAGAGAATGAGAAGGGAAGTGATGGCTGAAAGGGGAAGCAGAGGCCAGCTTGGCATTTGTTTACCATGCAAAAAGTTAAGTAATTTTAAATAGCTGGTTGATATTAACAGGTTTGTGTTTTAAACCTCTGCAGATGGCCGTTGAGCCTGTGAAGATAGAATTGCCAAATTGGATAATGGACTGTGATTTCAAGGGATGAAGGAATATTGTAATGTTGCCAACTAGTTCAAAACTAAAAGTATTGGATAAAATTTAAAAAAGACTTTGTGTTATGTTTGAAATAGATCTGCTAGGAACTATTTCATTAGGCCAATATTCTGACAGTTATTGGAAGAGAGTCAGAAATTAACTATTGCTGCTCCTAGAGACAGGGCAGATTTATTTATTTATTTTTTTAAATCTGCCTTAGCCTGTTTTTCTCAGTGAATAGAGTGTTGGCCTGCTGACAGAATGGTCCCTGGTCAAGGCAAGTGCAGGAGGCAACCAATTGGTGTGTTTCTTTCATGTTGATATTTCTTTCTGTCTTTCCTTTTCTAAAAATCAATGGAAAATATCCTTGGATGAGTATTAAAAAAAAGAAAACCCCTTGCCCAGCTGGGAGTGGCTCAGTGGTTGAGCATCCACCCATGAACCTAGAGGTTCTCTGTTGGATTCCTAGTCAGGGCACATACCCGACTGTGGACTCAATCCCCAATGGGGAGTGTGAAGGAGGTGGCCAATTGATGTTTCTCTCTCATCAATGTTCTCTATCTCTCTCCCTTCCTGTCTCTCTAAAATCAATAAAAACACTGTTTAAAAAATCCTAAGAGGAAAAGGCTTCACTTTTTATTTATTTATTTTTTTAATATATTTTATTGATTTTTTTACAGAGAGGAAGGGAAAGGGATAGAGTTAGAAACATTGATGAGAGACATGGATCAGCTGCCTCCTGCACGCCCCCTACTGGGGATGTGCCTGCACCAAGATACGTGCCTTAGCCGAAACCGGTTTGGCTCAGTGGATAGGGCATCGGCCTGCAGACTGAAAGGTCCCAGGTTCGATTCCAGTCAGGGGCATGTGTCCTGGTTGCGAGCACATCCCCAGTGGGGGGCATGCAGGAGGCGGCTGATTGATGTCTCTCTCATCGGTGTTTCTAGCTCTCTATCCCTCTTCCTTCCTCTCTGTAAAAAATCAATAAAATATATTTACAAAAAAAAAAAAAAAGATACATGCCCTTGACTGGAATTGAACCCGGGACCCCTCAGTCTGCAGGCTGACGCTCTATCCACTGAGCCAAACTGGTTTGGGCTTTAAATGTTTTATTAACTCTTCAGAATGGTCTGCTTCAACTTCATAAGTATTGAAGTTAACAACCATATTTCTCTTTACCACTCCATAATAGAACAGCTTTTACTAAAGCTGCTTGTTTGCCCCAACACCCCATATTTTGTTTTTAAATAATTTTAGAGTAGTTTTAGATTTATAAAAGAGTTCAAAGTTAATACAGTGAGTCCCCATCTACCTCTCACCGGTTTCCCTTAACATCTTACTTTACTGTGTACATTTGCTACAACTATAGGAAACATTGGTGCATTACAGTAGCTAAGCTTCACACTTTGACTTTTACTTGTTTTTCCCTAATGCTCTTTTTCTGTTTCAGGATCCCAGCTGGGATACCATATTACATTAATCATCATGTCTGCTTAGTGTCCTTTGGTCAGTGACAGTTTCTCAGTCTTTCCTTGTCTTTTATTAACTTGACAGTTTTGAGGACTGCTGGTCAGTTGTTTTTGTAGAATGTCCCTCAATTTGGTTTGTCTGGTGTATTTCTTATGATTAGGCTGTGGTTATGGATTTTAATGAGGAAGACCACAGAAGTGAAGTGCTCTTCTCATATCAAAGCAAGTAACTTATTACTGATGATATTAACCTTTTTTTAAAACTGTGTTTTTACTGAGGTAGCATTGGTTAGTAACATATAAATTTCAGGTATGCAACATGAGATAGTTCAATAGCTATTTCATGCTCCCCACACCAAAAGTCTGTTTTCCACTCATTACCATATATTTTGATCCCCTTTACCAATTTTTCTCTTTCCCTTCTGGTAACTACCATTATGATGTGTGGATCTCTGAGTTTGTAGTTTGTTTTGTTTTGCTTTGTTTGTTCATTTTTTTTTTTTATTCCACATGTGAGTGAGGTTATATAGGTCTTTTCCTTTTCCAGCTGACTTAATTCACTTATCATAATTTGGACCAGCTCTAGGCATGTTGTTATAGATGGTAATATTTCATTTCTTATGGCTGAGTGGTATTCCAGTGTGTGTGTAGATATATAGAAACCATGATGATGTTAATTTTGATCAACTGGCTGAGGTAGTGTTTGTCAGGTTATTTCACTGTAGTTACTTTATCCCAGCAAGTCAGTAAGTGTAGCCTATATTCAAGAGGTTGAAGCTCTGCCTTCTTGAGGGGAGAATCTACATAAATTTTTTGGAATAATTCTGTATGGAAGATTTGTCTTCTCTATTTATTCATTTAACCTTTTTTACATCAGTAGGGCTTACGGATATTTATATTAAACTTATTGTTATAATCTAGTACTACACCATTTATTTTCTTGCTCAAATTGTTTCAGCTGTGACTACTGGCAGCTTTTATATGGTGGCTTCTGTGTCCTTTAACATGCCTCACTGTGGTTGTTTAATATTCCTGGCATTACAGGATAGCTCCAGGCTCATCTTCCCCAATCTAGAATCAACCATTTCTCCATCTTTAGTTCCTTTTATTGAAGAATGATATTTAGAGACCAAGATTTGGGCACTGGGTATGCTTATTCCTACCAGGATGTTATTGCTTCGGGACCTTCACAGCAGACGGAGCTAGAAAATAAATGTCTTCGTAGTAACCCTTGTACACACATTATCTAATTCTTTATCAACCTTTGTATTACACTAAACATCAATTCTTACTGCCATATTTTTTAAATTGATATTTTTAAACCCAACTTTACAGTTTTTACTCCTTAAAAGTAGACCCAAAGATCCATACATTGCATTCTTTCCACAGATAGTTGAGTACCTCAAAGAACTAGGTATATTTTAGATGTTTGAAATATAGCAGTGAACAAAATAGATGAAAGGCTCCGCCCTCAAGAGTTGATTTTCAAGGATGGAGACAGTTTAAAAATAAAAGTAAAATATATAGCATTTGTATGATGGTGAGTGATATGGAGGGAAAAGAATAGGAGGATAAGGAGATTTGAGGTGAGAGAGGGTAGTGTGCAGTTTAAAACAGAGTGGTCATGCTAGCTAGTGTTGAGCATCAACCTATGAACCAGGAGATCACAGTTCAATTTCCGGTCAGGGCACATGCCCAGGTTGCAGGCTTGATCCCCAGTGTAGGATGCAGAAGGCAACCTATCAATGATTCTCATTATTGATGTTTCTACCTCTTCATTCCTCTGAAATAAAAAAAATTTTTAAATAAATAAAACAGTGGTCAGGGGGCCAAACATGCATAATCTAGAAGAAGCATGTAATCTGCCGGAAGTATTAAAGGGAGCAGCCTGGACAAAAGCTCTCAGGTGGAGGGGAGTCCAAGTATTGGCATCCCTAAAATTCTGATAATTATTGAATTTTTTATAAAAGCAAGGTTACCTATTGAGGTTCTATTACCAGAATCCCATTTTACATTTTTTAAAAAATATATTTCATTGATTTTTTTACAGAAAGGAAGGGAGAGGGATAGAGAGTTAGAAACATCGATGAGAGAGAGAGACATTGATCAGCCACCTCTTGCACACCCCCCACTGGGGATGTGCCCGCAACCAGGATACATGCCCTTGACCGGAATCGAACCTGGGACCCTTCAGTTCGCAGGCCGACGCTCTCTCCACTGAGCAAAACCGGTTTTGGTCCATTTCATATTTTCTAAAGTTGCAAAAATTGATCACAAAAATAAATGAAAGGGAACAGTTATATGTAAAATACATGTTTTTAATACGTATTCGCTAAATGTGTGAATCTAAACACCTAATTTAAAGCTATAACGTAAATGTACATTTGCTGGCCAGCAATAGCCTGTTAAAACCTCAGGAGTTTTAAGAGTCTAAAAAAGTTTTCAGAGCACAGTTAATGTAAATTTAATTTTTAAATTATGCTAAGTGCATTTGGGGGGAGGTGAATTCTCACCTGGAATATTCTTTTTTTTTTTTTTTCCGAGAGAGAGAGAGAGAGAGACACCAATTGGTTGCCACCTGCACACTCCCACTGTGGATCAAGCATGTGCCCTGATGGGAATTGAACCCTGCACTGAGCCACACCAGCTGGGCCACAGTGTGCTCTTTTGAAAGTAAAATCAAAGTAAGATATTCTGAGCTACTCCAGAGAGATTTGAACAGTAATTTTTACATGGTAGTATTATAGTGGCCATAATTTTTATAATTTCTTGTGCTAAAAGTATAACTATAAGACCAAAATTTAAAAATACTTATTTTGGTAATTTTATGGTAACCATATTTTCTTAGGTTGAGCCTGTAGTCCTGAAGAACCAGAAACCCAAAGGAACCAATATTCCTACAAAGAGCCCATCTTTAGTGAGGCGGTTTCTGGAGTCCATATGATGACCAAGGTACTGGGTGTGGCCGCAGATCTGGGCCCTGGGTCTCTACAGGAGCAAGTGGGGCCTGTGATTGTAAAAGTTGAAGAGGAAGAGAAAGAGAAATGCTTTCCAAGCCTGGAGATGTTCCGCCAGCGCTTCAGGCAGTTTGGCTACCATGACACACCTGGACCTCGGGAGGCCCTGAGCCAGCTCCGAGTGCTCTGCTGTGAGTGGCTGAGGCCCGAGATCCACACAAAGGAGCAGATCCTGGAGCTGCTGGTGCTGGAGCAGTTCCTGACCATTCTGCCCCGGGAGCTGCAGGCTTGGGTACAGGACCACTGTCCAGAGAGTGCTGAAGAGGCTGTCACTCTCCTGGAAGACCTGGAGCGAGAACTGGATGAACCAACACAGCAGGTAGGAGGGAGTGAGAGGGGGCATTTTTTTATGCTCAGATTAGGAACATGCCATTGAGGCAGGAATGGGTTTGTCCATACAATATGAATAGGTAAATGGAAATTTCTACTGATTTAGACCATGTTTTCTCCTCTTCTTCCTACTATCCTATACTAACTTTAGCCTTGAGAATTGAATGGAGGGGCTGTTTCTTTTCTCTTTCCTAGAGATTCTACATAGCTCTTCTGAGATTTTCTTTCAATTTAGTTCTAAAGTGAGCTGTGGACAAACCCAGCCATTCCTAATTGTCTAGGTTTCACCTCCTCCGAATGAACAGAAACAGGCATGGGAGAAGATGTCCTCTTCAGGAACAGCAAAGAAATCCCTGAGCAGCACCCAGCCACGGTCTGTGGAGACAAGTCCCAAATATGAATCTTGGGGACCCCTGTACATCCAAGAGACTGGTGAAGAGCAGGATTTCACTTCAGAGCTAAGACAGAATCAAGGTAGGAACGATTCATTCGTTAATGATTTAATGAGCCTGTTATAATCAGCTTTGGATTATGCAGAAATGGTATCTGATAAATTTATTCAATTTCTGCCTTGGGCTATTTAAAATTTTTAACTTTTAAGTTGCTTATTTCCTACTTATAGTTCATGGCAACTTGAAGGATAGCCTGTAAGAGTAGCCACGTGATTGCTTTCTCATGGAGCATGAGAGAGATTTTAGCTCCCACTGCTGCAGTCAGTGAGTAGGGGGTGAGCCTGGAAGCAGCTGAATGGTTACTGCTGACAGAGGAAGGAAATAGATGGTCAGGAGACAGAGACATAGGGATAAGGAAAAGGAGGTTAGAAGGAGGTACCTTTGTCAGTTGGGGCTTCTGTACCCATGGAGGGATGACTGTGCTTAAGAGGAGCCCATTTTACCCTAGCTAGTTTGGCTCAGTGGATAGAGCATTAGCCTACAGACTGAAGGATCCCAGGTTTGACTGTGGTTGGGGGCACAGGCCTGGGTTGCTGGCTTAATCCCCTGTGTGGGGTGTGCAGGAGGCAGGCAATCAGTGATTCTCATTGGTGATGTTTTTCTTTCTCTCCCTTCCTCTCTGAAACCAATAAAAATGTATTAAAAAAAGAAAAAAAGAAGAGTCCATTTTTCTGAGGAAACTTCTATGTGTGTGGATGATTAGATGGACTTTTATCAGTGTGATTGCCTAGTGAAATGCTTTTAAAAGATGTACTGCTTTAATCTGATTTCAACAGTGATACTTTATAATTAAAGAATGACAAGACCTAGCTGATGTAGATTAAATGATAAGAGTTGAACCCTGATGGGAGTTAAGTCCTTTTTTTTTTTTTTAATATATTTTATTGAGTTATTACAAAGAGGAAGGGAGAGAGTTAGAGAGTTAGAAACATCAATGAGAGAGAGACATCGATCAGCCGCCTCCTACACCCCCCCACTGGGGATGTGCCTGCAACCAAGATACATGCCCTTGACCGGAATCAAATCCGGGACCCTTGAGTCTGCAGGCTGACGCTCTATCCACTGAGTCAAACTGGTTTTGGCAAGTACTTTCACTTAAATTAAGAAGGATCTGGGCCTGACTAGTGTGGCTAAGTTGGTTAAGCTTCATCCCATGCACCAAGAGTTCACTGGTTCGATTCCCAGTCAGGTCATATGCCTAGGATGTGGGCTCAATCCCCAGGAGGGGGTGTGCAGGAAGCAACCAATCAATGTTTCTCTCTCCTCCCTTCTTCTCGCTCTAAAAAAAGCAATAAAAACATATTAAGAAGGAGGATGATCTGGAACTAGAATGATTATAAATAGACTAAATGTTCTCTCTTATTGCTTTTACTAGTGGCCTGTGCACAAATTTGTGCACATTGAAAGGAAATTAATTAGAAGAAATATTTTAATATCATTATTCACCCTTTCTCTATAATAGAAGTATCAACCAAATTCACGATTGACAATGATAGATGGAAACACATGCATGTGATTGGCACCAGTGAGAGCTTTAGATGTATGGCGCATGCGTGAGTCAACTTAGCCATACACACACACACACACACACACACACACACAGATTAGTAGCCATGCGTATGAATCTATGCACCAGTAGCTCACTGCTGCCCTCCAGTAGCTCTCCATCTGTTGCCCCACCCTCCTGCAGCCCCTCCACCCCACTATAGCTCTCTGCCCCACCCTCCTGCTGATTCATGATCTGGTCTTACATGGTCAGTCATTATGCTTCACGGGTATAACAACCATTTGCATATTACATCTTTATTATATAGGATATTCAGCTTCTATGAACATTCATGTTTTTTGAGCCCTACCCATTTTGGTTCAGTGGATAGAGCGTTGAACTGTGAACTGAAAGGTCCCAGGTTTGATTCCGGTCAAGGGCATGTACCTTGGTTGCAGGCACATCCCCAATGGGAGGTGTACAGGATACTGCTGATTGATGTTTCTCATTGATGTTTCTAACTATCTCTCTCTCCCTTCCTCTATGTAAGAAATCAATAAATTATATTTTTTTTTAAAAAGATTTTTTGAGTTTGCCACTAGCCCCTTCTCCCTTAATTATTCTTTTATTTTCCTTAATCAGATTGATCCTTCAGCAGTCTCTCTAATTTGTTTCATTCTGCCCAAGCATCTCCCATTGCCCTTTGCTGCTATATGCTTGGCTTTGCCTTATTGCCCTCTATATATGAAGTTCTCCTCCTAGGAGAAAAAGCCATGTACTCCTCATACTATCATAGCTTTTGGTAGGGTAGGGAGCTTGAAGTCTAGTATTATAAACTAGATTTGATAGTGATTTATTTGTATAATTGTGATATTGTGACCTCTCAGAGCAATATTTGGTCACCCTTAAAAATCCATCAATGTCATCCGATGATTCTCTTTGTCCTTTAACGGTTTCTTCTCAGAACAGGAAATAACACTCATGTCCTTATTCTACTTACTGTTTCAGATTGTAAATCGAACACTCAGAATGAGGAATCAACAGATATGCAGAAAAGTTCTGAAGAAACTTATGCAGAAGAACTCAAAAAGGATATTACTCCCATGGTTATTGCCAATAAATTTGAGGCCAGATTAGAAAGGCAATGGGTAAACCTTGAAAAAGAAAGAGGAACAAAAACCTCTCTCGTAGACAAAGGTTCCAAGAAAGGTAGAGAATTAATGTCCACTAAACCTGCCCCAGGAGAGAGGCGTTACATATGTGCTGAGTGTGGAAAAGCCTTTAGCAATAGCTCAAATCTTACTAAACACCGGAGAACACACACTGGGGAGAAACCCTATGTATGCACCAAATGTGGGAAAGCCTTTAGCCACAGCTCAAACCTTACCCTTCATTACAGAACCCACTTGGTAGACCGGCCCTATGACTGTAAGTGTGGAAAAGCCTTTGGTCAGAGCTCAGATCTCCTTAAACATCAGCGCATGCACACTGAAGAGGCACCATATCAGTGTAAAGATTGTGGGAAAGCTTTTAGTGGTAAAGGCAGCCTCATTCGACACTATCGAACACACACTGGAGAGAAACCTTATCAGTGTAATGAATGTGGAAAGAGCTTTAGTCAGCATGCAGGTCTTAGTTCTCATCAGAGACTCCACACTGGAGAAAAGCCGTATAAATGTAAGGAGTGTGGAAAAGCCTTTAACCACAGCTCCAATTTCAATAAACATAATAGAATCCATACTGGGGAAAAGCCCTATTGGTGTAATAATTGTGGGAAAACCTTCTGTAGTAAGTCAAATCTTTCCAAACATCAGAGAGTCCACACTGGAGAGGGAGAAGTGCTTTAACTGTCGAGTAAGCTCTCAGTGTTTGTGTGTGTTTTTGTAACTCTAGAACATGAATGCTAGGGAGAAGTCAGATAATTGTAATATAAACTTAAGTGCCAGCTTTTGTTTCAATCAACATCCAAGATACCCTGGAGAAGTAAGAGCAATGGCACAGTGAAGGAAGATCCTAGAGGGTGTGGTGGATTCCTCACTCGTTAGCTTAACTGGGGCTGATCCCCTCACCACACTTCAGGTCCCAGTAACCATGCCGGGATTGCCTTTTGTATAGTTAAAGTGATGTGTATCAAGTATAATTATGGAGAAAGCATTATGACTGTTTAATTTTTAACATACCTTAAGGAATTACGATTTGTAAAGAATTGAGCCATTGAACACAATCTAATCTGATTCAGAATTTATAACATCTTGTAATACTTCAGGACTGTTATAATAAATGGTATGTTTATTGAACACTATTCTAGAGAGAAAAACTTCGTACTGGTTTATCTTTTTTGAAATTTGGATTTGTGGTAAATAGAATCTGTAGTACTTATGAATGAATGTGTATATTAGGAAATTGCAGTAGTGCATAGAATAGTTGCATTTTGGTCTGTGCTTTTTTTTTTCCTACATACCAATACATTTTTTTCATCACTGGGAACATTTTGTCAGCCTCTTGTGCATTTTGGTTGTGTATACTCTGTCTCTGCCAAAGTCTGTGAAAAACTGATTATCCCTCAGAAACATCATTCTTCTAAACTTCAGATGTCAATAATACCCAATTTGATTAACTTAAACCCATCCATCTTTTTCTTTTGACTGGAATCTCTGATTTTTTAAAATACTTCTCTACCTTATAAAAAGCCTTTTGGCCAGTAGGTAAGTCTTCCTGTTACCTAGAAACCAACTACTTTACCCCTTCCTCCTATCCCTTGCTTATTTTGTTGTTCTGAGTTTTTTTCACCTTTTACTATTAGTCACTAAAATATCTTTTTGTCTACTGCTACAGCCATAGTGTTCATCAAACCTGATATAATAGGATTAGAGACAACAAAAGGTGCCATGTCTAGTACCAGTTCTGATCTCTGGAAACTGCTGGTATGACAGTCTGGGATCAGGTTAAATTACAGGTAGTAACTCTTTATGCACCAGCCAAATGTATTAGAGTCATTACTAAAAAAAAAATCATGCTTGAAATCTGAGATGTTTTTACTGTTCCAGTAGCTTACTGATCACCTAGATGTCCTGCTAGCACCCTACCTAACTCAGCACCTTTAATGTGAGCACTCCTCTTTATATATTAACCATGATGGAGGCCCACAGAATTTAATGATTAGAAGAAGCAGCTGATTACCTTTAGGCTCCTGGAGCTGTTCCATGTGAAGGAAATGAAGCCTCAAGGCCTGCCTCATACTCCTTTGGTGAGAGGTGAATGGGTCCCCTATATGTACTGCCCCTTATTTTCCTGATACCTTCTGTGCAGTGGGTACTTTTTGAGGGGCATTGATGTATGACACAAAGATCTACATATTTTATTTCAGCCTCCTTCGGTCCATCTGTCCTTAAGCTGAAATCTTCCTCATATCTTGTCCCCAGACTTGCAACCTTATTCTTTGCAGGCCCCTTGTCTAGACAAGCTGTTTGCCACAGCCCAAAGGGCCATGCAATCTTTATCTCAGGCTACTTCTTCCTCCAAACAGAGTTGGTGCCAGATAGCCTACTTGCAGCTCTGCCCACCAGATTTCTTTCACTCCTTGAGGAAGCACACGGAATCAACAATGCCTTCTTGATTCATGCTAACATTGAGCTGACTCCTCTGTGAAACAAACTGCAGGTTTATTCCACCAAGTCTATCGGAGCCTTCCATGAGTCCACAGGTATGAGCAAAGGGAGGTATCAGTTCAGCAAAGGCAGGTGACACAGGTAAGAGCTTCCTGCATACATAACCTGTGACTGGACCTGCTCATGCCTGATCAAAAGTGTGACATTTCTTCCATATGATGGATTGTTGCTATGTCCACCTGATTTAATGAATCTGAGCATACTGAGCTGTGATGATAGCTCCAGCTACATAATCATCTAATGTCTCATGGATAGTAGTATCCCAGGAGCTTCTCTTCAAACTGAATAGTTCTTTGCTGTAGAAGGCATGGCCTTGCTCTAGAATTCTGTTGGCAAGCTTCTACACATTTTTCACCTACCACAGATATTTCAACACCATCTGAATCTGCCAGTCATATGGTACTTGGGCTCTGTGACTCTGAGCCACACTTGTAAGTGTATGTTACCTCCAAAATCCAAGGAGGCTCTGCCTTTTCTTAGTAGTGAGGGCAAGATGCAATAATTTGTTCCTTAGAATTTTCCAACATGCCTTAGATATTTGGAGCCTTAAAAACTTCACTGAGCCCAGCCAGTGTGGCACAGTGGTTGAACATCGACCCATGAACCAGGAAGACGGCAGTTCAATTTCCGATTAGGGCACATGCCCAGTTGTGGGCTCAATCCCCAACGAAGGTTTGCAGGAGGCAGCCAATCGATGTTTTTCATCTATCAATCCCTCTTTAAAATCAATAAAAACATTAAGAAAAAATAAATTTTAAAAAACTGATATAAAAGACCCTTGAATCTTTTTTTTAAATATATATATATTTATCGATTTTTTACTGAGAGGAAGAGAGAGGTTCAGAATTAGAAACATCTATGAGAGAGAAACATCGATCAGCTGCCTCCTGCACACTTTGTACTGGGGATGTGCCTGCAACCAAGGTATATGCCCCTGACCAAAATTGAACCTGGAACCCCTCAGTCTGCAGACCGATGATCTATCCACTGAGCCAAACCAGTTAGAATATGACCCTTGAATCTTTGTAAGGTTTATCTCCTATTCTTTGGTACATGAGTGTTTTTGCTGAGGGGCCCAGTACACTTGCTACTTCCTTTTCACCAAATCGGATTATTATAATGTCATCACTAGAATAGTGTCCCAAAAAATGTCCAGAAAATCAAGGTCTCTGTGAAATAGCAGGAGGGTTGATTAGACCCTGGAGTCAAGATATTGAATATACTCTATTCTCATTCCCTCTTAATTGTGAACTGCTTTTGATCTTTATTGATGCGGATGGGAAGATCACTAGGTGTATGCCAAGAGCAGAGATTAGCCCTGACCAGTTTGGTTCAGAGGATAGAGTGTCGGCCTGCGGACCAAAGGGTCCCAGCCAGGTTCGATTCCGGTCAAGGGCATGTTCCTTAGTTGTGGGCACATCCCCTGTAGGGAGTGTGCAGGAGGCAGTTGAATCAATGTTTCTCTCGGGAGAATCCAAGATGGTGGCATAGGTAAACACCTACACTGCTGCCTCACACAACAATTTCAAAACTGCAACTAAAAGAACAGACATCATCCAGAACCACAGGAAAGCTGGCTGAATGGAAGTTCTACAGCTAGAAGGATAGAGAGGGGCTCACAGAAACCCAAAGGAGCGGCAAAAAGCTGAGGTACGGAGATGCGTGCGCTGAGAGAGCAGGTGCCGGAGTACCTGGCTGGCTTTCTCTGGCAGGAGGGAAACGGAGACTCCAAACGGCATTGAACCCCTTATCTTACGACACTAAACCCCAGATCCAGCCGAAACTCATAAAGGGGGAGGTTGGACTGTGAAAAGGGAGAGGTGCACGGAAATTTAGGGGAGTCGCAAAAGATCAGAGGTTTGATGGTGCGAACGGCACTGGGCAGAGGACAGATTGCTGATTGTGCCACTGGCTTTCGCGAGTGGGCGGGAGACCGACCCTCCCAACTGTGCCACTTCTGAATCCACTAAGCCCCTGTTTCAGGCGAAACCCTGGAGACCTAGACTCGTGTGGCCCTGGTGCACAGGGGAGCTGGAAAGGCAGCAGTCTAGAGGCACTGCAGGCGCACGCACACAAGGACCACTCCAGCGATTACCCAGTCACGGTGAGACTCAGGGGCCGTGGAGGGCAGGGCCAACTGGAAGGCAAGGCGGTCCCTTAAGCCCTGAGACTCCACCCATCCCAAGCTCAACAGAGGCTTCTTCGGTTTTGCAAGTCTGGTATAAGGCTGAATTCAACACAGAAGTTTCCCCAGCATAGTGAAAATGCTGAGACAAGGGAAGGGATCACAAACGAAATGGAGGGAAAAAAACAACTGGATAGAGAGTTCAAAATCACACTTATAAGGTTTTTCAAGAATATGCTAGAAAAGATGGATAAATTTATCAAGTCCCAAGAGGAGATGCAAAAGATCCAACTAGAGATGTTGGTTAAATTTAGCGAGTCCCAAGAGGAGATGAAAAAGGACCAACTAGAGACACTGACTGAAATAAAAAATATTATACAGAGTCCTAACAGCAGACTAGAGGAAGGCAAGAATCAAGTCAAAATTTTGAAATATAAAGAAGCAGACAACATTCAACTGGAAAAGCAAAAAGAGAAAAGAATCCAAAAATGTGAACATAATGTAAGGAGACTCTGGGACAGCTTTCAGCGTACCAACATCAGAATTGTGGGGGTGCCAGAAGAAGAGAGAGAGCAAGATACTGAAAACCTGTTTAAAGAAATAATGACTGAAAACTTCCCACATCTGGTAAAAGAAATGGACTTACAAGTCCAGGAAGCACACAGAACCCCATATAAAAGGAATCCAAAGAGGACCACACCAAGACACACCATAATTAAAATACCAAGAGCAAAAGACAAAGAGAGAATATTAAAAGCAGCAAGAGAAAAACAGTTCATTACCTACAGGGGAGCACCCATATGACTGTCAGCTGATTTCTCAACAGAAACGATGCAGGCCAGACGGGAGTGGCAAGAAATATTCAACATGATGAATAGCAAGAACCTACAACCAAGAATAATCTATCCAGCAAAGCTATCATTCAGAATTGAAGGGCAGATAAAGAGCTTCACAGATAAGAAAAAGCTAAAGGAGTTCATCAACTCCAAACCAGTATTATATGAAATGCTGAAAGGTACTCTTAGAAGAGGAAGAAGAAAAAGGTAAAAGCCAAAAAATTATGAACAACAAATACATATCTATCAACAAGTGAATCTAAAAATTAAGTGAATTAAAAACTTGATCAACAGAATAAACTGGTGAATATAATAGAATCAGGAGCACAGAAAGGGAGTGGACTGATAATTCTCAGGGAGAAAAGGGTGAGGAGTGTACAGGGAGAGACTGGACAAAAATCATACACCTATGGATGAGATCAATGGGAGGGAGGTAAGGGCAGAGGGAAGGGTGGGAGCTGGGTGGAGAGGTGCTATGGAGGGGAAAAAAGAAATGTAATAATCTGAATAATGAAGATTTAATTTTAAAAAAATAAACTGAAATTTTGTAAAATGTAAAAAAAAGTTTATCTATCATCAATGTTTCTAGCTCTCTGTCCCTCTCCTTTCCTCTCTGTAAAAAGATCAATAAAATATATATTTTTTAAAATTTTTCTTAAAAAGAGCATAGATCATGTTGATCTGTTCTTGTAAAAATACTACAGTCCTAGCTAATTTGGCTCAGATAGAGTGTTGGCCTGCAGACTGAAGGGTCCTGGGTTTGATTCTGGTCAAGGGCACGTGCCCAGGATTGCAGGCTTGATCCCCAGTGTGGGGCTTGCAGGAAGCCAGGCAATCAGTGATTCTCATAATTGATGTATCTATCTCCCCTCTCCCTTCCTCCCTGAAATAAAAAAAATACATATATTTTTTAAAAAATAATACATCAGCCCAGCCAGCATGGGTCAGTAGTTGAGCATCAACCTATGATCCAAGAGATCACGGTTCAATTCCTGGTTAAGGCACATGCCCAGCTTATGGACTCGATCCCTAGTGGAAGGTGTGCAGGAAGCAGCCAATCAAAGATCCTCTCTCATTATTGATGTTTCTACCTCTCCTTTCCTCTTTGAAGTCAATAAAAATATATTTTGTTTAAAAAGTAAAAGGTGCCCTAGCTGGTTTGGTTCATTGGATAGAGTGTTGGCCTGGGGACTTAAGAGTCCCAGGTTCAATTTGGCCAAAGGCATGTGCCTGGGTTGTGGGCTTGATCCCCAGTAGGGGGCATGCAGGAGGCAGCTAATAAATGATTCTCATCATTGATATTTCTATCTCCCTCTCCTTTCCTCTCTGAAATAATTTTTTTAATTTTTCTTATTATTGTTGTTTTTTAAAGCATGGAGATCTTGCAAATTGCACTTAAGCTATTTTCTTTTTTAAAAAAATACATTTTATTGATTTTTTACAGAGAGGAAGGGAGAAGAATAGAAAGAAACATCAATGAGAGAGAAACATCGACCAGCCGCCTCCTGCACGCCCCCTACTAGGGATGTGCTCGCAACCAAAGTACATGCCCTTGACCAGAATCGAACCTGGGAACTTTCAGTCCACAGGCCAACGCCCTATCCACTGAACCAAACTGGTTTTGGCAATTTTTTTTTTTTAAGTAAAAGATGCTGGGAAAATTCCACAGATATGTAAAAAAAATGAAACTAGACCACCAATTACACCATACACAAGAATAAACTCAAAATGGATAAAAGACTTAAGTGTAAATCATGAAATCATAAAAATCCTAGAAGAAACCGTAGGCAGCAAAATCTCAGACATCTCTTGTACAATGTATTTACAGACACATCTAGTGCAAAGGAAATTAAGGAGAAAATAAACAAATGGGACTACATCAAAATAAAAAGTTTCTGCACTGCAAAAGAAAAATAATAAAGAGCCAACTGTATGGGAGAACATATTTGGTAATGATACATCTGATAAAGTGTTAATATCCAAAATATATAAGGAGCCCTGACCAGCTTGGCTCAGTGAATAGAGTGTTGGCCTACAGACTGAAGGATCCCAAGTTCAATTCCAGTCAAAGGCACATACCCGGGTTTTGGGCTCAGTCCCCAGTAGGGGGCATGCAAGATTCTCATCATTGATGTTTCTATCCCTTTCCCTTCCTCTCTGAAATCAATAAAAATATTTAAAAATATATATCCTATATAATAAAAGCCTAATATTCTAAGTGTCCAATGGTCTGTTCAATCAAAGCGTAATATGCTAATGATATGCTAAGGCTGCCCAACTGCTCACTATGATGCTCCAACTGGTAGGTTAGCTTGGGGTCCAGCCAATTAGGACTGAATGAGATGGGCCGGACATGCTCTGGAGCCCTCCTGTGGTCCCTCCCCAGTTGGCCAACCTCCTGCACCCCTCCTTGGCCCTGACCGTGTACCAGTGGGGTCCCTCAGGCTGGCCTGCGCCCTCTCGCAATCTGGGACCCTTCGGGGGATGTTGGCTGATTTCGGCCCCATCCCGCAGGCCAGGCCGAGGGACCTCACTAGTGCACAAATCTGTGCACTGGGCCTCTAGGATATATATAAGGAATTCATACAACTTAACAAAAAGAAGACAATCCAATTTAAAAATGCGCAAAGGACCTAAATAGACACTATTCTAAAGACATACAGATGGCTAAGAGACATGAAATGCTCATAGTTACTAATCATCTGAGAGATGCAAATCAAAATGACAATGAGGTACCATCTCACACCTGTTAGAATGGCTACCATCAACAAATGACAAGTGCTGATGAGGATGTAGAGAAAAGGGAACCATACTATACTGCTGGTGGGAATGCAGACTGGTGAAATCATGAAAAACAATTAATATTGGATTTGGCTGAGGCCGGTTTGGCTCAATGGATGGAGCATCAGCCTATGGACTGAAGGATCCCAGGTTCGATTCTGGTCAGGGGCACGCATTTTGGTTGCGGACACATCCCCAGTGGGGAGTGTGCAGAAGGCATCTGATTGATGTTTCTCTCTCAGCGATGTTTCTAACCCTCTCCCTTTCTCTCTGTGAAAAATCAATAAAATATATATTTTAAAAATTGGACCATTTGACCCAGTGATCCCACTTCTAGGACTATATCCTAAGAAACCCAAATCACCAATCAGAAAGATTACATATACCCCTATGTTCATAGCACAACTTACAATAGCTAATATCTGGATACAGTCCAAGTGCCCATCAGTTGATGAGTGGATTAAAAACACTGGTACATTTATACCCTGGAATACTGTGCAGCAGTAAAAAAAGAAGAATCTCTTACCCTTTGAGACAGCATGGAGAGACCTGGAGAGTATCATGCTAAGCGAAATAAGTCAGAAAGACAAGTATCAAATGGTCGTACTCCTATGTGGAATCTAAATAACAAAATAAACTGGTGAACTAAGTGATCCAGACACTCAAAGCATGGAACAGAGTGCAGAATCTCAGAGGGAAGGGAGGTTGGGTGGATGGGAGGTAATCAACCAAAGATCTTGTATACATATAAGCTTAACCCTTGGACACAAACAATAGGTTGCTGAAGACCTGAGGGGAGGTGGGCAAGGGGGTGTTAATGGGGGTGAAAAGGAGACATATGTAATACTTTCAACAATAAAGAATACTTTTTTTAAAAAGTAAAAGAGAGAGTAAATGAGAATCCCTGGTAGACTGAAAAGGACATGTTCTCAGGGGATTTGAGGTTGGCTTGGTCTGAAGATGCTTGTGAGCATTCCTTCCCCATACAGACACACATGTTCATAAAGCAAAAGACTTACAGTTACATTTGGATTCCAAGTAAACAATATTTGGGACATACTTCTTATACTAAAAATGTTATTCAATGTTTATCTGAAATTCTAATTTAACTGGATATCTTGTACCTTATCTGGCAATCCTACTTCTAGTATGAGTGGGCAGCAATGCCTCCACTCCTTTGTCTTTCTAAACATGGTGATCTGATGAATTGAGGAATCTTTGTTACTTCAGCAAAATGTATATTTATTGATGAGATAGCATCCCAGGAAATACACAAAGTCATCTTGTGACTCTATAAGTTATTATAGACTAACCTCTAAGTGCTGGAAATGAGAGGATTAAAGAGGGCAGCATCTCTTTCCTTGTAGCCTACCTCCAGAATTCTCTTTGGTGGAGACTGTCAGCTACTTGGAGACAGGAGGGTCTGATCTATCTTGAGATGACAGTAAAAGATGCAAACAGCTGTTTCTATAATTTTATTGTTTAAATATATTTTATTGATTTTTTATTTATTTATTTTTTTTTTTTAGAGAGGAAGGGAGAGGAATAGAGAATCAGAAATATCAATGAGAAACATTGATCAGCTGCCAGCTGCACAGCCCCTACTTGGGATGTGCCTGAACCAAGGTACATGCCCATGGCCGGAATTGAACATGGGACCCCTCAGTCCACAGGCCAATGCTCCATTCTCTGAGACAAACTCATCAGGACTGTTTCTATAATTTTAAATAATGGCTTAAATTCGCCCCATTTAGTCTATCCACAATGATTTTAAATAGTTCAAGTATATAACTCAAACAAGATTCTAGATGAATAAACCAATCTTGATTCCTATTGTTTTACATTTCAAGTAATATCAGAACCAATATATTTTTACATTTCAATTATTTTTAAATTGTAAAAAATATAAATATATAACATAAAATTTGCCATATCCCTATTTTTTAAATATCCCTATTTCACACATAAGGAAACAGACTTGAGGCTTCCAAGAAATTAAGTGGTGGACTAGAATTCTCAATGAAGTTCTGTTTTCTTGCACATCCAGGCTACCTGCTCATTTACCTAAGAGTCATGAAGATCATTCTAGACATGTTGTAGAATTTTTTTCTTCCTGACCACAAAGATTAATGACATTTGCTCTTTCTATTTATTATCTTAGACCAAAGTGGATAACCAAGAATGAGGTGAGTATTCCACCATGGAGTGATTGTGAAGCAACAAATATGAACAGAATATTTTTTAAAAATACATTGTATTAATATTTTACAGAGAGAAAGGGAGAAAGATAAAGAGTTAGACACATCAATGAGAGAGAAACATCGATCAGCTGCTTCCTGCATGCCCCCTACTGAGCATGTGCCCACAACCAAGGTACATGCCCTTGACCAGAATCGAACCTGGAACCCTTGAGTCTGCAGGCCGACGCTCTATCCACTGAGCCAAACTGGGTAGGGCATGAACAGAATATCTGATGAATCTTGTAAGTCTATGAGCTGTTAAGAAATAGAGCAGCAAAATTCCACAGGAGAGAAAAAAAGTATTTCATCGTGCAGGTTATGTTCTATCAGAGCAACAGTCATCCCCAGGAAACCCCCCATTAGAGAAAAAGCCTGACAGAAATGTCAACATTCTACAAAAAGATCTTGTAATAAATTTAATTGGGTTGCTCAGACACTGGCAATCACCGGGAAATCCCCAGAGTAAAGAAATCCTATGTAAGTAGAAATCCTATGTATTTGACTGGGAAAACATGGCATTAGAAGTGCCACCTTGTAATGCATGTGAGAAAAATATACTGGAAAGAATCCCTCTGGGTGTAATGAATGTGGGGATGCATTCACTGGGAGCTCCATCCTTATTTAGCATGAGACAATCCATACTAGGGAGAAGCCATTTAAGTACAGTGACTGTGAAAAACCCTCAAGGCAGAACTCTGATCTCATCAAACATCAGAGAATTCATTCTAGTGAAAACCATATAAGTGTTCTGAGTATGGAAAAGTCTTTAGGAATTGCTCATGACTTTCTCAACAGAAACAAACGAGAAAAACCTTATTCCTGTCATAGGTGTGAGAAAACCTTTTGTTTTAGCATAGATCTCACCAAACATCAGAGGTTCCACACTGGAGAGAAATCTCATCAATGCAACAACTGCAGGAAAACCTATCAGAAATCAAGTCTGATCACACATCAGAAGGTGCATACTGGGTCACACATGGATTCATCATGGAAAAGTTTATACCAGCCATCAAGTCTTATTGTCCATCAGAGAATCCATACTGGAGAGAAATCTTATAAATGCAATGATTGTGGGAAAGCTTTCTGCAAAAGTTCAAACCTTATATCACACACCAAATATACACATCAGAGAGAGAGGCCTTGTGCATGTGTTTGGTGTGAGAAAATTTGTTTGAGTAGGAATATCACCAAACATCAGGCTGTTCACACTGGAGAAATGCCTTACTAATGCAAGCAGTGTAAGAAAAGCTCTTATCTGCCGAAACCGGTTTGGCTCAATGGATAGAGCGTCGGCCTGTGGACTAAAAGGTCCCAGGTTCGATTCCGGTCAAGGGCATGTAGCTTGGTTGCGGGCACATCTCCAGTGTTGGGGGGGGTGCAGAAGGCAGCTGATAGATGTCTCTCTCTCTCATCGAAGTTTCTAACTTTCTATCCCTCTCCCTTCCTCTCTGTAAAAAATCAATAAAGTATATTTTTTTAAAAAAGAGAGAGAAGCTTTTGTCAAAGTTCGAATCTTCTCACCCATTAGTGAGGTGATTAGTAAAGGCAACTGTCATTAATATCTTTGGTCAGGAAATGTAACAGGTGATTGTGTCCTTGTGACCTTATGAAAGTGTAAAAAGGCATTCCACACTACACAAAGGAACCTTATCAATTATCAGCGTGTCTACACTAGAGGCTATGCATGTGGTCAGTGTGAAAGAACCTTCTGTCTCAGGAGGGATCTTACCAAGCACCTGAGAGTTCATCTAAAGCAGTGGTTCCCAACCTTTTTTTGGTCATGCCCTACCTAAGCATCTCTAAAATCCTGATGCCCTTCCTCCCCTGTGACATATAATTCTTATTATTCAAAAAATGAACTATTCACATGGAGGAAGCCTAAATGGCCATTAAATTGGTCTAAACAAACTTCCAAAGAACATGGCATCCAGGGAAGAGAAAAATAAAAGAACAAAAGGACAATTGAAGTACTGGGGAAGAAATCACTAAGAAATTGTGTTTTTTTTTAAAATCTACATATATAAAAGGCTAAATGAATAAGCGTCCATCTGTCCAGCCAATCAACCAGTACATATGATATGCACTGGAAATTTATTTTTTTATTTTTTATATGTATTTTTATTGATTTTTTTACAGAGAGAAAGGGAAAGGAATAGAGAGTTAGAAACATCGATGAGAGAGAGACATCAATCAGCTGCCTCCTGCACACCTCCTACTGGGGATGTGCTCCCAAACAAGGTACATGTCCTTGACCGGAATCGAACCTGGGACCTTTCAGTCCTCAAACCAGCGGTTCTCAACCTGTGGGTCGTGATCCCTTTGAGGGTCGAATGACCCTTTCACAGGGGTCGCCTAAGACCATCGGAAAATCCAGATATTTACATCACGATGCATAACAGTAGCAAAATTTCATGGTTGGGGGTCACCACCACATGAGGAACTGTATGCAAGGGTCGTGGCCTTAGGAAGGTTGAGAACCACTGCCTCAGACCAATGCTCTATCCACTGAGCCAAACCGGTTTTGGCAGGGGCACTGGCAATTTAAAATAAATATTGACTCATGGATGCGCAATGCATATAAAGCTCTCGCTGGCACCAATCGCACATGTGTGTTTTGATCTGTCATTGTCTTTCGTGAATTTGGTTGTTTTTTTTTTGTTTGTTTGTTTTTTAAAATATATTTTATTGATTTTTTACAGAGAAAGGGAGAGAGATACAGAGTTAGAAACATCAATGAGAGAGAAACATCAATCAGCTGCCTCCTGCACACCCCCTATTGGGGATGGGCCCACAACCAAGGTACATGCCCTTGACCGGAATTGAACCTGGGACCTTTCAGTCCGCAGGCTGACATTCTATCCACTGAGCCAAACCGGTTTCAGCAAATTTGGTTGTTTTTGTTGACATTCTGAAGCTGAAAGAAAGCATTCCTCGTCGACAGAATATGTCTGAAGACCAACTATATGCAGTCGGCCATAATACAAACAAATTTAAAGTACTGTAAATGTTTGGAGAGGTTTCAGACAGTTGTCTCATAAAAGAAATGTGAGCCCTAACTGGTTTGGCTCAGTGGATACAGCGTCAGCCTGCGGACTGAAGGATCCCAGGTTGGATTCTGGTCAAGGGCACATCCCCAGTAGGAAGTGTGCAGGAGGCAGCTGATCCATGTTTCTTCACTCATTGATGTTTCTAACTCTGTATCTCTCTCCCTTCCTCTCTGTAAAAAAATCAATAAAATATATTTTTTAAAAAAATGAAATCAAAGGATTCTGCTTATAGTGAATGGTTAGTAAAACTTGGGAGATGGCAAACTTGATAGCAGTTTTCATTTAGGGATGGGTATTATTGAAATCCCCATGAAATGATTTGTAACAGATCTGTTATTAAAGCTACCTTCGGCCGAGACTGGTTTGGTTCAGTGGATAGAGCGTCGGCCTGCGGACTGAAAGGTCCCAGGTTCGATTCCGGTCGGGGGCATGTATCTTGCTTGCGGGCACAACTCCAGTAGCGGGTGTGCAGGAGGCGGCTGATCAATGTCTCTCGCTCATTGATGTTTCTGACTTTCTATCCCTCTCCCTTCCTCTCTGTAAAAAATCAATAAAACTATATTTTAAAAAATAAAGCTACCTTTGGAAATAGTATATCTATAGATAATATTAAAAATATATCTAAACGTGCGATTTTTTGTCCTAAAAATGAGCATGTTCATAAATTAAATGAAATTTTGGATATACTTGATGGAGATTTTCACACCTATTTGAGTGATGATTCCATTGATTGAACGAATGATGCTGAAAAGAAAATTTTTCCATCGAATTTCTTAATAGTATTACTCCTTTGGGAATGCCGTGTCATAAATTAAAAGTGGGTGCATGCTGAAACCGGTTTGGCTCAGTGGATAGAGCTTTGGCCTGGGGACTGAAAGGTCCCAGGTTCAATTTCGGTCAAGGGCATGTATCTTGGTTACGGGCACATAACCCAGTAGGGGCGTGCAGGAGGCAGCTGATCATTGTCTCTCTCATTGATGTTTCTGACTCTCTATCCTTCTCCCTTCCTCTCTGTAAAAAAATCAATCAATTAAATAAATAAATAAATAAATAAATAAATAAATAAATAAATAAATAAATAAAAGTAGGTGCAATCATCATGCTACTGAGAAATCTTAATAGTAAATGGGGTCTTTGTAATGATACTAGATTTATTATCTAAAGATTGTGACCTAACATTATCACAGCTGAAATATTAACAGGACCTGCAAAAAGAGGGGTTGTTCTGATTCCAAATATTGATTTGTCCTCATCTGACACTGGCCCCACATTTAAATTAATTCAAAGACAGTTTCCCATGATGCCAACATTTGTGGTGACTATTAATAAATCACAAGAACAAACTCTAGACAGAGTAGGAATATTCCTACCTGAACCCATTTTCAGACATGGTTAATTATATGTTGCTTTGTCTTAAGTTCGAAGAGCGTGTGATGTTAAAGTTGTAAATACTTCATCACAAGGGAAATTAGTCAAGCACTCTGAAAGTGTTTTTATTCTTAATGTGGTATACAGGGATATATTAGAATAAGTTTAATCAATTTAGAACAATAAGAAATGCAAAAAATTCACAGTTAATAACTCATTCTCGAATTGCCCCCCTTAAAAATTAAATTGCCCCACTGTGGGGGGTGTGCTCCACATTGGGAATCACTATCCAAAGGAAAGCACTGAAAGAGCCTGAAAGCACAGTTAGGATTTTAAATATATACACATATTTTTATGGATTTCAAAGAAGGGAGAGGGAGAGAGAGAAATATCAATGATGGGAATCATTAATTGGCTGTCTCCTGCATGCCCCACACTGGGGATCAAGCCCACAACCCAGGAATGTGCCCTGACTGAGAATCAAACTGTGACCTTCAGGTTCATAGGCTCAACCAACTGAGCCACACCAGCCAGATGCACTGTTAGGATTTGTGCTGGTGCTGTCCCTCAGGCCAGCCTGTACTCTCTCCAATCTGGGACCCCTTGGGGGATGTCTGACTGTCATTTTAGGCCCGATCCCTAAAATGGCAGTTGGACATCCTCTCACGATCCAGGACTGCTGGCTCCTAACTGCTCACCTGCCTGATTGCCCCTAATTGCTTCTGCCTGCCAGCCCGATCACCCTAACCACTCCCCTGCCAGCCTGATTAACACCCAACTGCTCCCTTGCTAACCACATTGCCCCTCCCCTGCCGACCTGATCTCACCCACAACTGCCCTCCCCTGCTGGCCTGGTCTCCCCCAACTGCCCTTCCCTGCCTGCCTGATCACCCCTAACTGTCCTCCTCTGCCAGCCTGATCTCGCCCCAACTGCCCTCCTCTGCTAGCCAATTTGGTTCTGATTGGTCAGTTTCTATGCCAATCAGTCAAAAGCTCCATCTCCTAGATAGCAATTGGCTCCTCAGACTTCATTCATATTTGGTTCTGATTGGTCAGTTTCTATGCCAGTGAGCATCTCTAGGTCTATCAATGAGGCAAGATCAGAAAGGTGGGGCTGATCAGCAAACCTGGTAGAGGCCTGGAGAGAAATGTAGGCGCGACTGTTGGCCAGGCCCAAAGAGAAAGAGAGGCAAGTACTGATAAACAGCTGCCACAGAGGCTACAGATCAGACCCTATGGATCAGCCCTCTCTCTTTAGGCCTCTCTCCAGGCCTGATTCGCAGCCCCCTCAGCAGTCAGTGCTGGGTCACTGCATCTGTTGCCATAGCAATCAGTGCTGGATTGCCACCGCAACCCAGCACTGACTGAAGGACTGACTTCTGGTTCATCAAGACTCTGCTCGAGCCGAGACCAGGTTGGCTCAGTGGATAGAGCGTCGGCTTGCAGACTGAAAGGTCCCAGGTTCGATTCTGGTCGGGGGCATGTACCTTGGTTGCGGGCACATCTCCAGTGTGGGGCGTGCAGGAGGCGGCTGATCGATGTCTCTCTCTCATCGATGTTTCTGACTTTCTATCCCTCTCCCTTCCTCTCTGTAAAAAATCCATAAAATATATATTTTTTAAAAAAGACTCTGGTTGTGATGGACCCAGAGTTTTTATATATTGGAATAGTATATATGTTATGTCAGACTGCTTTTTAAAATTAAAATATTCATGCCAAAACTGGTTTGGCTCAGTGGATAGAGCGTTGGCCTGTGGACTCAAAGGTCCCAGGTTCAATTCTGGTCAAGGGCATATATCCTGGGTGTAGGCACATCCCCAGTTGGGGGCATGCAGGAAGCAGCTGATTGATGTCTCTCTCATTGATGTTTCTAACTCTCTATCCCTCACCCTTCCTCTCTGTAAAAAAATCAATAAAATATATTAAAAAAAGATAAAATTAAAATATTCATTTTTATTGATTTTTGGAGAGAGTAATAGAAAGAAAAACATTGATGTGAGAGCAAAGCATCGATCAGCTGTCCCCTACCAAAGATGGAACATGCAACCCAGGCATGTGTCCTGACTGGGAATCAAACCAGCAACCCTTCCAGTGCACACGACAATGCTCAGCCAACTGAGCCACACCAGCCAGAGCTATATCAGGTTATTATAATTTAGAATCTCTGCACCAGAGAGGGACCCTATCCTATCCTTTCTAATAAAGAGGTAATATCCAAATTGACCATCACATCCTCACAAGATGGCTGACTATGACCAGGCCCACAGGAGAGTTAGTGAGGGACAACCAAATGACTGAATAAGCAGGCTTCTGGGGGGAGACCAGGCCAGCAGGAGGGCCGTGAGGGACGAGCAGGCTGGCAGAGGGGGAGGGGAGCAGTTGGGGCAACCAGGCCAACAGGAGGCCAGTAAGAGGCAACCAGGCCAGCGGGGGGGAGCAGTTAAGGGTGACTAGGCCAGCAGGTGGGAGGGTGCAGTTGGGAGTGACCAGGCCATCAGGGGGGTCAGTTGCGGGTAACCAGGCTAGCAGGCAAGGGGATGTACTTGCGGCAACCAGGCCAGCAGTGGGGGGGGAAGTTGCAGATAATTAGGCTGGCAGGGAGGGCAGTGGGGGGCGACTAGGCTGGCAGAGGGGACAGCTGGGGCTGATCAGGCCAGCAGGAAGGGGGCAGTTGGGGGTGATCAGGCCAGCAGGGGTGGACAGTTAAGGGCAATCAGGCTGGCATGCAGAGGCAGTGAGGGGCAATCAGGCCAGCAGGGGGAGGGTAGTTAGGGGTGACCAGGCAGGCAGGCAAGTGAGGGATTAGGAGCCAGCAATCCAGGATTGTGAGAAGGATGTCCCAACTGCCGGTTTAAGCCTGATCCCTGGGATTGGGCCTAAACTGGCAGTTGGACATCCCCCAAGGGGTCCCAATTGGAGAAGGTGCAGGGTGGGCTGAGGGAAACCCCTCCCCTTGCATGAATTTCGTGTACCAGGTTTTTAGTAATTGTTATAAAATAGGAGGCATTCTATATCAGGTATAGACAGTTATCCAAACTCTCACTTCAGAAAAACCTTGTTTGATGTTTCAAAAAGATTCCAACATTATTAATGCACTTAATGCCACTGAATTATATACTTAAAATGGTCAAAAATGGTAAAATTTATGTACATTTTACCACAGTTTTTAAAATCACCAAAAAAGTATTGTATACTTGTTGTATGCAATAAATACTATTTTTTACCTAAAAGAAAAAACACACAAATATAAACAAATAAAAGGATTGAATTATATCCTGTAACTGTGGAATCCATCTTTTGAGAAAATTTAGAGTATGTTAAAAAACAGAAGATATTTTATGGTAGTTCAAAAATATATCTAAACTCAAAATTGCTCTTATAATAAACATGATATTAGTCTGAGAGTTTGTTAACACTCTTTAAAAATTATTTGAGAGGCCCTAGCCAGTTTGGCTCAGTGAATAGAGCATTGAAGGGTCCTGAGTTCGATTCCTGTCAAGGGTCTGTACCACTATTGCAGGCTCCTCACTTGCCCGGGTCCTGGTTGGGGCTTGTGTAGGAGGCAACCAATCCATATGTTTCTCTCTCATTGATATTTCTCTCTGTCTTTCCCTCCCTCTTCCACTCTCTCTAAAAATCAATAGAAAAATATCCTTGTGGGTGGGGAATTAAAAAAAATAAAATTATTTGAGAGTTGTCAGTTCTGTCTAGAAAGACACCATGGAATGCCCTAGCCCAGTGGTCAGCAAACTGTGGCTTGCAAGCCACATGTGGCTTTCGAGTTGCAATTTGCTGCTCTGTTGACTAATGAGTTTGCTGACCACTGCGTAAGGCATTACCCTTACCCAGAAGTTTTGACTTCAGGTTAAAAACATTAGTACATTAGAAAAATCTGGAGGAGGAATCCAAGATGGCGGCATAGGTAAACACCTACACTGCTGCCTTGCACAACAATTTCAAAACTACAACTAAAAGACAGAACGGACATTATCCAGAACCACAGGAAAGCTGGATGAGTCAAAATTCTACAACAAGAAGGAAAGAGAGGGGCTCACGGAGACCCAGAGGAGCTACAAAAAGCTGAGGTGCGGAGACGCATGTGTTGAGAGAGCCGGTGCCAGAGTCCCTGGCTGGCTTTCTCTGGTGGGAGGGGGACGGAGACTCCCAGCTGCATTGAACCCCTTATCCTACGGCACTAAACCCTATATCTGGCCAGGACTCATACGGGGGGGCGGGAGAAGTGCACGAAGATCTGGGGGAGATGCGAAAGGGCGGAGGTCTAGTGGCCCGCACAGCACTGTGTGCAGAGGACCGACGGCTGGTTGTGTCACTGGCTTTCGCGAGTGGGCGGGAGACAGACCCTCCCAACTGTGCCACTTCTGACTCCACTGAACCCCAGTTTTGGGCGAAACCCTGGGGACCCAGACTCATATGGTCCGGGAGTGCAGGGGACCCGGAAAGGCAGAGGTCTAGAGGCACTGCGAGAATGCACGTGCACAGGGACCGCTCCAGAGATTACCCAGTCACGTGAGACTCAGGGGCCGTGGAGGACAGGGCTGACTGGAAGGCAAGGCGGTCCATTAAGCCCTGAGACTCCACCCATCCCAAGCTCAACACAGAGGCTTTTGCAGTTTTGCAGGTCTTGTATTATAAGTCTGAATCCAACACAGAAGTTCTCCTGGCATAGTGAAAATGTCGAGACAAAGGAAGAAATCACAAACAAAAGAAATGGAGGAAAACAAACGACTGGATATAGAGTTCAAAACAGTTATAAGGCTTTTCAAGAATATTCTAGAAAAGATGGATAAAGTTAGCGAGACCCAAGAGTAGATGAAAAAGAACCAACTAGAGATGGAAAAGGAACAACTAGAAATTAAACATATACTGATTGAAGTAAAAAAATATTATTCAGAGACCTAACAGCAGACTAGAGGAAGGCAAGAATCAAATCAAAAATTTGAAATATAAAGAATCAGAAAACACTCAACTGGATAAGCAAGAAGAAAAAAGAATCCAAAAATGTGAAGATAATGTAAGGAGCCTCTGGGACAGCTTCAAGTGTACCAACATCAGAATTGTGGGGGTGCCAGAAGAAGAGAGAGAGCAAGATACTGAAAACCTATTTGAAGAAATAATTACTGAAAACTTCCCACATCTGGTAAAAGAAATAGACTTACAAGTCCAGGAAGCACACAGAACCCCATATAAAAGGAATCCAAAGAGAACTACACAAGACACATGGTAATTAAAATACCAACAGCAAAAGACAAGGGAGAATATTAAAAGCAGCAAGAAAAAAACAGTTAATTAGCCAAAACCGGTTTGGCTTGGTGGATAGAGCATTGGCCTGTGGACTGAAAGGTCCCAGGTTCAATTCCGGTCAGGGGCATGTACCTTGGTTGCGGGCACATCTCCAATGGGGGGCGTGCAGGAGGCAGCTGATCGATGTCTCTCGCTCATCGATGTTTCTAGCTCTCTGTCCCTCTCTCTTACTCTCTGTAAAAAATCAATAAAATATAATTTTTTAAAAACAGTTAATTACCTACAAGGGAGCACCCATACGATTGTCAGCTGATTTCTCAACAGAAACTATGCAGGCCAGACGGGAGGGGCAAGAAATATTCAACGTGATGAATAGCGAGAACCTACAACCAAGAATACTCTATCCATCAAAGCTATCATTCAGAATTGAAGGGCAAATAAAGAGCTTCACAGAGAAGAAAAAGCTAAAGGAGTTCATCAACTCCAAACCAGTATTATATGAAATGCTGAAAGGCACTCTTTAAGAAGAGGAAGAAGAAAAAGGTAAAAGATAAAAAATTATGAACAACAAATACATATCAAGTGAATCTAAAAATTAAGTGAATTAAAAATTTGATCATGCCGAGACCGGTTTGGCTCAGTGGATAGAGCATCGGCCTTTGAACTGAAAGGTCCCAGGTTCTATTCTGGTCGGGGGCATGTACCTTGCTTGCGGGCACATCTCCACTGTGGGGTGTGCAGGAGGCGGCTGATAAATGTATCTCTCTCATCGATGTTTCTGACTTTCTATCCCTCTCCCTTCCTCTCTGTAAAAAGTCAATAAAATATATTTTTTAAAAAATTTGATCAACAGAATAAACTGGTGAATATAATAGAATCAGGAGCACAGAAAGGGAGTGGACTGATAAATCTCAGGGGGAAAGTGGTGAAGGGTGTGCAGGGAGAGACTGGACAAAAATCATATACCTATGGATGAGATTAATGTGGGGGAGGTAAGGGTAGAGGGGAGCTATGGAGGGAAAAAAAGAGAAACAAATGTAATAACCTGAATAATAAAGATTTAATTTTAAAAAATTAGTACATTATTAAAAAAGTTTTTAAGGGAGTGGTTGGCAAACTCATTAGTCAACAGAGTGGCAAACTGCAGCTTTCGAGTCCCAGTTTTCAGACCACTGCCCTAGCCCAATGGCTCAGTGGCTAGAGCATCAGCCTGCAGACATAAGGGTCACGGGTTCGATTCCAGTCAAGGGCACATGCCTGAGTTGTGGCTCCATCCCCAGTAGGGGATATACAGGAGGCAGCCAATTGATGCTTGTCTTTCATCATTGATGTTTCTCTCTCTCCCTCTCCCTTCCTCTGAGATTAAAAAAAAAAAAAAGATACCATGAGACCTGTATGGCATCTCCTCAACTCATGAATTTCTCCTGGTGGGTCCTCCTACTGGTATAAATTATTAGTAATGTTTCCTGAGCACATTCCTTGTGTATATATAAGACTCTGTATAAGCACTTTACTGACAAAGGAGCAAAGCTATGAACATCTGAGTCCATAACCCACCATGTTTGCTCCATATACAGTATATGGACCATCTCTTTATAAAACAAGTTCCAGTAGCAGTTTAGGGAACCATCAGAGAATTTGTTTAGGTTTGTGGTAAGACAGCAAATTGAAAACAGATTGTGAAGTCAAGAGAAAGGAAATGACTTGATAGGTAATGCCCATGAGATCAAGGATCTGATCTGATTAGTTCATCTCAGTTCCACTAGGACCTGATCACATTTTGAGTTCATTATACTATTGGCTGACTCAAATAATTAAAAACACTGAGTCCCTGTTGCCTTTCCAGCCACAGCTAAGTAATAACCCATCTTTAGGTCATATCAATTTCATTCCTAATCTGACCTTTCTTTTCTGCTCTCCATGACTCTTCGGTACAGAGTGAGCCCTTGTCAATGGAAGTAAGACCATGGCCACTCTACTTAAGCCCTCCTGCAACTCCCACCTCACTCGGGGAACAGGTCTAACTCTCAACAGTGGCTGACTTTGCCTTACATAACATGCCCCACCACATTAGAGGAAAGAGATAGACGAAGGTTTATTGCAAGGAAATGGCATCATTGATTATGGGGCAGGCCATCAGGAAGACAGGCTGGAGCTCTCTTGCTGAAGCTAAAACTGTTACCAACAGGAGTCTTCCTTCTGCGAAAGATCTCTTAAGGCTTCAACTGATTGAATCAGTTCCACCCAGAGTGCCTAGGATGATCTCATTGACTTAAAGTCAAGTCTCTCCTACACCTAGATTAGTGTTTGATTAAATGTCAAGGAATTGTAGTCTGGCCAGATTGACACATGAAACCACCACATCCCCTTACCTCTTTGACCTTATTTCCTACGACTTCATCTCCTTTGATTACCTATTTTGTTCCCACTTGAACAGAGGCTTCAGACACTGTTTTGTTCCCTGCTGTACCTGCAAGCCTAAAATGGTAGCTGGACAGCTGCTCAATAAATATTCATTGAATAAGTGAATGTGCAACCTTTCATATGATGCTTGAATGTCTGGTCTAACACCCAGTTTCTTTTTCAGCATTCCTGGACTCCTGAGCCCCAGAGCTCAATGACAGGGATAACCTCTCTGGATTTATGAAATCTGATTACTGGATCAAATGTCTCACACTGAAGCTTCCCCTCCCTGGTCTTTGACCCTATTCAGCCTCAACTCTCTTCTGGCATAGCCTTTACCAATTCTTCTTAAGCACTCTCATGCCTCTGGTAACTGCCAACTCTAATGTCCTCTGAGATTGGGAGTCAAATCAAGCATGATTCTCCACATGTTCCTCCTGCCTTCTATCTATACTCTCAGACCCTTGTGGCTTTGTTGTCAGACACATTGTATGGTGGGACTCAGCTACAACTAAGCACACTCAGGTTTTCACTGAATTAACATACTTACAAAACCTCCCTGAACTTCCTGGTACCTTAGAAAAGAGATCAGTTCTTAGCTTGCCATGAGGCCTTTTCCAATCTGACCTTCAACAGGGCCATCTACCTCTTTTCTTGGGGGACCCTCTCCTCTCCCACCGACCCTCTTTCCCAGATCTGCTCCAGCTGCCCTTCTCCAAACTGGGATACGCACACCTGATGTTTTTCCACCATGAAACAGAGTCCCTCACCTCTCTTCACCCTTCAACCCCCACTCCTCTTAGCCAGTAGAACCATTCTTTCTGCTCTGGTAAATTTACTACAGTGATTGGAGGTACTGGAAGTCCCAGGTTCTGGATAGTGAGTGCTCTTATCCTGGGCTGTGCCCCCACACCTGGCCTAGTTACATGCACTTAAGTCAGTTTGTCTGCTGAAGAGGTGATGGGTTTAGAGCAAGAGCTCTGGGTCTCTGGATGCTGGGATTCAGGGCGTTCTTATGTTTTACAAGGACCTGCATGTTATAGCCAGCATGCAAGCACGATGTGAAAGGCATGGATTTGCAGACCAGGGAAGTAAGGGGATTGTCCCTTTATACTTCCATCTTGGCATCTACTTAGAGCATTGTCATTTGCCCAGAAAGAAGATGTAAGTCCCAGGTTCCTAAACTTGACCGTGCATTTAAATCACCTGGGAAGCGAGGACTGCAGCCCTCGCTCCCAACTACCTGACTCTTAACTCAGGAAGTGTTGATGTCCTCACACTCTGGAAACCTGGACAGCTCCAGGTTCAGGTGCCACAGTCTGAAGCACGGTTTGGACAGTGCCAGAGGAGCTGATATTATGGTTTTCCCAATGAGTTGCTCATTGCCTACTCCCAGGGTCACCCAAATTCAAGCTCCCTACTATGGGGCCCATCATGGGTCCACAGTCCAGGATTAAGCTGCCGACTCCTCCCAGATCCACCATCTCAGCACAGGACCATATATGGACTCCAAGGACTTAGTTACCCCCTCATCTCCCTTCTGATCAGCCCCTCGGAGAACCCCCCCAAACCATCTTCCCTGCGGATCAATCACCCCTGCCTTTAACATACTATGTTCTCTGAGCCATAGTTCCCAGTTTTTTCCTGTCTAACCAAAACTACACCAATTAACATCAAGGACACAAGTGCACTGTTTCCTGTATGTACTGGACATATCCGTGAGGCAGACATTTTTAAATTTTTTAAAATTATCCTGCATCCCAGCTGAAGTTAGTGGCTCAGTTAGTGCATTGAAAGGTTGTCAGGTGAACAAAGAGGAGAGGGCATTCAGAAAAAAATAGTATGTGTAAAGGCACAGAGGTATGCAACAATATTTGTTCCCGTCACTGTAGTTCTGCATTACTCAGCATAAAATACATGGGAATTTGGAATGAGAAGGGTCCTAGGAGGTAGGATGGGAACGTAGGCAGGGCTAGGAAATGAAAAGTCATGTCATGACAAAGAATTTGAACTTTGACTTAGGGGATGAGGAGGGACCACTGAAAGGTTTTGAAGTGCTGTCATCCTGCATAGGTATGAAGAATGAATTGGAGACTTTAGAAACAAAAAGACCTACCCTCAGGCTGGTGTCTAAGTCCTAGATGAAGTTAAGGATGGCCTAGGCCAGAGGTCGGCAAACTCATTAGTCAACAGAGCCAAATATCAACAGTACAACGATTGAAATTTCTTTTGAGAGCCAAATTTTTAAACTTAAACTTCTAACACCACTTCTTCAAAATAGATTCGCCCAGGCTGTGCTATTTTGTGGAAGAGCCACACTCAAGGGGCCAAAGAGCCGTATGTGGCTCAAAAGCTGCAGTTTGTCAACAACGGGCTTAGGCCAAAGCATGTCACAGGAATGGGCAAGACAGGATATTGATAGACAAGCTGTATAGGTGAGAGATGAAGAAACAATGTGTCCAGAACAATTCCCAGGTTTCTGGCTTGGCTAACAAGTTGATGGTGTCAGCAACCAAAGCAGAGAATATACAAGAAAAAAAAAAATGCCTGTGGAGGAAGATAAAAATCCTTTATCATTCCTGGAGAAACCACTCTCTGACCATATTTCTCTTTGTATGCAGAAAATAGTCTATATAATTTTTTTTCAGGCCACCTACCCGTCCAGGTCCCTTCTCGCCCTAGACTCAGTCCATATAATTTTATATTCATTTAAAAATCTTCAGTTCTTTGCTGACATATTTAAAATAGTGCACCTTGCTGAAACCGGTTTGGCTCAGTGGATAGAGCGTCGGTCTGCGAACTGAAAGGTCCCAGGTTCGATTCAAGTCAAGGGCATGTACCTTGGTTGCAGGCACATCCCCAGTAGGGGGCGTGCAAGAGGCAGCTGATTGATGTTTCTCATTGATGTTTCTAACTGTCTATCCCTCTCCCTTCCTCTCGGTAAAAAATCAATAAAATATATTTTTAAAGAAAATAGTGCACCTGACTGAACTTTCTTTTTTTTTTAAAGTAGAAAAAATTTTAACTTTATAAACAATTTAAAAGAAAAATAAAAGATCTTTGGAGAGCTTTAAAAAAAGTCATTTAGTTTAATTAAAAAAAAAATCTCACACAATTCATTAGGCCCTAGCCAGTTTTGCTCAGTGGATAGAGCATGGGCCTGCTTACTGAAAAGTCCTGGGTTCAGTTGCAGTCAAGGGCACATGCCAGGGTTGCAGGCTTGGTTCCCAATAGGGGTTGTTCAGGAGGCAGCCAATCCATGATTCTCTCCCCCTTCCTCTCTGAAATCAATAAAAATATATTTTACAAATAAAGATTTTAAACAAGAATATTTGTCATGAAAACAAAGGCATGAATATAAGATTAAACAAAAAGTACTATATTAAAATATGTATATGTAATATATCCCATGTAAAATAAAATTTAAAAAAAATTAAGATGTTTTTCTCCATCAATATTCAGTAGCTTACACTTCTGTCAGCTGGAACGTTCAGATAAAACCAGGCTTTTCCCTTACTTGGAAACTTATCACATATCCTTTCTCAGAACTACTGAGTTGGATCTCAAAGAACAGGTGTAACTTGGGGTGTGTGGGGGTAGTTAGAAAATTGCTTTTGCTATGACTGTGTCCTTGGAAATCTTGCTCATCCTCCTCATTTCAGGGATAATACAAAACCATAAGCTAGCTGCAAAGCAGAAGCGTACAAGACAGAATTCAGCTTTACTTAACGTCCAGCAACCAGAATGTTCAACAGTGGAATTGTCTGCTTTTGCCTGGTGCAACGAGCCTCTTTTCCCTGAAGATATTACAATAGAGAATGAATAGTCATCTGTAGAACCATAACTGACAGGTACTGTTGAAAGTATATGCAGAGTGGGAGATTGAAAATGGTTTCTCAGGCCCTCTTGGACTTTGGATGTGAGGAACTGGAGCAAGATATGGGTACATGGTTGAGTAAACAAGCTCATGGTCATGAACGTTGTGTATGTGGCCTTGTTATAATCTTGCTATTTGATGTAACAAGATTCTTTGCTTGACTAAATCTTACTCAGGATCCTGAACCTTCTACACCCACTTTAGCAAGTCCCCCATCCTCTAGCATCACTTCATAGCAACGTCTAATCACCCTGGCCTGTCTTCAGCAAGGATCCTATTAGGTCAGTTTAGCCCAAATCTCTCTTAACCCTGAATGTTTCCTCTTAGAAAATTTTCATCCACCTTACTCCTTAGCTATAAATTCCCACTTGGCCATGCTGTATTCAAAATCAGGCCAGTTCTTTTGTTTTTATCCTTACCCGAGGACATGTTTTTGTGCCTTTTGTTATAGAGAGGAATTGGGGGCAGGAGAGAAACATTGATTGGGTACCTCTCCTACCTGCCCTGAATAAGGATCGAACCCCAAACCCTTTGGTGCACAGAATGATGCTCCAACCTAGCCACCTGAATGGGCAGGGCCCAATTCTTACTGAGGTCTCTTTCCCCCTATTGCAATAGTTCTGAATAAAATCTGTTTTTTACTGCTCTGCCAGCTCTGGCTTTTCACAATTTGATATTCAGATGTGTGAAGGAGCACTAAGAATTAAGGCCAGGGGAGGAATCCAAGATGGCGGCATAGGTAAACACCTACACTGCTGCCTCGCACAACAATTTCAAAACTACAACTAAAAGACAGAATGGACATCATCCAGAACCACAGGAAAGCTGGCTGAGTGGAAGTTCTACAACTAGAGGGAAAGAGAGGGGCTCACAGAGACCCAGAGGAGCTGCAAAAAGCTGAGGTACGGAGACGCGCGCTGAGAGAGCGGGTGCCGGAGTACCGGGCTGGCTTTCTCTGGCGGGAGGGAAACGGAGACTCCCAACGGCATTGAACCCCTTATCCTACGACACTAAACCCCAGATCCAGCCGAAACTCATACGGGGGGAGTTTGGACTGTGAAAAGGGAGAGGTGCACGGAAATTTAGGGGAGTCGCAGAAGATCAGGTCCAGTCTCGCACGTGCACGGTGCTGCGCAGAGGACAGACTGCTGATTGTGCCGCTGGCTTTCGCAAGTGGGCGGGAGACAGACCCTCCCAACTGTGCCGCTTCTGAGTCCACTGGGCCCCTGTTTCGGGCAAAACCCTGGGGACCTAGACTCGTGTGGTCCTGGTGTGCAGGGGAGCTGGAAAGGCAGCGGTTAGAGGCACTGCGGGAGCGCACAAGGACCGCTCCAGCCATTACCTAGTCACGTGAGACTCAGGGGCCATGGAGGGCGGGGCCGACTGGAAGGCAAGGCGGTCCCTTAAGCCCTGAGACTCCACCCATCCCAAGCTCAACAGAGGCTTCTGCGGCTTTGCGTCTGCTATCATAAGGCTGAATCCAACACAGAAGTTTCCCTGGCATAGGGAAAATGCCGAGACAAGGGAAGGGATCACAAACAAAAGAAATGGAGGAAAAACAACGACTGGATATAGAGTTCAACCACGCTTATAAGGTTTTTCAAGAATATGCTAGAAAAGATGGATAAATTTAGTGAGACCCAAGAGATGAAAAAGGACCACCTAGAGATGCAAAAGAGCCAACTAGAGATGGAAAAGGTCCTACTAAAGATGATAAAGGACCAAACAGAAATTAAACATACACTGACTGAAATAAAAAATATTATACAGAGTCCTAACAGCAGACTAGAGAAAGGCAAGAATCAAGTAAAAAATTTGAAATATAAAGAAGCAGACAACATTCAACTGGAAAAGCAAGAGAAAAGAATCCAAAAATGTGAACATAATGTAAGGAGACTCTGGGACAGCTTTCAGCGTACCAACATCAGAATTGTGGGGGTGCCAGAAGAAGAGAGCAAGATACTGAAAACCTATTTAAAGAAATAATGACTGAAAACTTCCCACATCTGGTAAAAGAAATGGACTTACAAGTCCAGGAAGCACACAGAACCCCATATAAAAGGAATCCAAAGAGGACCACACCAAGACACATCATAATTAAAATACCAAGAGCAAAAGAGAGAGAATATTAAAAGCAGCAAGAGAAAAAGTTTATTACCTACAAGGGAGCACCCATACGACTGTCAGCTGATTTCTCAACAGAAACGATGCAGGCCAGACGGGAGTGGCAAGAAATATTCAACATGATGAATAGCAAGAACCTACAACCAAGAATAATCTATCCAGCAAAGCTAACATTCAGAACTGAAGGGCAGATAAAGAGCTTTACAGATAAGAAAAAGCTAAAGGAGTTCATCAACTCCAAACCAGAAATATGTGAAATGCTGAAAGGTACTCTTTTAGAAGAGGAAGAAGAAAAAGGTAAAAGCCAAAAAATTATGAACAACAAATACATATCTATCAACAAGTGAATCTAAAAATTAAGTGAATTAAAAACTTGATCAACAGAATAAACTGGTGAATATAATAGAATCAGGAGCAAAGAAAGGGAGTGGACTGATAATTCTCAGTGGGGAAGGGGTGAGGGGTGTACAGGGAGAGACTGGACAAAAATCATACACCTATGGATGAGATCAATGGGAGGGAGCTAAGGGCAGAGGGAGGGGTGGGAGCTGAATGGAGGGGTGCTATGGAGGGGAAAAAAGAGAAACAAATGTAATAATCTGAATAATAAAGATTTAATTAAAAAAAAAAGAATTAAGGCCAGGCATTTATGTGGCAACCAGCTCAAGGAAAGCCTTGACTACATACAGCCGAGTTTGGGTTTTATTATATAAGAGCAGCCACTGAAACATTTTGATAAAGTGACAAACTGGGCATAGTGTTTTGGGGAGTGATTTGTAGTGAGAGAAAAATGAAGATATCAATCCATTAGACTATATAATTCATGGGGGAATGAAGACCTGAACTCAAGTGAACAGCAATGGAAATAAAGAGGATGAACTAGAGAGATTGTAGAACCATAATTGACAGGACAAGATTATTGCCCAGAGGTGAGTGCCTCCTCATTGCACACACAAGCCATCTACCTGGGGCCCAGCCTCCACTAAGTAGAACCCGGATCTCATTGTTGTATCTCACTGGGCAAGTCCAATTGTTTTCTTTTCTGTAAAATGGGATTATACTAACAACTGCCTAACACACAGGTCATAGTGAGGATTAAATGATTTAACATATGAAAAACATTTGGAAAGGGGCCAGGTAGAATATATGCATGTCATCTTGGAAATCCCACTTCCTTCATGATCTCAACTCTGAAAACTTCTCAAATAATCTCTTATCTTTCCACTGCATGCTCACTGAACCTGCACAGGATTGATGTTGGTTAGATGTAGGATACAAATAATTTAAAAACGCAGAAGTGCCCTAGACAGTTTGGCTCAGTGATAGAGCATCAGCCTGCAGACTGAAGAGTCCAGGGTTTAATTCAGTCAAGGGCACACGCCCAGGTTGTGGGCTCCATCCCCAGTAGGGGATGTGCAGGAAGCAGCCGATCAATGATGCTCTTAACATTGATATTTCTCTCTCTCCCTCTCTGAAATGAATAAAAACATATATTTAAAAATAAAAACTCAGCCCTAACCGGTTTGGCTGAGGATAGAGCATCAACCTGTGGACTGAAAGGTCCCAGGTTCGATTCCAGTCAAGGGCACCTACCTTGGTTGCGGGCACATCCCCAGTAGGTGTGCAGGAGGCAACTGATCGATGTTTCTGACTATCCCTTTCCCTTTCTCTCTGTAAAAAACCAATAAAAAAATACATATATTTTTAAGATATATTTTATTGTTTTTTTTTTTTACAAAGAGGGAGATGGATAGTCAGAAACATCAATGAGAGAGACATTGATCAGCTGCCTCTTGCACGCCCCCTACTGGGGATGTGCCCGCAACCAAGGTACATGCTCTTGACCGGAATCGAACCTGGGACTTTTCAGTCCGTAGGCCGATGCTCTATCCACTGAGCCAAACCGGTTTCGGCATGAGTTTTTATTTTATTTTTTAAAAAATATGTTTTATTGGCCGTGGCGTTTGGCTTAGTGGATAGAGCATCAGTCTGCGGACTGAAAGGTCCCAGGTTCGATTCCGTTCAAGGGTATGTACCTTGGTTGCGGGCACATCCCCAGTAGGGGGCGTCCAGGCAGCTGATCGATGTCTCTTTCTCATCAATGTTTCTAACTCTCTCTCTCTCTCCCTTTCTCTCTGTAAAAAATCAATAAAATATATTTTAAAAAATAAAATAAAAACTCAGCCTTGGCTGGATTTGCTCAGTGGATAAAGCATTGGCCTGCGGACTGGGGGTGGGGGGGTCCCAGGTTCAATTCCAATCAAGGGCACATGCCTGGGTTGTAGGCTTGATCCCCAGTGGGGAGCAGCCGATCAATGATTCTTTCTCATCATTGATGTTTCTCTCTCTTCCTCTCTGAAATCAATAAAAATATATTAAAAAAATAAAAACTTAGAAATTATGACTCTTGAGAGGTTTGCAGAAATTTTGAGGAGAATTGATGGGGTAGACATAACTGATTTGAAACACATCATTTGAAACTTTTAAAAGATCCCAGTGTAAATGCCCTGCAGTCTACTGGAGACCCAAGACTGGAGTTTGTGAGAGATCAGTACTACATGTGCAGGTTTAAAACTTATTTGCATTGAACAGTGGAGGCCTTGGAAATAAATGGGTTCACCGAGATACAAGTACCATATACATTAAAGACTGTTCAGTTAGGGATTAAGAGGAATATATGGGAAAAGGAATAATCAGGGAAATGAGGTGAATAAAATGTTATGAAATAGTTCAAGACCTTTTAAAAAACATTTTTCATATAATGGCCCACAAATAGTCTCAGGGTCCATTGAAAGGGTCCTAGTCATGAAGTCTTATGGGAGGCAAAGGGTTCAGCGTCTGGGCAGAGAAGGGGCTGACCCTTCCTGTTCAGGGGTCTTTCCCAGAGCTTCCCATTAAGTGGCCATACTCAGGCCAACCGACAACCATCCTGCCTAGAACCTCTTATTTACCACATATCATCTATCTTATAAGACCTAGCTCAAGTTTATCTTCTCCTAGGAATTTTCTCTATTATTTTTTTATTTTTCAATATATATATTCGAGTCCTATCCTCAGGAATAATTTTGTCTGATTTGGGGTTTAGAAACTGTATTACTAACAAGCAGCCTAATGATTCTAGTTCATTTCTCTAGGTCTACACTTTGAGCAACAATTTGCAAGTATGTGATGAATGTCAAAGATAAGTCAAAGGAGTTTTATTTAAAAACACCCTGGCCAGTGTGGCTGTTGACTGGGTGTCATCCCATGAACCAAAAGATCGCTGGTTGGATTCCAGGTCAGGGCACATGCCTGAGTTGTGGGCTTGATCCCCAGTAGGGAGCGTACAGGAGGCTGCTAATCTATGTCTCTCTCCATTCCTCTAAAATAAAAAGGAATTAGCGCAGTGTATGGCTCAGTGGTTGAGGATTGACCTATGAACCAGGAAATCATGGTTCAATTCCCAGTCAGGGCATGCAGGAGGCAGCTGAAACATCATCGATGTTTCTCTCTCTTCCTCTCTGAAATCAATAAAGATATATATCTATATATATCTATATATATATATCTATATATATATAGATATAGATATATAGATATATATATCTATATCTATATATATATTAAACAAAAGAAATATATATATATATATTAAACAAAAGAAATTTGAGAACACATTAGGTGATCATAATATGTGATCCAAAATATTTTAGGGGCTAGAGTTCCAGACATTTCCTCATCTTCTCCATTAGACTTTTTTGTTAGCATGCAACAGAGTGAGGATTCGAAGAGGGAATGGGGAGGGGAGGGGATGGAGTGCAAAGGGATTAACCAAAGAACTTATATGCATATATGCAAAACCAATGAAGGTAATAGTGCAATGAAGGCTTGGGGAGGAAAGAGTGAAGAGGTCAATGGGGGAAATAAAGGGATTATCTGCAATTCTTTCAACAACAAACTTAAAAAAATTTAAATATGCCCATTGCTACCCAACATTCAAGTAAGCTCTTATCAGGGATACCATGCCCATTAACCTTTCTAGTTTTACCTGATCTTAGTATCATACCACACAGAATGATATGCAGCACAAAAAAAACCTGTATGTGGTTATTAAGGTGGGAGAGATTATGTATATGATGGAATAGTCCATAGTAGTATCTAACTTTCTAGATCTAGAGGAATATAATGGGAATCTTGAGGGAAAGAGATCACGTTTGTGACTGAGAGAAATGGTTGGCTGTAAAAATATTTTAAGGTTAATTTTTAAAGATTCCATTTATAGTCACTATTTAAATTAAAATAAACTTGGCCCCTACACAAGAACACACTCAAGCCCTTATTCTGAAAAACTATTCTGTTTAATAGTGCACTTCATTTATGCTACAGGATGAGCAGAATTGGGAAAACATAATGAGGTCATCCTTTCAGCTGGTAAATTCAGGAGTTCCATTTTAACCCAGCAAGGAGCCCTGCCACCAGGCACAGGCCAGAGCCTTCCTTCTCTGGGCTTTGCTATGTTTGCATTCATACTCTGCTGTTGAAGTCAGAGGTGGGGTCAGAAGTCTGGCTGCTGGGGCCAGATGTCATAGGTTATAAGTGACAGAGGGCAGGGCAAGTTGGCTGAGCAAGCTCCTTAAAAGCATCCTTAAGTCACTAGGATTTGAATTACATAACTTTTTATCACAGGAGTGGTGAAAGGAAGAGGGAAAGAAAAGGAAAGAAAACGAAGACTAATGCTAAATGCTTCTGATCCATTTCCTCATGTTAGACTCACTGATTAGTTGTACTTCCCATAGTCCTGGGTTCTCCAACAAAATTGCCAGAATACTTTGAGAAACTCCTCATTCTCAAATAACAAATCCCTCATCACCCTATTTCCTTATCAAAACTTAAAGCAGGATTAGGAACAGTGGCTTCCACATACAGCATCCTTTCCCCTTTCTGTTTTTAACAGATTGTTAGTCACTTCAACACATCTGAAATTCCTTTTCCCTTTCTTAGCAAGTAACAGGACCCAGAACATTCTTTCCACTGCCACCTGTGCTGACTATACTGACTCCAACTAGAGGAATCCTTAGTTTTATTCCTACTGTGCTTCCACCCTCACCTTGGTAAGAAAGGCTCTCGTGGTGTGAGAAATATGATCTAGTGCAAACTCCCTTCCATAATGGAAGGTGATTGGTCCCAGAGCTTCCCATTTCCAGCACTTAATCTGCTGCTTGCCTTTTAATTTTTTAAGGCTGGTATTGTTCCTGGGGAAACTGACCAGGTTGCTAATCACTGTGGCAGGATAATTTGCCCAATTTTCCCCATTCTCTAAAGTTAAAGATTTGCATCAGAAGGGACACATCCTAAGTTGTTCATACTTTTATAGTAAGGCAGGGGGTCTTCAGGTTCAGAGGAAGTGAGAAAAACAGGTGTGTGGCTCTCCTTCATGTAGACTCTCTAATATTTAATTCAGCAGTATCTCTGAGAGAACTTTTGCTCATCCCTATTACATTCAAAGGCTTCTCTCCAGTGTGAATTCTCTGATGGCGAACAAGAGCTGAACTATACCTAAAGGCTTTCCCACACTCATTACATTCATAGGGATTCTCCCCTGTGTGAATTCTTTGATGCTGAATAAGGCCTGAACTATAGGTAAACTTTCCTCCACATTCCATACATTCATAGGGTTTCTCTCCAGTGTGGATTCTCTGGTGCTGGTAGAGATGTGAGCTCTGGCTGAAGGCCTTCCCACATTCATTACATTCATAGGGCTTCTCTCCAGTGTGGATTCTCTGGTGATGAATGAGGGTAGAGCTTCTACTGAAGGCTTTTCCACATTCATTACAAGCATATGGTTTCTCTCCAGTGTGGATTCTCTGATGATGAGTAAGGGTGGAGCTCCAGCTAAAGGTTTTCCCACACTCGTTACATTCATAAGGTTTCTCTCCAGTATGGATCCTTCTATGTAGAATGAGAGCAGAGCTACAACTGAAGGTCTTCCCACAATCATTACATTCATAAGGTTTCTCTCCAGTGTGGATTCTCTGATGCTGAATCAGATGGGAGCTCTGGCTGAAAGCCTTCCCACATTCACTACATTCATAGGGTTTTTCCCCAGTGTGAATTCTCTGGTGTTGAATAAGGTCTGAAGTTCTATTAAAGCTCTTGCTACATTCATCACACTTATGGGGTCTGTCTCCCACAGGAAGTCTCTGATGTGAAATGAGGTTGGAACTCACAGTGAAGCTGTTCCGAAAATCATTATATTTCTCACTTCTCTCTATCATAGGGGTTAGCTTTTCCTCAACTGTCACTTGACCAAAATCTTGAATCTTCCTATGCAGTTTTTCTCCAGAAGAGTTCCCCAGCTGCCTATTGAGACGGACTTCTTTTTCATAGGCTTCTTCAAACTTAAGACCCTGAGAAATATCCTTTTGGAATCTTCCCAATAGCACCCCATGTGATTCTGTATCTTCAGAAATTTCTTGGTCATGCTCAGTTCTGGTCTCACCATCTGGCACAATACAAAATACAAACATCACTGGTTCCTTGTGGAAAAATAAAAATCAGAGGACAGAATAATCATGGGCATACCTCTTACCTGCCCAGGCTGTCTGGAGTAAGGCAAAATAAAGGAGAAAGATAGGAAGCAAAACTGAGATACCAGCTAGAAGTATAGAGAAAATTGGATTGTAAAGAGAGAATGGATCGGGTAGAAGCAGGGAAGAACATGTTGTTTAATGAAGTGAGAAAAGTCCTCAGAGAGGTTAAAGACTGCAGATATAATCTGGGAGATGGTGACTATCAGAACTGTTTAAGGAAAGGGAGAAAGGTGTTGAGAAACAGTAGCAGAATAGGAAGGAACACCAAGGTTGAAAGCCATTAGTAACCCCCTATAGCTCTACATGAAAAGAATACTTGTTTGTAGCTGTGCCACATATGTCAAATTCGGGAAATAGGCAAAAGTCCATTTGTTGGCCTTATGCCTAGAAGGCTATTCTATGATGTGAGAATATGTAAACAATTTCCATATTTGATTTCTCTATTTTCACTGTCTTAAGAGTTTCTAAAGGGAACTTCACACATAAAAAATAACTATAAAGGGTCTAGATGTTAGCATTTTTAAGCTGTCAATAAAAAATTATTAGGAACCGAAATAGCTATTTCTCCCTCACCAGAACAGGGACCTTTCAGAATCTCTCTGTTCTTAATTCCCTTCAAACCCAGGAACCTCAGCTTTTCCTCAGACTAGATATAATGTCAAAATATAGAAATAGGAGCCCTGGTTCGCAATGCTCAGTGGTTAGAGCATCAGCCTGTATACCAGAGAATCTTGGGTTTGATGCCCACTCAAGGGCACATACCTGGGTTGCAGGTTCGATCCCCGGCCCCAATCAGGGCATTTTGGGGAAGCAACCAATCAATGTGTCTCTCTCATATCCCTATTACTCTCTCTCTCCTTCCCTTCCCCTTCCCTTTTATATGCTCTAAAAAAAGATCAACAGAAAAAAATCCTCATTCCTCAAATAGATTTAAAAAAAACACACAAAAAACCCCCATAGAAATGGGAATCCTGCTCATGGAAAAAAACATGGGACAAGATTTTATTCTGCTCATATCAAACAGGCCCAGAGCTCAATCCCAGACCTAGGATCTGCAGGTTACAGAAAGGAAATGTCAGGGAGGTCTCAAATAGGAGTTAGGAAGACCTTCTGGAACTGCTCAGGAAAGTTTTCACTGAAAATAGGAAAGAGAAAAGGAATTAACAGTCTACAGACTAACGGTTAAAAAGATAATTGCTCTCTATACCAAATTAAAATTTCTACCAGAGCAGCAGTTGCATTAGATAATGAACAAAGCACCAAGTCCCTAAAGGCAGTCCAACAAAGAAGGGGAGGAGATAAGAGTTCCAGAATGTTCACTTGGGCACCAAACAGTACTTCACATGTTCAGGGATCCCAATATGATAATCTTTTGGAAAAGTCTCTAGATTATATGTTAAATTCTAAGAATAGCATGGGGAAAAGCATTATATTTGGACTTAAAAGACCAGGGCTTGAGCTGCCACCATAAGACCATGTGTAAAACATTTAAGACCTCTGACCTCTCTTTCCTTACCTATAAAATGAGGATAATTCTTGCTACTTCCACTGCCGTTACTATGAGGATTAAATGAAAAAAATATATATGTAAAACCTCTTTATAAACTGCAAAGTACTGTGCAAATGGGATTACTATACTTACTATTAGAATTCTCTGAGACTAAGTCAATCCTTAGTTAATTATTTTCATTGGCTCAACTGTTACTAGCAAATAAGAAAGCAAAGAAATGTCAAGGGAGTTTTATTGAAAAAGCATAACTTCTTACCCAATGAGAATACATTCCCATAATTCTCCAGCATCACATCTCTATAGAGATCCCTTTGAGCAGGCTCCAATCGCTTCCACTCCTTCCGGATAAAGTATACAGCCACATCTTCAAATGTCACCAACTCCTGAAACAACACATTCCTGCATGCAATTTCAGGGTGAGGGTAGGACTGGCAGCACCAATAATAATAATAATAATAATAATAATAATAATAATAATTTGGGATGTGGTTGAGTAATATTTGGGAATCTGGGGAAAGGTGATTAGGGTGAAGAGAGATGAGAGTCCAAGAAAGTCTTACTCAGCAGGAAAGGACCACAGTCCTGATGGAGTGAATTGTGGTTAGGGCACTGAATGGGATGTTGCTGCACCAAAAATGTCCACAAAATGGGAAAGAAAAAGAAATAAGGGGACCACAGCTTACCTGAGACTTGGCCTTTAGGAGTGCAGCTGCCAGCATCTCATCCCCCAAACTGTCCTTGTTGGAAAATGCAGGAACTTTTGAGGAAGAAAGATCTGAGGACAATAAAAATGTCTATGAGTGAGTCCATATGCTGCTGTCTGGCCTCCCAACTTACAGAAAACCCCTAGTTGTCCTGGGACAACCTAGGACCCACTCCTCTGACATTTCTAAGTTCACTTACTCTGCAGCTACTAAGCATGCTAATAACAAGTACATTTAGTGCGGGCCCATCCTAAAAAGAGATATCTAAAGCCCTATTGATTCTTGTTCTCTATTCTGCCCTCAGTCCCTTCCTTTCTCTCCAGTCTCTCCACTCTCAATGAAAGTTGCCCAGTCCTATAATTAGTGATGAATGTGTTCTTGTCCATTCTCCCAAACTTGGCCAGAAACACAGGCTGTCCCTGCTCATATCCCTTCCATCATCCACCACATCACTGAATTCAAACTATCGCATGAAGTTCTCTTAAATCAGAGGAAAACTAGGAGCTTTACCCCATCCCTGACTGAAAACATAACACTCCATCCCCCAGATCTACAAATCCCAAAACACTATTGGCTGCTATAAAGCCCCTAGAAAACAGAATTTGGTGACTGTCACAGTTTTCTTAATCTTTCACAAGGAACCCACAGACCTTAATTGTATCAGGATTCTAGCAGCCATCCTAGTACGTGAAATTTCAGTAGATGACTATTGAATGACTGAATAAAAGAATAAATGAATCCCCTATTCCATACCACTCTCAAGCAGGGACTGAGGTTCCCGAGATGCATGATCAGCCTGAGTTTCCATGGGTAAGGTCAGAAGCTCCTGTCTCTGGTCTCCTATTTGCAGACTCAGCAGGAAATAGGTTTTCTGAATGAGAAAGAGGAAGCACTGCAGAAGCAAAAGTTCAAGGTTCAAGGATTTAAAAAAACACACAATAAATCCCTGAAGCAGGGACTAATACTTTTAAAAAAATACAAGATTACTAATTACTGTTTTTATCCCTATTAATGTCCCTAATCCCCAGATACTACAACAAGCAAGAGATCTTTTCTCTGGCCCTCGTGAATAAAATATAACATTAACACTTAATCTAAGGTTTGATTTCAGGTAAAAGTTTCCCTTCACTGAATACTGTGGCAAGAATCAACAGATCTAAACCCTGACGGAGTAGCTAAGATGGTTAGAATGCCATCCCAATACACCAAGGTTGCAGGTTCGATCCACAGTCAGGGCACATACAAGAAGCAACCAATGAATGCATAAATAAGTGGAACAACAAATCATTGTTTCTCCCCTCCCCGCTCCCCCTGTCTCTTTCAAATAAATAAACAGATCTAGAATAGATGCAGCAGCCACCCTGAGCATCCTTATCTTCAAGCAAGAAAAACACAACACCCTGGATTTTGTTTACCGCCACTTTCTTTACTTATTTGCTCATATAACAACCAAACTGAGTGCCAACTATATGGCAAAGCTCTACTAAAAGGAGTAAAAAGCCAGGAACAATATTTGGTTTATCATCACAGACTGCTGCATTCACATAGGCATAAAAAGGGGAGAGTCCGGGTCTGAGAGCCACTGAGAGTTCACAGAACTCTAATCTTTGGGCAACAAAGGGGCATAAACACTACCAACACCATTACACAGTGAAAGGCATTAAAACACACACACACACACACACACACACACACACACATTGATTTCAGCCGAAACCAGTTTGGCTCAGTGGATAGAGCATTGGCCTGCGGACTGAAAGGTCCCAGGTTCGATTCCGGTCAAGGGCATGTATCTTGGTTGTGGGTGCATCCCCAGTAGGAGGTGTGCAGTAGGCAGCTGGTCGATGTCTCTCTCTCATTGATGTTTCTAACTCTCTATCCCTCTCCCTTCCTCTCTGTAAAAAAATCAATAAAATATATTAAAAAAAAAATGATTTCAGAGAGGAAGGGTGAGGGAGATATAGAATCATCAATGATGAAAGAAACCTGCATGACCCTTCAAGCTGGGCATGTGCCCTGACCTCCCAGTTCATAGCTCCATGCTCAACCACTGAACCATACCTGTCAGGTTGAAAAGCACTGAATCAGATATGAGCCAGGCCCACCAGCTCAAGGTGGGTAACATACCCTCTTGCCACTAACATTCTCCCAGCTAGATCCCATAGGTTTTTAAACAATGTCTCTCAGAGCTAGTCATCTCTTTGTTCCTATCAACCAGCTTTACAATTTCCAGGACTGTTAATAAGCACATAACCTCAATAAACCAGCTCTCCATCCAAACTCTCCTTAGAAAGAAAATCAGAGGCTCTGACTCTAGAGACAAAAAAGCAATGCTCCCTTTTCATAACTGCGTTAACCAAAGCTGGAAGTCAAAGGCATATTGTTGAGAACAAGTCCCCAGTGTCTAGAGCAGTAAACAATGTTTCTCGTAGGAAAAAAAAAAAACACACTCCATTGTGCTCCCACAGCTTCAGGTGCTCCACTGCCAATTCCTCTTCCTGGAGCTGCTTCTGGGACAGATGACCTGGTCGTGAAAACAAGCCATGGAAAGCTTTACCTGCTGTATTCTTTCCTACCTTCTTAGGAGCTATCTCTCGCAGCAATTACTGGGTGCCTCTGTTCAAGTTCCTAGGAATTCTGACTTTAGTTGATGCCAATGCTGTACGATTAAGGGGAAAAAAGAAAAAGGAATTTTAAATACAAAAACTCCACTTCAAATCTAGATATTACTTCAAATCTAGATATTCACAGATAAGAGGGGGAAGGGAGAGCTGCATGCTAAGAAATACTAATTAAGACCTCAACTGGCATTTGTGCTGCACGTCTGAAGAAAGTTGAAAGGGAACCGAACGTTCTTCAGGTCTACCTCCCATTCAGTGTAAGGAACGTCTTCTAAAGTTCCTCACGTTGTCAGTTAACTGATACTCTCAATACCTCACAAATTCAGCAAGGGTGTCTTCTGTCCCCTGCTGCACAGCTTAGCCACCCAGATGGTAAGCTGAAAACCTAAGCCCTTGGGCCTTCACCTTACAGAGAGAGGCCTCGTGCCCTGTGGAGCTTCAGTGACAGAACCTTCTTCCACATAATTGTTCAAAACCGAATGATGCCCCCCTCTCCTCAAACATCTCTTCTTGGGGAAAAATACCTATCATTTCTCTAACTAGCCCATCAGTTTCATGTTCATCATCCTCTGGAAGTTTACACATGCCCTTCTGAGGGTAAACACCGGATCTCTGTTCAATCCCACGTCAAAAGCGCGTCAGGTTTGGGATCTAATACAGTTACAAACGGGAGCCGAACCGGAGTAGCACTCACCATAGAAAGACTCGACTTACGGGACGCCAGAGGATTACTCCCACAATCTGAGTCTGCACTCCCTCCCAGACCTAGTTCTTCTAACCATGCACACTTGGAAGAACTCAGTCTCTAACCCTGAAACCCCGGTAAGTGAAATCAGACCTCCTCTGCTGCCGCAGGCGCGGATCACTGGGTAAACCTCCATTAAAGGCGTCTCGGAGAACTGCCCCGTTAGCGTCGCTGTCATCAGCGGTTTTAAAGAAAGGGACCCTTCTACGGCCACAGGGGAACTTTTTAAGTGCTCGAGACGGGCGCTAGGTCGCAAAACCAGAACCGGAGCTCCTTCCTTCCCTCCCAGGCCCGGGGCCGCCCGGGGGAAGGGCGTCCCTGGGGAGCTGCGTCGGGACCCGCGGCGGGCGAGGGAGCAGCGCCTTCGGCACCCTGCTCCGGGCGGGCTTGGCGATCCCACGGGGCCGCAGAGGCGCGCGGACACCCCGCCCTTCCCCGGCGACCACAGCCTCCGTCTCACCGCGAGCCCCGAAGGCGTCCGGACTCACCCTGGAGGCAGGGACGGAAGACTTGGGGGGTCCGGACACGGACCAGGCCCCGTCGGACACTGTCACAGACCCACACACCGGGGACAGAACAAAGAACGGAAACTCCTCCGTTTCGCTTCCGGGTCGGTCCTTTTTTTTTTTTTTTCCTCCCCCACCACTACCCCCGGCTCGCCCCCAACACACCTGTTTCCTCTAGGAATTGGGATGTCTCCGCCTCTCGGTGGTTTACTGGCTGGGCGTTTGGGCCTCGCGCCCCGCCCGCCGCGCTCCTCCGCCTCGAGGCGCATGCCCCGGCGCCGCTGGCGGGTTAAGGGCGCGAGGTGGGCGAGGGGCGGGGAGGCTGGAGCGGGGGGGGGGGGTCGCTTTCGCTCCACGCACGGTCTCCCGCGGGGCGGCCCACGGCGGAGCGGAGCGCCCAGGGCCTCTCTCTGAGCGACCCGGTTCCCAGTGGAGCTGTAGTGACCTGTGGAAGGGTTCATCCGTATGAAAAAAAAAATCAGCCTTATTAGCAATGTCCAAATAAATTAAGTTTATGCTTCCAACGTTTTGTTTGGGTTATATGGGAACAGGGCAGGACGCCGCAAAATACCCCACAATACATATTATTCTGAATTAAAGTTACTTAAGAAACTGCCGATGCAAGGACTTCCTGACCTCTCTCCTGTCGCCCAGAAAGCAGGAGGCAAAGACTCACTCCCGTGTGAAAGGTGCCCTTCTTATGGCTCGAGTTAGGGAACCCAGAGGCGGGTGAAGGGGAAGAAGCTTAAAGTAAAAACCTTGTTACTAGGTAAAATTACCCAAGCCCAAACTTCCTTTAGATGAGATTCTTTTTTTTTTTAATTTTTAAAAATATTTTATTGATTTTTTACAGAGAGGAAGGGAGAGGGATAGAGAGTCAGAAACATCGATGAGAGAGAGACATCGATCAGCCGCCTCCTGCACTCCCCACATTGGAGTTGTGCCCGCAAGCAAGGTACATGCCCCCGACCGGAATCGAACCCGGGACCTTTCAGTCCGTAGGCCGACGCTCTTATCCACTGAGCCAAACCGGTCTTGGCTGGATGAGATTCTTCACCAACAAGCATCCCAACCTGTCCTGTTGATTCTTCACAAATTTATTGTTTTTAAGAAGTATAAAAAAATGACTAGTCTATCATTTCTCATACTGTCATCTATGATTTCCCATGCCCACATTCTAAATTGGTTTTTCTCCTGTGAATCTGGCCTTAATGTTAATTTTATTGTGATTTGCCTAATTTTTTAATATTTATATAGGGAGATGGGATAGTGGTATTGGGCATGACTTCAAGGAATTCTGTTTATCCTTTCTGGAATTTAAATGGGAAGTCTGAAGATTTAGCCTCATATCTTACTCCCTTATTCCATTTCAATCTTCCCTTCCACGTAAAATGCCATCCTTCCAATCCCTCTTAATATCCTGGTATGTGCTTATTGTCTGTTTTTTACAACTAGAATGTGAGCTTTATGAAGTCAGAACTTTGTTTTATATAGAGCTGTATCCCTAGCACCTGGAATCATGCCTGCTGCACAGTAGGCATTACTAAATATCTGTTTTTGTTAAGTAAATGAACAATGGATGGACGGATAGTTTATTGACAACACCACTAACTCAAAGTAATTGGTAAGAGCCAGTCTAGATTATTTCCTGGAGGGCTCTCACTTCAGTCCTCAGTATCTTTTCTTTGCAGACTCTCTGAACAGATATTCTCCATCACTCATTAACTCCATCCTGTGGAAGGAAAGTTAACAAAGTGATGCGTTGTATTTTAGTTTTGTTGGAAGGTAGGAAGAGAATGGTGAGATAGTTGTTTTAACACAATTGCAACTTATATAGTTTTTCTTGGTAGTTTTTAATATAATGCACTTTTAAGAAATGCTTAGTAAGCCTTAGGCAGTTTGGCTCAGTGGATAGAGCATAGGCCTACGGACTGAAGGGTCCCAGATTCAATTCGGGTCAAGGGCATGTACCTCAGTTGTAGGCTCCATCCCCCACCCCCAACCAATCAATGATTCAATTTCAAAGTCATTCATGAATTTCACAATAATCACTGCAACAGCAACACAAATTATCAACTTTATTAACACCAGAATAATTCTTGTCTTTCTTTTAGCCTGCAATCTAGTTGAAAAACATTATACTTCTTAGAAGTTGCCTATCATGTAAAAGGGATATATTTTTTGACCTCATTTTTCCTAAGAGAAGTAAGGCATATATGCTTTTCTTCCATAAATATCTTAGTTGGCTGAGAGGTTTTTTCACTGGGGATTAGAATGAGATAAACTTTTTCTTTACTTTCTCTTGGCCAGAAGACCTCTCTCTCTGCAGGATTTCTCAGGTCCCTTCCTTTGAGGATTGCTGGCCCTTCAACTTCCCTTTATCCATGGAAAGATTGCTTAATTCACATAAGTCACCATTATCATTGGAAAACATCTCCCTGTACCTGGTAGTTCTGAGCACTAGAGTAGGTTCGCAGGGTTAAGGAACAGGTCTCTAACTGCTTTACAGAGCTTACATTTTGGGTGAGATACAGACACATTAAAAGAGCCAATCAGATGGATATGTTAGGGTAGCAGGAGCAAAGGTAAAGGCAGTGTACACACGTGATTGCATGTAAAGTGGGGAGAGGGTTGGACTAGTCTCTTTGCCAGAGGTGAAACTCATGGAATGGAGAGTGCAGGGAGGGTGGGAAGGGTTAAAAATGCTGAGGATGTTCTGTACTGTAGGTAATACCAGTGTTTAGAAAAAGGAAAAATAGGAATGCAGATGGAGCCACTCAAGACTAGGCTCCACCCAAAACTATTCATCCATTTATTCAAGAATTATTTAGGTACTCCAGTTTAAGGTACCAAATTGGTTATACGGTTACAATGGTTAACACAGCAGAAGGCCCTTAAGTGGGAGTGAGGCGTGTGAAAAGAACAGACGTGAGGGATGATGTAGCTGGAACATGGGGACTAGGGGGCAGAAAAGTAAAGGTCAGGGCCGGCTGGCAGGCAGGGACCAGAGTATATAGGGGCTTGCAATTCACAGCTAGCAGCTTGAATTTGATTCAGAGGGCAACAACATGACATTTCATTCATTCTGCAATGGGAGCTAGGCTGTATTATTACAATTTCTCTGACTAAGGAGAAAAGGTTGCAGTGGGGTCCGAGAGGTGGTGTCAACGTCTACGGAAATGTGTCAGCTCCTGGGCCACGCGGGCCTCGGGCTTTCACAGCTGGGTGGGAGGCCAGCCGAGGCCTGCAGCGGGAAGGGCCGCTGCAGCCCGCGTCAGACTCGGCGCGCGCTCGGGCACACTGCACATGCGCCGCTGCCCGACGGAAGCCGGGAGGGGGCGGGCCCGAGGCCGAGGCCGGCGGGCGCGGGAGAAAATGGCGGCGGCGGCGGCGGCGGCAGCGGTGGCTGCGGCGAACGGGACGGGTGGGAACAGCGGGATGGAGGTGGATGCAGCAGGTAACGGGGCCCGCGGGGGCGGCTTCTGGAGACGACCTTCGGGGTCGTGAAGGCCGCCTTCCTGGATCCTGGAAGGTCAGGGGGGCGGACGGAACATCGACCCCTGGGATAACTGGCGGGAGGCATGTATGGCTCGGGCTCTGCGGTCTCCGGGGAAGGACATGGGGCCTGGATTCTCACCTTCTCTCCTCTTCCTCCACCCTTAGTAGTCCCCAGCGTGATGGCCTCCGGAGTGACAGGGAGTGTTTCAGTCGCTCTTCATCCCCTCGTGATTCTCAACATCTCAGACCATTGGATTCGCATGCGCTCCCAGGAAGGGCGGCCTGTGCAGGGTGAGTGTTAAGCCTAATTCTACAACCTCCTCTGGTCATCTCCCTCAAATAATGGTCTATTTTCCTTCCTTCCCTGAAGCCAATTACCCCTCGCCCAGATCACCGTTTCCCCAGCCCTCAGAATATGATTAGGAAGCTTTAGGATTCCTTACCCTCTCCTGTGTGTCCTTCTCTCCCCCAGTGATTGGGGCTCTCATCGGGAAGCAGGAGGGCCGAAATATCGAGGTGATGAACTCCTTTGAACTGCTGTCACACACCGTGGAAGAGAAGATTATCATTGACAAGGAATATTATTACACCAAGGAGGAGCAGTGTGAGAGGGGAACAGAAGTGGGCAGAGGAGTGGGAGAAAAAAAAAAATGAGTGGGGAAGATGGAGGATGTTGGAAAGAAATAAACATGACATGGGATGAGTGAGTACTATGGAAAAGTGAAGACAAGAGTAATTGAAGAGATCTTAGAAAAAGAACACATTCAGGTATTCTGCCCCCCCAAAGTAAAGGATGAAAGGATAAAAGGGATTACTTTAAACTGAGCCACAATTTGAGGGGGGAGAAGAGAAGCTGGTGAAAATACACTAGGAGTTTCAAATTAAGGAAGGATGGTTTAAAGAAATACTTTGTGCTCTGGCCCCTTTCTCTCCAGTTAAACAGGTATTCAAGGAGCTGGAGTTTCTGGGATGGTATACCACAGGGGGACCACCTGACCCATCTGACATCCACGTCCATAAGCAGGTATACATTGCTCACACATGTGCGTGCTGGGTCAGAAAATAGAGGATAAGAAGAAAGATGGGCATTACCACTCTTGTCTATCATCATCTTCCTCTTCCAGGTGTGTGAGATAATCGAGAGCCCCCTCTTTCTTAAGTTGAACCCTATGACCAAGCACACGGATGTGAGTACACTGACTTCATGCTCACTTTTGTCATGCTTGTCTATCCTTATGCTTATCTTTTATCCTCATCACCTTTTATTGTATGACATCTCATATTCATCCTGGCATTTAAGAGCTGTGTGACTTTAGGTTAGTCATTTAACCTCTAACCTGCATTTTCTCATGCATAAATGGGAATACCTCCATCATTGGGTTTGATGAGAAAATCTGAAGTGAAAGGGCCAAGCCCAATTTTTGGCAAATATAGGTTCAGGTGCATTTAATGTGAGAGCTATTCTCCATCTCTTTACAGCTTCCTGTCAGTGTCTTTGAGTCGGTCATCGATATAATCAATGGAGAGGTAATGCCCTCCCTTTCAACCCTCAGATCCTACCGCTGGTGTTTCCTGCTTTTGACTTTCCCTTTGTGCTCCATAGGCCACAATGCTGTTTGCTGAACTGACCTATACTCTGGCCACAGAGGAAGCTGAACGCATTGGTGTAGATCATGTGGCCCGGATGACAGCAACAGGGAGTGGAGAGAACTCTACTGGTAACTGAGGCTGGAGGGGTATCCTTGGAAGTGAGGGTGAAGGTGTGGTCACAAGCCTTCTCAACCATGGCCTGTCCTTATCCCCCTGCAGTAGCTGAACACCTGATAGCACAGCACAGTGCTATCAAGATGTTGCACAGCCGCGTCAAGCTCATCTTGGAGTACGTCAAGGCCTCAGAAGCAGGTAGGGGGCGTCTCCCTGGTATTCTTCTTTCCTGGTCAAGTGACAATATCCATATTAATGCAGTCACTTTTTGTGCATTTAGGAGAGGTCCCCTTTAACCATGAGATCCTTCGGGAGGCCTATGCTCTGTGTCACTGCCTCCCAGTACTCAGCACAGACAAGTTCAAGACAGACTTTTATGATGTGAGTGTAAAACCCAGGATGGGAAGGTGGGGCATAATGCTGTCATTACTGCATGCAGGACATGGGACTCAACTGTTTCCCGGGCATGCTGTGAGGGACCTAGATCCCCTAGGGAACTGGTTCTTTCTGTTCTCTTAGCAATGCAATGATGTGGGGCTCATGGCCTACCTTGGCACCATCACCAAAACGTGCAACACTATGAACCAGTTCGTGAACAAGTTCAACGTTCTCTATGATCGACAAGGCATCGGCAGGCGGATGCGGGGGCTCTTCTTCTGAGAGGGTACTTGAAGAGATGATGCACAGGGGTCCCTATATGTTCCACAGGCCACAACTGTCACAGAGGGGAGGGATGCTACACTCCCTTCGAAGAAGCTTGTCATCAATAAAAGGGGAGCAGCTCCTCAGCACCCCTTTCAGTGGCTCTGTCCTCTTGTTAGGTACTCCAGATTTCTCAACCATTTTAAAGGAGTCCCTTTTTATCAGCTCTTCTCCATACATTTCAGTGACTGGGGAGTTTATTGCCACTTGAAATGACTCCATGTCTGGGTTAGGTGGATTGTTGAGCAGAAAACTGCCTGCTTCCATCTACACAATCTGTTGTTTAATGTCTTCCTATAAAAAGGACTACTTTCCCAAACTTAACTCATTTTTTCACACAGAGTAGGAGGATGAGGGATATTAAGCACATTTCTATCTGGGACAACTGAAAGCCTTGATCTTATGGGCAGTGAGTATTACTGAAGTTTTCCCTTTTGTTGCATGCTTGCTACACTGGGTATATATTTGCTTGACCTATAGAGCTCAGCCTGCTGAAGCAGAGGTGCTAGCGTTTATACTTTAGAGATGAGGCCAGGTGATAAAAACATGGGGATTGACCTGTGCAATTACTTGTACCAGGCATTACATTTCACATGCCTTCTTTCAGGTCCCTGATTTCCATTATCCCCTCAATAAGACTTTCACATAGGAGATGGGGACTAAGAAGGTGTAATGAAGTGCAGAGGCATTTCAGAAAGAAATGGAGAGGCTGTTTCTTCAGAACCAGAGTGACACATCAATATACACTTGGGCCCAAAGGAGTTCCAGGGAAAACAGTCTCTGTACAGTGGGATTCTCATCTCTCACTGCATCCATGTCTGTATGAATGCCTGGCAGGTACTTTACTCAGTGCTTTTTAAAAAAATATTTTGATTTTTTTACAGAGAAACATCAATGAGAGACATTGATCAGCCGCCTCCTGCACGCCCCCCACTGGGGATGTGCCCACAACTAAGATACACACCCTTGACTGGGATAGAACCTGGGACCCTTCAGTCCACAGGCTGACGCTCTATCCAGAGCCAAACCAGTTTGGGCTACTCAGTGCTTTTATGGAGTAGATAAAAAGAAGACAAGTATGAAGCAAATGGGATAGGCATCTAGAACACACACAATACCTCATTTTAACAGAAGGCAGCAATCTGCAAACACTTTATTAGTAAAAAGAAAGAAGAAAAGTGCAGCTCAGGAAAAAGGGATCCTCTCCTTTTCCCTCAAGGGCAATTTAGGTCTTTAAAGGGAAAGGGGAGGGGAGTTTGCGCAGAGTAGACTCCAGCATCACAAGGGGGTTGGAATCAGACAAAAGTGATCCGAGTCCGGGCAGTATTGACCTGCCAGACGTTTAATTCCTCATACTCATCTAGAGCTGCCTGGAATTGGGCAGGTGTGAAACCACGAGATATGCAGCGCTGCTCCGCCTCGGAAAACCGGACACTTCGGCCTTCTGAGACCAACTCACGAACAGTGGCAAATATCACATCTGCTGGTCTTTGTGTCCTGAAGGCAACAAGTGTGGGTGTGTAAGGTCAGTGTACAAACAAGAGCACCCAACATGTTAAGAGAATAGTGGTATTATAATTCTGAAGCCACCATCATACATGTATCATTGCAGAAGCCACAGGATAAGTGGTCTGCTAAAGGAACTCCTGATTTCTCCATTAAACCACTCACCTAGCTGTTTGTCCTTTGTCACTCAGTAGTGAGTCCTTTGACATCTCCATTAGCCTTATGGCTTCATTCACATCTTCCTTTTCTACTGTGTCCACCATTCGCAGGCGTGCCTAAGGGGAAGGGAGGGACAGATGGGAACAGGAGGAGGGGAGTGGAACAGTCAGGGAACCCCCTTTTGTGTTGCCTACTCAGAAAACCAGTCGAGGCCCCCTCCCCTCCCCTATAAACATCCGCAGTGTGGGGCCGGCACTGTCAGACCGAGACAAGTGCAATGCCCAGGGCAGCGTCCAGCAATTGCCCAAGTCTCCGCCTCTCAACACTGGCCAGTCCCGGTGTTCAGCTGTCCTGCAAGGGAGACTAGACCCTTCTGAATTCCAATGGGCTGCCCCCCGCCATGACAGATGGAGCTTGGGGAGCTCAGCCAAGAAAGCGATTGGCAGAGAGGTATCCCTGGGGCTCGGGAAGTGCTAGCTCAGCAGTAGGTCAGGTAATCACACTACCTGCACGAACAGCACTTTGGAGCCCCCAGGACTAAGGTCCAAGGTGTGAGGACAGAAATGAAGATTTCTAGCACAGGATCTAGGACATAATGAAATTCACCCCACCCACCCCCATAGTGAGGTTTTAGCAGAAAGGCGGCCTTTCCCTCCATGGACGCTGTGCGTGCCCTGCTGGAGCAGCAAGTACCCACAGTGCGGTAGCACGAGAGGACCACTATCTGCACTGTCAGCACTTTAGCCCCAGCAGGGCCTGAGTGGAAGGGAGGCGGCAATGAGAAAGGACAAAGGACGTTACTGCAGGCTGCCCAGTAAGTCAAAATAGATAACCCTCCAGCAGAATAGGAACTGGGCACTCACCAGAGCAGTGGATAGTCGCAGAATAGCCAGCAGAGTCCTGGCAGAAGTATAGGTGGCGTCCTTACTAGCCCAAGCCTCTCGCCTCATCTCCACGTATGCTGCTGTGATATAGTCAGCCAGAGACTCTGGTACTGTGGGCTGCTTCTCCCGGCACATAGCTATGTATCGTCTGTGAGTTTGTGAGAAAGCAGAAGAGATGAGAATATGCTTTTTCTGTATAACTTTTCCATTTAAGAAAACTCTTGCCCTAGCTGTTTTAGCTCAGTGAATACAGGGTCAGTCTGGTCTGAAAGGTCCCAGGTTCGATTCTAGCCAAGGGCATATGCCTGAGTTGTGGGTTGGGGGACCTGCCAGAGGCAGCCAATCAATGATTTTCATCATTGATGTTTCTCTCTCCCTTTCTGAAACCAACAAAAAAACAGCCCTGACCAGTTTGGCTCAGTGGATAAAGCGTTGGCCTGCAGACTGAAAGGTCCTGGGTTCGATTCTGGGTCAAAGGAATGTATCTTGGTTGTGGGCACATCCCCAGTTGGGGATGTGCAGGAGGCAGCTGGACAGTGTTTCTCATCTGTTTCTATCCCTCTCCCTTCCTCTCTGTAAAAAAAAAATCAAAAAAAAAAATCAATAAAATATACTTAAAAAACAAAAAAACCCTCTTGGAATTAGGGAGGAATTTTTAAATAGAAGAAAAAAAATGGATTATCTGTGTGGCTTGAATATCACTAATGGATTTCTTGGCACATCTAAAACTATTTTGATTTTTAAGGAAAATGGCTTATGCACGAGTAAGACAAATCCATCTGTAACTAGAAATGATCAAGTCCTGTCCTTCTGAACAAGATATGGCTAAAGGGGACAAATATATTTTGTTTAAGACAATTGTTTACTTGAAGAGAACAAATAACAGGGAAGAAAAACCTGAGGGACCACTGGGACCCCTTTTACAGACTTGGGGAGAACATAGTGGCATCAAGTATCCTTGGAGCAGGATCCAGCCTTGCCTAGAATCTGAACCTGCCTCATCCAAGATAGGCCAGTGATGTACAAGATTAGTTCTGATGTGTTCTTCTGTGGCCAGCCTAGGGGGCATTGGACTCAATGTTCCCAGACGCAGGACATAGAAAGGGATGGGCAGGATAGTGGTAAGACTGAAAACTTTCAAGAGACAAACAAGACCCAAAATACTGCCACACGAGGTGAAGCAGACATGTCCTTTCTTACTCAGCTCTCCTACCTCATAAGCTTCATGTCCAAAGGTTCAAACTGAGTGGGAGGCTGCCGACTGTGCTGGTGTACATAGGTGATATGCTGGGCCAACCTGGGAAAAGTGGAGGCAAGGAGGAACACTCTTTTTGGTGCTATGCACCCTGTGCCCCAACTCTTATCTTCTTCTTCCTTGGGCTCTATCTCCTCACAGCATGGCAGGGAAAACCATTTTCAGGAAATCCTTAACTAGTGTTTCAGTCCAGACCCACCATTTCCCTAAGTATCGAGCCATTTTCACAAGAATTTGAGGACTTTCCAATTTCTCCCACCCACCCAATCATCTCTAAGATATTTCTCTTTGGGTGTTAAGTTTAATTCACCGTAGGTCATTGTCTCGGTCAGGGCGATCCTGGATTAGCCAGAGAAGATCAAATCGAGAGAGGAGTGCGGCTGGAAGCTGTATGTTCTGTTCCAGGCTGCGACGAGGGTTGTAGCGCCCATAGGCAGGGTTGGCAGCAGCCAGGATGGAACATCGGGCATTGAGGGTGGTTAGAATGCCTGCCTTGGCAATGGAGATGGTCTGTTGTTCCATGACTTCATGGATGGCTGTGCGGTCTGCTTCAGCCATCTTGTCAAACTCATCGATGCAGCACACACCCTGGTCAGCCAGTACGAGGGCCCCGCCCTCTAAGGTTAGTTCTCCAGTTACAGAGTCTCTCAGCACAGCTGCTGTAAGCCCCACTCCAGAGGAGCCTCGACCTGTTGTGTACTGGCCTAAATGGCAAGGTCAGGAAGACAGGAAACAAGCAGACATGTTTAGAAGGGAAAGGAAGAAGGTAAAGAGCAAGAATAAGGCAAGGACACAAGTAATGGGGACAGTGAAATGAGGCCTGCACTGATCTAATTTACTAGCTCACCAGGCCTTCCTGGGTAAAGATCTATGGGGTGCTGGCACTATCTCCCTTCCCCAACCCTCTCCCACCTTTCAAATCCCAAAAGAGAATAAATGTGGTGATCCTATTTTTATCTTCTACATTTACCTCCTCCCCAAGTCCAATTACTCACTGCGGGGGGCCAGGCGATCAATGTAAGACAGGAGCTGAGACTTGGCCACACCAGGATCCCCCATGAGGCAGATATTGATGTTGCCTGGAAAAAGAAAGCCCCTGCAACTGTTCTTTTATTGCAAACTGTTCAACAACAGAGAATAGTATTTCTGAAGCCTCCCTCACCCCCATTAACTCAGGATCGTTTCTTCTGATCCATTCTAGTGCCCACGAAGCCAAGATGCCAATCTTGCCTTCCCTTGTCAAAACCTGTTCCCCATTTCCTCTTACCCCTGATTTTCATGCCCCGAGGAGACTGGTCCACACCTCCCACCAGAAGGAGCAGCAGCGCCTTCTTTACATCTTCATGTCCATATATTTCTGGAGCAATGGAGGCTGCCAGCTTTTCATAGAAGTCCTCCTCTGAGGGAAAGTGAAAATTAGGGAAAGGGGGCTAGGAAGAAACATTCCTAGTCTTTCTCCCAGTTCCTCACCTGCAATTTGCCTCAGCTCCTCCCTGCTCAGCTCTCCAGACCCAGACTCATCATCCTCACTCTTATTCATCTTCACAATCCGATGGGCTTCCAGGTAGGTTTCTGAAAGTAAACCCTTGAACAGGAAAAGACCATGATATGAAGTCCACACTATTCCTTCAAGGAGTTCCCAACAAACCCTTTGTTCTACTTTGTTGTACTGTTAATAGTTTTCTCTGTGGGTGGGATGAGGTAGAGTGGGAAAGGGGAAAAAGGGAACGTTTTCTCCTTTCAAAACCCCCCTTTCTTACCTGAACCACCTGTCGGAACCCAGAGCGCAAGATTGGCAAGAAGATACCAGTGACACTGATGTGGTCCCCAGGCTGGGCAATCCGTGTGTTCTCTCCTTCTACCAACACTGTAATGCTACGAGGGATATTTCCCACAGGCACTTGGTCACTCTGGGGGATAAGGGTGCACAGGCAAGGAAAAAAACACATAAGGCCCTTTAAGATCTAAGCTCCTGCCTAGGGATCCCACTCTTCTACTTCTTGACCCACCCTAGCTTCAGACTAGCCAACAACAGGAATACGGAAGCATAGATCTCCTTTACCTCTCCCCAGCTCAATCAAAAAGTTTCAGTTAAATATCCCTCCTGACCTAGGTGACTTCTCTGCTTCACCTCTTTCTCCTCCTATTCTTCCTTTCTTCCACTTCATGACTATAGTATTCAAATAGATTCCCAAGCTCCACCTTCTCTGGGCAACACCCCCAAACCTCACATGTTCTTGCATCTTCATCTCCTGGAATTTTATAAATTTGGAGCCACGTGTCTGTAAATATAGTCGCCCTCCTGAACGGTTGGTCTGGCACTCTTGGCTCGGGCACATAATCAGAGGCATGAAAGTGGGAGACTGGATCTAAGATGTAAGAATGCATCATAGGAAGTCAGAAAAAAAAATGAGCCACGTAAGAGGCAGTCACTTGCATCATGTTTTCTCATCATGGAACTGTCAAGAACATTTTTAAAAAATATATTTTGGCAGCTGATAGTTGTCTCTCATGGATGTTTCTAACTCTCCATCCCTCTCTCTTCCCCTCTGTAAAAAATCAAAATATATTAAGGATAATGTATATATTTTATTGATTTTTTTTTAGAGAGGAAGAGGAAAAGGGAGGGGGAGAGAGAGAGAGACATTGATGAAAAAGAAACATGGATTAGCTGCCTCCTGCACATCCCCCCTACTGGGGATGTGCCTGCAACCAAGGTACATGCCCCCAACCAGAATCGAACCCAGGACCCTTCAGTCCACAGGCCAACACTCTATCCACTGAGCCAAACCGGTTTCGGCTGTCAAGAACATCTTGAACTATTCTGGGATAACAGTGGACAACAAATGGATGAAAAGACCTCTACATACCAGAAAAACATGAACGGTGAAACATGAAAAATGAAAGGTGAAAACACAGATGTATTTTACAATAAACAGAGAAAAAGATAAACCTCATTGACAGAAATTCTTACAAAAGACACTAAACAATTGTGCATTCCTGTTCCCTATTTCACACATACCGGCTGGTAGGTCTCTGCCCCACACTGGTCACAAGTGTAAGTGGCCACCACCATTCTGGGTTTAACTTCAGAGACACGAGTGACGATTCCACGCACAGTTACCAATTTCCCTACAGAGTCAGCCCTCACTTCCCGGATCACACGAGGCTTATTACTACTTGGGCCTTGAAAGTACAGCTCACTGAGAGAGAAAACAGTCATTAGCAAGGTCCTGAAGAACAAATTCCCACACCTTTCCCCATTGAGAGATCACTCACAATCTACGCATGAGTTCAGGAGGGTACTGGTTCTGGGGGCTTCGGGCTGCCCCAGGGTCCCGACTCCGCTGCTCCATCATCAGTCGGTGCTCAATGTAAACATCCAGGACATCTTTATTTACCACCTATAGGTAGAGGAAGGAAGACAGGAAAAATGAGGGGCAGGATGGAACACAAAGGTCAGTAGGCAGAAATCATTGCGCTCCTTTCTGCAAGCTCAGAATACATTAATATCTGAGAAGCTCCCTGAGAAGAAAATTCGCTGCCCTGAATTTTCTTGCAAACACTCACCTCCCTCTCCTTGTACTGAGGCAGCAGCTCCTGCACAGAGTCAGCAAAGAGCCTTGCATAGCGCTTGGTGTTCTCACAAATTGAATCCACCAACTCTGGGTCCTCCTCAGCTACATCATCTAGGTCTATGTACATTGCCACTTGTTCCCGATGAGCCAGTAGAACCTGGGGTGGGGAAGAGTTGGGAAGCCCTCAGAGTCAAGTTTACTATGCAAGTAACTATCACTGTGAGCTTAGGACAGATTCCAGTCTTCACAGGGAAGAAATAGTGTGGGGCAGTAGTACTCACTTAACCCCCAAAAGACAACCTCCCAACTCCTAAAAACACCTTAATTATCACAAACGTAATATCGTATCACTTACCAAGTATCAGGTACCGCACTAAACATACGTCATTTACAGACAAATGTACTTGTTGAAATAAGCTAGGCCACCTTACAGCTTAAGGTGCCATTCCTTCCAATTTTAGACTTAGACTTACCAACTGGTTCCCATATTTGAACTGCTTCTTGCCAAACTCGTCATCCTGGTAAAACTCTTGTAGGAATTTCTTCACTTTTTCTATAATGTGAATGTAAAATGATGATCAACCTTCCTTTTTTTCAGATATCCTTTTGCAAACATGACAGAAATCTAAGAAACCCACTCTTGTTTAAGTGATTAGTTAGTTATATGAACATTTAAATCACCCATCCCACATAATTCTCCCCAAACTGGGCAGAACTCCCTTTCAAAAGTCTGTTTTTATCTAAAGAATAAGGGTCACTGGGCAATTGAGAAATTACCCAACACCCTCCCCCTGGGTAATTTCAGTGTCTGCTTTCGTTAGAAATCTTAGTACCCGTTCCCAAAGGCCTCCCAACTCCCAGCAGCAAACTCAAGTTTCAAGGCTCTCAGCTTTTCTTCCATAATTATCATTCCCCGTTTTCTTTCGGTCCCCTAGTCCCATCCTCCACCCCACCCCCTCTACCGCCACTGCTTCCGCTCTTAGTAAACAAAGAAGCACATGGGCCCAGATGCTGCCGCCTCACAGAGCCGGATTCCTCCGCCCAGGGGGAGCCGGTCCGGCAACTGGCCAGCTGGTCCAAGGCCACGCCGTCATCCCCATCCTGGCTCCACACTACATCACCTAAGACTCGCACCAAAACCCCTAATTCCAGGCACGCCCCTGCTCTCGGCAGCTCTCTCGGAGGCTACCGCGCGGAAGGACACTGTTTACACATGGAGCTCCCTCCAAGGCGTCGCGCAACTTCCGCCCGCCTTCACTTCCGCTTGTAGGTTGGATTAAAATGGCCAATCTCCGCGCGCAGCGGTCCAGGTCAGCCCGCCCCCGGGGCTCCGCTATCCCGGGAGGACGCGGCTACTTCAGAGTGCCTAAGCGCGCGGAAGGTAGCGGGGCCAGGGGTGCCCGATTCTACGCCCTAGATAAGACCTTCTGAGGTCTTGGTCTCTTCAGGCGCTACCGTCTCCACTCGAACCCGCAACGGGACTATCCGCCGCCCCTCTTTTCCCGAACACCATCACTAGCTCTTCTCCGACCTCGGGTCTCCACGTGCCTCCCAGGCACCGTGTGCCTTAGCCACGCCGCCTTTGGACCCCGGTTCTGGCCTCGCACTCCGAGCGGCGGCCCCCAGGACCTTAGTTCACATCAACAGGTGCAGGCCGGGAGAGTTCCCGCGCCGGACGCCCCTCCCAAGCTTGCAAACCCTCACCTTTCTCCAGCGTATAGTCCTTAAGTGCCATCGCTGCTGAGGACCGTGCAGCAGCAGTTGGCGCGCTCAGAGTTCTCACTCCCCCGTAGCAGCGATCGTTCCCGCTGCAGACTGGCAGACCAACCGAAATTGGCGCGAAACGTCCCCCAGCACGTGACCGGCGTAGCCGCGTATGGGCCAATCCGATAAGAGGTCTTCTGTCCCGCCCTCTCGCCGCGGGCCCAGCCTCGACCAATCACCAGGCGAACTTGGGCTGAGTGACGGGGAAGCGGCGTGGGTTATGAAAGAGACAGGTTGGGAGGGGTGGGGCAGGCGCCGGATTTCCCGCGTCAGAGGAGAAATCGGTCTTAAAGGGCCAGCCCACACGCGTCCCTTTGTTCGGGGCTGCCGTTCCTTCCCTCTCCTTGTCCACTCTGCAGAACAGCCATGATTTCCCAGTTCTTCATTCTGTCCTCCAAGGGGGACCCACTCATCTACAAAGACTGTATCCTTGACCCACGAGTTCAGGGGCGGGGCGGGGGGTGGAGGAGGCTGGGGGAGGAGTAGTGTCCCAGAACTAGCTTGTGTCTCCGGGTCCTTAGCTGTCTTTCAACCTGTCAGTCCGCGGGGACAGTGGCGGCCGGGATGTGGCCGAGCTTTTCTACCGGAAGCTGACGGGCCTGCCTGGAGAAGAGTCCCCGGTTGTCATGGTAACCAAAAGGGGGTTGGAGTGATTTTCTGGCAGGTTCGGGCGGAGGGGACGCTTCCTGCCACTCGGGCCTGTGTCCTTGAGAGCTTCCCTTTGGGGTGGGGGCCGTGCAAATAATCATTGAGGAGAGTTTATTGAGCGTTAACAATATAGCAGGCGCAGCTCCTCACATGTCTCAGTCCTCAGCACCTCCGAGGAAGGAACTCGCATTAACCCCGCTTTACACTTGCGGAAACTGGGCCCTTGGGAGGCTTCCAGTTCGCCCCCGAGGTCGCGCTGCCAGGCGGTTGGGCAATCAGGGCATCAGCTAAAGTCTCCGGGGCCCTGCCGCACACCTCTCTTCCTGACGTTCCTCTCTTCCCCCACCCCCCCCTGCTTCTGCCTCAGCACCACGATGACCGTCATTTCATTCACATCAGACACAGTGGTCTCTATTTGGTGGCCACGACTTCAGAAAACATTTCTCCCTTCAGCCTCCTAGAGCTGCTCTCTCGGTGAGGAGGGCAGGGCCGGGCAGCTGGGTGTTGGGGTGTGACCGGAGGGAGAGATGCACGCTCCATTCTTTTTCCTCAGGTTAGCCACCCTCCTGGGCGATTACTGTGGCTCCCTGGGAGAGGGGACCATCTCCCGCAACGTGGCTCTCGTCTATGAACTCCTGGATGAAGTGTTGGTAAGGTTCCAAGATTTCCTTCCATTGTCCCTGTTCCCTAAAGATCTACTTCTTTTCTTTTTTTTTTTTTAAGCTTTTTTTTAAAAATATATTTTATTGATTTTTTACCGAGAGGAAGGGAGAGGGAGAGAAAGTCAGAAACATCGATGAGAGAGAGACATCGATCAGCCGCCTCCTGCACACCCCACAGTGGAGATGTGCCCACAAGCAAGGTACATGCCCCCGACCGGAATCGAACCCGGGACCTTTCAGTCCGCAAGCCGATGCTCTATCCACTGAGCCAAACCGGTCTCGGCCCTAAAGATCTACTTCTTGATTGTGAGGCTAAGTCCACTCCGTTTCACCCCTTTTCTCCACCGGCCACCCTGAAACTGCTCTTCCTCTGTCTGTAGGATTATGGCTATGTACAGACCACATCCACCGAGATGCTGAGGAACTTCATCCAGACTGAGGCTGTGGTCAGCAAACCCTTCAGCCTCTTTGATCTCAGCAGCGTTGGCTTGGTGAGTAGAGGGAAAGAGGATCAGGAGGGAGGAGGTTTGGCAGCGGGTGTTAGACCCTGAGGACTGATTGTTTGGGTGCTTTGCAGTTTGGGGCTGAGACACAACAGAGCAAAGTGGCCCCCAGCAGTGCAGCCAGCCGCCCTGTCCTGTCCAGCCGTTCTGACCAGGTGAGGGAGACTAAATGGGTTCAGACCCTTTAATTTTGTTTTAGGGCAGTGGTCAGCAAACCGTGGCTCTCGAGCCACACGCGGCTCTTTGGCCCCTTGAGTGTGGCTCGGCGTTAGAACCACTTCTTCAAAATAAGACTCGCTCAGGTCGAAAACCGACTTCTGTGCATGGGACGCGACGTTTCAATCGCACTGCACGTGCACGCCCGCACGTGGTATTTTGTGGAAGAGCCCCGGTTTGCCAACCACTGTTTTAGGGGATCCCAGAATCCAAGATCCCTGCATATCTTTCCACCTCTCCTAGATTTGGATAATCCAGTCCCTTCCTATACCTCGTGAACCCAACCCTGGCCCTAGTGTCCACTGCTCTGTCCACTGTTCAGCCTCCAACTACCCAAAATGCCCTCTCTCCCACAGAGCCAAAAGAATGAAGTATTTTTGGATGTGGTTGAGAGACTGTCCGTACTGATAGCATCTAATGTAAGTTTGGGCCCCCAGCTCTGGAGCTGAGGATGGTATCTGGCAAACATATTTGGGGAAGATGTCTCTGGTCCCTAACCTCTCTACACTCTCAGGGCTCACTGCTGAAGGTGGATGTGCAGGGAGAGATTCGACTCAAGAGCTTTCTTCCCAGTGGCTCTGGTGAGAAGTCTGCAGATTGGGCCTAGGGGAGGGTTTGGGACAGACTTCTTGGTGAGGTTTGTGGTGCTATTTGGTGGCCTTTTCTGATGTCCTTTTTTCTGACAGAGATGCGCATTGGCTTGACAGAAGAATTTTGTGTGGGGAAGTCAGAACTGAGAGGTGAGAAAAAAGTGGGTCTTTCTCTCCTACCAGAAGTTTCATGGAGAGAAGTTAGAGACAGATCCCTACCCCATCCCTCCTCTTTTCTCCCAAAATATGGGTTAGCAGAGGAGTCTTTCTTTCTAGGTTATGGGCCAGGAATTCGGGTGGATGAAGTCTCATTTCACAGCTCGGTGCAACTGGATGAATTTGAGTCTCATCGAATACTCCGCTTGCAGCCACCTCAGGGCGAGGTCAGGATGGGCTGGCCTAGCATATTCCATCTACCCAAGGGAAGGGAGGCAGTTCAGGTGTGAGGGGATCAAACTGATTTCTGTTTCTCCCTTAGCTGACTGTGATGCGGTACCAACTCTCAGATGACCTCCCCTCCCCACTTCCCTTCCGGCTCTTTCCCTCTGTGCAGTGGGACCGAGGTTCAGGCAGGTGAGACCATTTCCAGTTCTAGAATTTCTCTGGAACCCAAGTCAGTAGGCAGGATTATTGTGGAGGGTTGGTGGTTAGTGATATAGGTTACAAATTAGAAAAAGGCACCCTCCCCCCAAGTGGACTCAGCCTCATGAACACTAGTGACTAAATGGAGTTGAATAGATTTCAGCCCTTCTCTCTCCTTCCTTCAGTACATGTCTGGGGGATGGTAAGATGCCAGTAAGATAAGGCTAGAGCAAGCATGTCAAACTCTCGGCCAGTGGGCCGCATGCCTTATTTTATTTTATTTTTATTATTTATTTATTTATTTATTTTTTAAAATATATTTTATTAATTTTTTTACAGAGAGGAAGGGAGAGAGATAGAAAGTCAGAAACATCAATGAGAGAGAGACATTGATCAGCCGCCTCCTGCATGCCCCACAATGGAGATGTGCCCGCAAGCAAGGTACATGCCCCCAACCGGAATCGAACCCAGGACCCCTCAGTCTGCAGGCCGACGCTCTATCCACTGAGCCAAACCGGTCTCGGCTATTTTATTTTTTTAAATATATTTTATTGATTTTCTACAGAGAAAGGGAGAGGGATAGAGAGTTAGAAACATCGATGAGAGAGAGACATTGATCAGCCACCTCCTGCACGCCCCCTACTGGGGACACGCCCACAACCAGGATACATGCCCTTGACTGGAATTGAACCTGGGACCTTTCAGCCCGAAGACCAACGCTCTATTCACTGAGCCAAACCAGTTTTGGTGGGCCGAATGCCTTATTTGCATGCCATCCACGAGCCTGGGCTAGAGTAACGGTATTTTATTCTCTCATCCAGGCTCCAAGTTTATCTGAAGTTACGATGTGACTTGCCCCCAAAGAGGTATGAGTGGGAGTAGCCAAGACTAGTTCAGCTATGGGCAGAAAAAAGAGCCTAGATACCTGTTGCTATGGCTTTCAGATGCAGCCACCAGCCTAGGAATCAGTTTAGAGGCTTGAGAGTTTGGGAAGGGGGTAGGGTGGCACTTGTGCTGAATTCCAGCTGTGACATTAATGAAGCGTAGAGACAAGTTACTATCTTTCTGGGGCTGACTCTGTTCCTTTCATGTTTGCAGCCAGGCTCTCAATATCAGGCTTCATCTTCCCCTGCCTCGAGGGGTGGTCAGGTTAGTGTGTGTGCATTATGGTTTTACCAGCTTCCTGGGACAGCAGGATGGCACTGGAGAGGAGAGTGTACATATACTGTGGGGGTGGAACTGGCCTGCCCCGGAGGCAGTCAGGGGCTGAGCCTAGCACCTTTCCAAACTCCAGCCTGTCTCAGGAGCTGAGTAGCCCAGAGCAGAAGGCAGAGCTGTGGGACGGAGCCCTTCGCTGGGACCTGCCTCGTGTGCAAGGAGGCTCTCAGCTCTCAGGCCTTTTCCAGGTATCAACTGCTGATTCTCTAAGGCCCTCCTCTGTCTCCTCCATTTTCAGCCCCACCTCATCTCTCCTAATATAGTTGCTGCATTGTTCCCACTAATATAGTGACCTTCCTGGCCCCGAGGCTCCCCTGCCCACCTTCCTTTCTGTCTCCAGCACTCATTCTTCTACCTCTATCCCTCACAGATGGAAGTCCCAGGACTGCCTGGGCCTCCCGGTCAAGGACATTCCACCTCAGCGCCTCCTCTGGGGCTGGGCCCTGCGAGCCTCTCCTTTGAACTTCCCCGGCACACGTGCTCTGGACTCCAGGTTCGCTTCCTCAGGCTGGCATTCAGACCCTGCAGCAATGCCAACCCCCACAAGTGGGTGCGACACTTAAGCCACAGTGATGCTTATGTCATTCGGATCTGAAGCTCCCCAAACAAGGACATGGGCAGAAAAGATGGTGGCCTGTGGCTCAGGAGGACGATACTGTCTTTTCCATCTTCTGGCCTGTGGTAATGGATCTGGCTGGAAGAGACCTAAGTCCTAGAGACCACTCAACAGGTTAGATCCTTCCATTGTATCGGACACAGGAAGGACTGAGGTGAATCAGAACTTACAAATCAAACTTTTATTATGAGAAGCTGGCTGTATAATATCTAAAAAGAAAGTTAAAGTGAGGGAAGCAAATGACTACTTCCTTCCATCGTGTGTGTGTGTGTGTGTGTGTAGAGAATCTTGGGAAGAGAAGATTGGCAGATGTGTGATACCATCAAGGGGCAGGCTGAGGCGAGCCAGATCCAGGGGGCTGGGAGCCATTAGCCTTTGGAGTCCCTGGAGCTGGAGGAGGGCTATCTCCAGCTTCCTGTTTTCCCCCACAGAGGGCACTGCCCCCAAGTGGGGAAGGGGCTGAGGATTGGGGAGGGACAGGGGAAGGGTGAGAGGTGGGGCCTCCTTTGCCATCCCCTGTTGGAGGAAGAGAGACCACTATGTACTTCTGGACGCTGCCGGGGCCAGAGGGGGCAGTGCTGGGGGGTGCAGCTGTGGCAGTGGAGACCAACTTGACAATGGGCTGCACACTGGGGACCGTGGTAGTGACAGGAGAGGTGGTGGTGGAGCCTGAGCCAGGGGCTGAGGTGCTGAGGGATAGGACCTGGAAGAACAGAAAGTCAGTGTCTGTTATCTTGCATCCTCACTACTCCCCAGACTTGGGGGGAATACCTCATTTGCTTTAACCAAATAATTAATCCTCTTTTTTACCCTCAGGGGGAGAAGCTGTGGCCTTTGGGGCCCCTGAGAAATGTTCCTTCTAGCTCCTGTTTTGGGCCCAGAGGTGAATGAGCTCTCTTCTGGGGCCTCTTAGGACAGCATGGTAACATGCTTCCCATCATCCTTGGGTCCCATAGGGCTCTACATACCTGTTGGGTGGACGAGGCACTAGAGGACGATGACATTACAATAAACTTGGTTGGAGGAGGGGAAGGCTGAGGTGGAGCAGCAGCTCGTGCAGACACCAGTGTCTGGACCGGCAGTGCGATGGAGCCAGGGACCTTCAGCAAGCCAGGGGTCCGAGGGCCAGGTTGAGGGGCCTGAGAAAGGGTCAGCGTGGGTCGAGGCTGTAGGAGGAAGAGGCAAGAAGAAAATGTCAGCATCTAAGAAAAAAGGGCTCGTCTTGCTCCTGAGTTGGTCTCACTGGGGTGAGGGTCTAGCTGCCTCCAAAACTTTTAACTCAGAGGGCCCTGGGTTTTAAAAATACTCATGCTCAGCATGGGCATGCCTATAATTCCATATCCGAATGCAAACTAGGGCTTTGTCCCCCCTCGTTATTCTTCATTCCTCCTCTCCATTTGGTTACCCTTCCTCCTCCCTGGACTGTCACCAACCTGAGTGATGGTCAGAGTGGTCCTGTTGACCTGTTGAGCCTGCAGAGCAGCTTGAGCCCGGGCCTTGACCACATGGGAGCAAAGGAGGGGTCCAAGGGACCCAAATTCTGCCCGATAGGCATCCTGATTGTCAGGTGGTGGGCGCAGCTTTGCCAGAACAGGGGCACAGTGCTTCTGTAGAGATAAAGCCAAAAATAAATAAATAAATAGATAGATAGATAGATAAAGCAGGTAGGAAGAGGGCTGGGATTCTCAGAAGCATGGTAAAGGCGTGAAAAAGGATATTACCATTTCAGTATGTTCTTGTTGAAGGCCAAACTTCTGGCATAGAGGTGTGTATAAGGAATGCTATGGTTTTTCTTCATAAAACAGAGGCACCAATTAGTGTGAACAGAGAACATGCTAAATACCCTGGTAATATCTGAGAGGTATTTTTGGTCCATAGGGCATTTGCCTTACACAGAATGGGCCACAGTGATGCAGAAGCATGAGGGGGTAGTGCACTCTGGAAGCCTAGAGAGTTAAGACCTCTTATTTCTTGTTTTTCTTTAAATTATATTTTATTGATTTTTTTACAGAGAGTAAGGGAGAGGAATAGAGAGTTAGAAGCACCAACAAGAGAAACACTGATCAGCTGCCTCCTGCACATCCCCCACTGGGGATGTGCCCGCAACCAAGACACATGCCCTTGACCGGAATCGAACCTGGGACCTTTTGAGTTCACAGGCCGATGCTCTACCCAGAGCCAAACCGGTTTTGGCTTATTTCTTATTTAATTCCTTTGTGCCTCAGTCTTTCCCACCTGCTAAATAGTATTGGATCTGAGGTTGCTCTAAATATGAGGCAAAGATGGGATAAATGAATAAATGACCATATTCTTGCTAAACATTGGATGTGTGTGTATGTGTGTGTATGTGTGTTTCGGGGGGGGAGGGAGGATGAATGGGAAGAAACTGGGGGAGAGGAGGGGGCTCTAGTCACCAGGAGGAGGCTCTGCACATGGTCAGCTCCAATTCGGTCAATGTTGCTCAGCACAGGGCCATCCAGGACACTTCGGATCCGCTCTCCCTCCTGCTGCAGCCGTGGCAGAATCAGAGTTTTAATCACCTGTTGGAAAGGAAGGGGAGAAGCCAAGGCCCTGGGGTCACCACAGAGTCTCCCAGGTAGTAAGCTATTGCCCACTATGACCTCATGATGCCTCCCTCCCCCAGCGCTTCCCCACTGGGGCCTGACATCATGTCCCAGCTCTGCCAGGCCTGCGATGGAGCCATAACGTGTAGTCCATGGAGTCTTCTCGTCCACCCAGCTCTGTAAGGGGATGGAAAATAAATCCAGGTAAATGGACCTGAAAGCCTAATTGGTAAGGACCCAAGTCTCATAAACACACTTTCCTTGTAGATCATTAAGATATTACAGATATATATATATATGTGTGTGTGTGTGTGTGTGTGTGTGTGTATGGCATATGGCTCAAGTCCTATTCCCATTCCCTCTGCCCTTTGCCCCTTGTTTTTAATTTCCCCCCACTGCTCTCACTGTCCTGGTGACAACCCTGAGGTAGAGATGTGAAATGGCTTATGTTCCCTGTTCTGGCTCACCTTGGTGAAGGTCTTGGTGATCCGGGACTGGATGTTGTTAGTGGTTGTGCTGAAATGCTTGCAGATCTGGGCTACCAGGCGGGCAGCAAAGTCCCGGAGTGCCCAGTGATTGTCCACATCTGGCCTCAGACACAACTGTCTGCTCACGATGCAGGTCATCACAGCTGGAATCAATTCATGCACCTAAGAGCGAAGTGATAAGGCAGCTAATTATGACAACTGGCTTCCTGTTGGTGGCAGTGAGGTCTCCAAAGCCTGGGATAAGAGGTGGGTAGGCAGGACCACTCACGTATTTTTCTAAATACAGTGTAGGGTTGTCCATCAGTGCCTTCACCATGCGCATCAAATAGATGAGCAGGGCCAGGTTGTTCTGCACCACGTTCACACGGACCTATAGAAGGGAGAAGTGACAGGGCAGGAAGACACTTTAGATGAGCTTCCCCTGCCAACTCCTCACTCCCTGGAACCTCATTCTAGGGCCTTGACCACATGGGAGCAGAGGAGGGGTCTGAATCCTCTCACCCCCTCTGAGATGAAGGTGCTGAATCGTGGCAGCATCTGATAAAGCCCTGGGTCTGTTGCGATGCTCTGAAGGGCTTCCTGTGGGAGGAGGGGAATGAGTGAGGTGGGTGCAGATACCATGGGAAGAATTTGTGAGGCCTCCAAGAGAAGGGGTCTTGTGGTAAAGGCAGGGTGGTGGGGTCTCACCGCTCTCTTGGCTTCACATGACCCCACACAGGCTTCAGTGATCTCCTTGTAGTACAGTTGCTGTTCCACAGACAACTCATGGATACTTCGGGGCTTTAATCGAAAAGGGCCCCCCTCCAGGAGGGGTGGTGCCTTCTTCTCTTTTCCTGTGTAAATTGGGAAAGATGGGCTTGAAAAAGCTCCAGAAGAGGCCTTGGTATCAGAGAAACCTTGACCCTCTACTCTCCTACCCACGGACACCTGGCTTTCCTTACGCTGCTTGATCCTTTCTGGGGCTTTCTGGCTGACCTCACCAATTCACCAGTGACTATCTGGCTTTGGGGAAAGAGCCAGAAGAGGCTTGGCCTAGCAGGACTGACCTTTGCCATCAGCTGGAGCAGCCCCTTGACCTTTGCTTTTCAAGGGTCCATCTTCCTCCTGGCCTGGCTTTGCGGATTTCAGGGGTTCTGTGGCCTCAGCCTTCTGTTGCTCTTTGGGAGCTGGTGGGAAAGCAGTCAGTTGCAAAAGTGTTGTGAGAAGTAGAAGAAGGTGGGGTGAGGGGGTGGGGAGGGGTTGGTGAGGAGAGGCAGAAGGGTTGGCTCTGGGCAGGGACGTTACCTGGAGGTGGATTCTCTGGGATAGCTGGCTGGCAGCCTTCAATGCTCAACCAGTGAGCTGTGAGGAAGGAAGGTATCAAGTTGAACTGCTGGATATGAATACTAGGGAGTCACTCCACACTAAGGAATATGTGTTTTCATTCCTGTTCCCACTTCCTGCCACTCACCAGGGATCTCACACAGAGTTTCAACCTTGTGAATCTCATTAAAACCCATAAGCATTGCCCCTCCTTTCCTTGCCCTGCCAGCCCGCTCTCCTTTCCCCCAACCTTTGAGGCAGACGTCCAGGGGTACCCGGGGCAGAGGGGTATTGATGATGTCACTCAGGTCAACCTCCTTCTCCTCATAGAAGTAGAGTTCCCGGCCCCCACCAGAGGCGAACCGGAAAGGAATGAACTCTTGAGCATGGAAGCCATACAGTGGCTATCTCAGGAGAGAGAAAGACAGCAGGATGAGAAGGGGGCCCATGGAAGGATTGTTCTCACCCCCCGGTCCATCTCAGTCCTGTGTGTCCCAATCACCTCAACATTCTTTAGCTTCAGTGCATAGTCAATGTCACTGGTGGTGAGCTTCTGCCGCTTCCCCATGTGCATGAATTTTAAGGCATCCTGGGGTGGAGAACAAATGTCAGCCTGAGACCCCGAGGAAGAAGAGGGCCTGGGCATCGTCCTCAATACAATGCAGGACTCGGTGGAGGGGCCAGAATACCTGTGCAATCTCCTTGATGCGGTAACTGACTTCATCTGTCAGCAGCTGACAGGTTTCTTCCTGAATCTGGGCGATGCCCATTGATTCGGCCACCACCTTCATTGACTCTGAAGGCAGCACAGTATTGCTGAGCTTCAGCTTCTTCTCCTCAGCCATTCTGGAGCTCTTCCTCCCTCCTCTGAAGGATGATGCCCCAGGGTGGAAGAGATGGAGACCCTGACAGGGGGATGGGGTAGGCAGAAGAAATAAAAAGAAATGTGAGACCCAAAGTAGAGGGGCTGTCTGCTCAGGAGAGGCCACAACAAATGGAGGACAATAAGGATGTGAGGAGGGAAGAATTCGTGGGTACCTTCTGTCATCCCCACATGAGTCAGCATTGGGTGTAACAGGAGGAGGAAGCAATTCAATCCAGTTCAACATAATTTATTGAGCTCTGATTCTATGTCAGTCACTATACAAGTGAGGTATAATAGGAATGGTCTTGAATCTCAATTTAAATACCAGCCCTAGTATTACTGTGCTGTTAGTAGGACAGGTTACTTAAATTGTCCCTGGTTTAGGTTTCCATATTTCCATAAAATATGGAAAACACTTTTTTCCTAAGGTTCTTTTACACATTCTTTCATCTCTCTTGTCCCTTCTTGCATTATTACTTGACACAAATACAGTATTGGCTAAATACAACTCTCCCATCCTGACCCTACATTCTTATACACTTCAATATGATGAGAAAAATACACAACCATCATGGCTAATTACCACTTTAAATTCATGGCCATAAACTTTAAATGGGCCTTTATCCTGCCAGACAAGCATACTATAACTCAATGCACTCAGTTTCCTTTGGTTCTGTGTGAGAATCTTTCTCCTTCCTCACTTTTGGCCATCAGAAGGGACTTCCAGGAATCCAAGATGGCAGCATAGGTAAACACCTACACTGCTGCCTCGCACAATTTCAAAACTACAACTAAAAGACAGAATGGACAGCATCCAGAACCACAGGAAAGCTGGCTGAGTGAAAATTCTACAACTAGAAGGAAAGAGAGGGGCTCATGGAGACCCAGAGGAGCTGCAAAAAGCTGAGGTACAAAGACGTGCGTGTGGAGAGAGTGGATGCCAGAGTACCTGGCTGGCTTTCTCTGGCGGGAAATGGCATTGAAACCCTTATCCTACGACACTAAACCCCAAATCCAGCCGAAACTCATACAGGGGGAGTTTGGACTGTGAAAAGGGAGAAGGGCATGGAAATTTAGGGGAGTCACAGAAGATCAGAAGTCTGGTGAGCCGCATGGCACTGCACGCAGAGGACCGACTGCTGATTGTGCACTGGCTTTCACGAATGGGTGGGAGACAGACCCTCCCGACTGCGCCACTCCTAACTCCACTAAACCCGTTTCAGGCTCAGACTCATATGGTTCCAGATGGAGTGCAGGGGAGTCGGAGGGGCAGTCTAGAGGCACTACGAGGGTGCGCGCAGGCACACAGGGACTGCTCCAGCGATTACCCAGTCACATGAGACTCAGGGGCCATGGCGGGCGGGGCCGACTGGAAGGCAAGTGGTCCTTTAAGCCCTGAGACTCCATCCATCCCAAGCTCAACAGAGAGGCTTTTGCAGTTTTTCAAGTCTGGTATCATAAGGCTGAATCCAACACAGAAGTTCTCCTGGCATAATGAAAATGCTTAGACAAGGGAAGGGATCACAAACAAAAGAAATGGAGGAAAACAAATGACTGGATATAGAGTTCAAAACCACGCTTATAAGGTTTTTCAAGAATATCTTAGAAAAGTTGGATAAAGTTAGTGAGACCCAAGAGGAGATGAAAAAGGACCAACTAGAAATTAAACATACACTGACTGAAATAAAAAATATTATTCAGAGACCTAACAGCAGATGAGAGGAAGGCAAGAATCAAGTCAAAAATTCAAAATATAAAGAATCAGAAAACACTCAACTGGAAAAACAAGAAGAGAAAAGAATCCAAAAATGTGAAGATAGTGTAAGGAGCCTCTGGGACAGCTTCAAGTGTACCAACGTCAGAATTGTGGGGGGTGCCAGAAGAAAAAAGAGAGCAAGATATTGAAAACCTATTTGAAGAAATAATGACTGAAAACTTCCCACATCTGGTGAAAGAAGTAGACTTACAAGTCCAGGAAGCGCACAGAACCCCATATAAAAGGAATCCAAAGAGGACTACACCAAGACACATCATAATTAAAATACTAAGAGCAAAAGACAGAGAAAGAGTATTAAAAGCAGCAAGAGAAAAACAGGTAATTACCTACAAGGGAGCACCCATACGAATGTCAGCTGATTTCTCAACAGAAACTATGCAGGCCAAATGGGAGTGGCAAGAAATATTCAACATGATGAATAGCAAGAACCTACAACCAAGAATACTCTATCCAGCAAAGCTATCATTCAGAATTGAAGGGAAGATAAAGAGCTTCACAGAGAAGAGAAAGCTAAAGGAGTTCATCAACTCCAAACCAGTATTATATAAAATGCTGAAAGGCACTCTTTAAGAAGAGGAAGAAGAAAAAGGTAAAAGATAAAAAATTATGAACAACAAATACATATCTATCAATAAGTGAATCTAAAAATTAAGTGAATTAAAAATTTGATCAACAGAATAAACTGGTGAATATAATAGAATCAGGAGCACAGAAAGGAAGTGGACTGATAATTCTCAGGGGAAAAGGGGTGAGGGGTGTACAGGGAGAGACTGGACAAAAATCATACACCTATGGATGAGGTCAACGGGAAGGAGGTAAGGACAGAAAGGTGGGAGCTGGGTGGAGGGAAGCTATGGAGGGGAAAACAGAGAAACAAATGTAATAATCTGAATAATAAAGATTTAATTAAAAAAATTAAAAAAAAGATTCTAAAAAAAAAAAAAGAGAAAAAAAAAGAAGGGACTTCCAGACTTTCACCATGTCTACCCACCGAGTAGCACTGGTATCCCATACCCTGCCTTCCCAACTGTTACTATGGAGAAACTATTCATGCCTGTCACCACCTCCAACATTGTTCCAGTGTTTCTCCCATCTCCCTCAACCTACCAGATCATTTCCATCAACCTTCAAAATGCAGTTATTGCCAAGACCGGTTTGGCTCAGTGGACAGAGCGTCAGCCTGTGGACTGAAAGGTCCCAGGTTCGATTCCGGTTGGGGGCATATACCTTGCTTGCGGGCACGACTCCAGTGGGGGGCGTGCAGGAGGCGGCTGATCGATGTTTCTTTCTATCCCTCTCCCTTCCTCTCTGTAAAAAATCAATAAAAATATATTTTAAAAAATGCAGTTATTTTTCCCAGCTTAAAAACAGCCTTAAAAAGGAAGGAAATTCTGACACATGCTACATGAATGAACTCTGAGGACATTATGCTGATTGAAATAAGCCAGTCACAAAAAGACAAATATGGTCTGATTCCACTTGTGTGAAGGTCTTAAAGTAGTCAAACTCAGAGTCAGAAAGTAGAATGGTGGTTGCTAGGGGCTGGAGGAGGGGGGAATGGGAAGTTGTTGTTTAATAGGAACAGAATTTCAGTTTTACAATGTGAAGAGTTCTGGAGATGAGTGGTGGTGATAGTTACACAACAATGTGAATGTATTTAATGCCACTAAACTACACTTAAAAATGGTTAGGATGCCGAAACCGGTTTGGCTCAGTGGACTGAGCGTCGGCCTTGGGACTGGGGGGTCCCAGGTTTGATTCCGGTCAGGGGCACATCCCCAGTAGGGGGCGTGCAGGAGGCGGCTGGTCGATGTCTCTTGTTGATGTTTCTAACTTTCTATCCCTCTCCCTTCCTCTCTGTAAAAAATCAATAAAATATATTTTTTTAAAAATGGTTAGGATGGTGGGCTTTATGTGTATTTTACCAAATTATACATTAAAACAAACCTTTTACTTCACTTTATATGTTATACCCCATTTTTTATCCTCCTTGCAATAAAACTCACTCAAAAAGTTGTCTTAACTTTGTTTCTAATTCTCCTCTCCTCTCTTGAACCTACTCCAATCAGGCTTTTGCCCCTCTAGGTCCCTGAAACTCTCAAGGTCATGGATGACTTCACATTGCCAAGTCCAAGGCCCACTCTATCCTCATCTTCTTTCACTTCAAAGCAGTACATAGCATAGCTGACTACTATCTTCTGAAAACTTTTTTTTTACTCCACTGTGGCACCAACCTCTGGTTCTCCTCCTACCTTACTGGCCGTTACCCCTCAGTTTGCTCTTCTGGTTCTTCTTCCTCACCTGCTTAATGTTAGAATGTCCTAGACTCAGTCCTTCTCTGGCTACACTTACTTGGTGACCACAACCTTTCTGTTTTCAGTATCAAAAATAGGGTGATGATGGCCACATTTATATCCCAGGCTCAGAGCCCGCATCATCTATAACCTAGATAGCTTCAATAGCTCTTCCGGCTTCCACCTTGCTCTTTACTTCTATTCCCAACACAGCAGCCAGAGTGATTCTGTCAAATTATAAATCAGATTGGGTCATTGTTCAAACTCTGTAATGGCTCCCCATTTACCATCCAGTAAAATCCAAAATTCTTATGGTCTACAAGGCCCTCTCTGCATTACATCTCTGGCCTCCTTTCCTTCCTCTTCCAGCTTGATCCAGCTCCACTGTCCTCCTTGCTGTTCAAACCTGATAGACCTGCTCCTGTTTTATGGCCTTTGCCATTCCTTCTGCCTCTAATGCTTTTTCCCAGATGACAGTTTGACTGCCTATTTCCACCACCCTATTTAATATCACACTCCACCCCCATCCTTCCCCTCTCCTTAGCATTTAACATCTAATATATATTATATCATCTTATTATCACCACACCTTCTCCTCCTGCACCGTATGGACAGAGATCTTTGTCTATTATGTTCACTGATGTGTTCCGAGCCAGCAGACTGTTGCCTGAGACACTGTATATATTCAATATATATTTGAATCAATGAATGAACTGTGAGGATTAGAGACCTAAGTGCTCAATACATACTAGGTACCAGTATTATCAAGATGAACAAGTGCAGACCCAACCTTGGAATCTACTGTTTGGCCAACAGGAAAGGGGCGCGCTTAAAGCTGATGTCCAAAGTGTTCAGGACTGACTGCGGGATGTAGTGGGGGGGGGGTGGGGTGGGGAGCTGGTGAGGTGCTGAAGGCGTAAGATGGAGACCAAAGATAATTTGGTTCTTCTCAAAACATCCCAGCTCTCCTCCACTTTGGTAAGTCTTATTTGCCGGGTACACATTTATTCAACACATACTCGTACTGTGTCTGGAGCCGGGTGTACAAGAAGCGTTCGTGTCCCAGTGTCCTGGAGAACTACTAATCCGTCAATATTCTGCCAGAAAAAGCTCAAAATACTCGACAGTCCCTCAGGTCAGTGGAGTCGGCAGAAAGGCTTCACAGAGGATTAACTTGAGCTAGAGCCAACAGGAAAACGGGTCGAAGGTCCCCAGGCAAAGGGTCCAGCTCGCAAGCGGCAGAGAGCCCACCTCATCCCCCATCATCCCTCCAATGCAAACACACAGGGTCCCCACGCGTACGGACACACAACCAACCGTCCTCTTCCTGGTCCCCACACAGGCCCGTCAAGGGGTCTAGGTCATGGCACCACTCGACCCCCTCCCGCCAGCCGAGCGCCCCAGGCACGAAAAACTCTCACCGCCGCCAAAGCGCCGCTCACCCGGCGCTCGGCGCCATGTTGGCCCCGCCCCCTCCCAGGAGACAGTCCTGGCAGAGAAAAGGAGCAAGTCCCTACCCTTTCTCTGAGCAGGAATAAGTTCTTTAGACTCACGGACTGAAATTATATAAACACTCTGTTTTTACATGTACGCGTAAGGAGCAAACACTTCTGTGGTAATTGCTTCTGTATATTTCCTCACTATCCGGCAGCCAGGACCTTCAAAAGGCGCCACAAAACCTAGGCGGGGAAGGCCTGAGCACAGATGGCTCCACCCCCTTTTGGGTCGGCACTGCGCGTGCGCCTGCGGTGATAGGCTACTAGACTATTAAAGTTGCCGCCAACCCCCTCGGAATTAAAAGGGCCCGCTGCCTTTCCGAAGTTGGTTAGAAGGCAAGGGGTGTTTAGTTGTGGGCAGCACTTTGTCATGGGGCCTGTGCCGTTGGGAATATTGCTTTTCATTTCGACTGCATACGTCCCAGCTTGGGCTGGGATGCCGAAGGAGGAGGACGATGACACAGAACGCTTGCCCAGCAAATGCGAAGGTATCTGAAAGGAATAGCCTTTTTGGCATCCCTCTGCCCCAACGCCTTTGTTTGGGCTGGACCAAATGGACCGTGATGGGTGGGTCACTCAACCTTCTTGAAGACCTTTTCGAGGTTTTGGTGAAGTTTGGCGGAAGTCGAATGGGATCAAGGGAGGGAACCTATAGGGCTGCTACAAATCTATGGCACTACAGTTCCCATGAGACATCCAGAGAGAGCCTGCTTTTTCTGGATGGTCTGGGCCCCAATGGTTTGTGGGAATTGTAGTTCAGAGACTATCCTCCCAGGATCACCAAGCTACTGAGCTTCGTGTGTGTGTGTGTGTGTGTGTGTGTGTGTGTGTGTGCGCGCGCGCGCGCGCGCTCGGCAGAGACACTCCCAAATTACAGGTCCCGCATTCTGACGGGGTTTGGGATTGAGTATATCAGTCCTTGAAGCTTATAAATGAAAGAGGAGGCCACATAAACTGGGAGAGGTTCCTCATAGGGGCGAGGCTTTCCAAAGGGTGTGTGTATACTGTATGGATTTTATAGCAAGCAGTATCTTCTGTGGTGCCTCTATTTGTGCGTCCCTGCTGGTTTCAGGCAGTTATTTATTGGGCTCCATCTGGATGCACAATAGCAATAGAGAGCAATAATAGGGAGAGAGCATTTCAGAGCTGGACCATTCATTGAGTTCTCTGGTTCCCTAGTTTGCCGCCTTCCTGAATCTAATTTCTTCCCTGGATTCTTTTTCTTTTAACCTGCATTTCAGTATCGTTCCTCAAGACTTGGACCTAATCTCTACTCTCCTTTCACTTGTGCCCCTAATCCTCTGTCAGAATTTCTAAACACAGACCCAATCTTGTCAGTCCTTGCTTTAACACCTGTGCAGGCTTCCTGCAGTGATTACAGTACAGCCAAGATTGTTACATATGTTAGGACAGAACATATGTTTGTTTTATGACCCTTCCCTTCTTCCTTTTCCAAAATCAAAATTCCATCCCCAAAGTGCTCATGCTGAAGCCACACTGTACTCAGCAGCTAGTGAGCCTGCCTCATCTTTTCCCACTTGTTTTTTGTTTTGCCTGGAATAACCCTCTCATTTCTGCATGTGGTTCTCCAAGATACAATTTAAATGTCACCTCCTTTGGAAGTCTTTTCGTATCTGTCACCTGTCACTCTATGGTAAGTCCTTAAAGGAAACAAAGTACCTGTGTCTCCCAGATCTTAGAGTGGTACCTGGCATATTTTAGGCACTTTTTTTTAAAGATGATTTTTAATTGAATAAATCTTTAGTGTTCAGATTATTACAGTTGTTCCTCTTTTTTCCTCCCATAGCTCCTCTCCACCTGGCTCTCAGCCCACTCTCTGCCCTTACCTCCCCCACATTGTCCTCCTCCATAGGTGTACGATTTTTGTCCAGTCTCTCCCTGTACCACCCTCACTCCTTTCCCCCTGAGAATTGTCAGTCCACTCCCTTTCTATGTCCCTGATTCTATTATATTCACCTGTTTAGTCTGTTCATCAGATTTTTAATTCACTTGATTTTTAGATTCACTTGTTGCTAGATATGTATTTGTTGTTCATAATTTTATCTTTACCTTTTCCTTCTTCTTAAAGAGTACCTTTCAGCATTTCATGTAATACTGGGTTGGTGTTGATGAAATCCTTTAGCTCTTTCTTTCTTTCTTTCTTAAATATATTTTATTGATTTTTTACAGAGAGGAAGGGAGAGGGATAGAGAGTTAGAAACATCGATGAGAGAGAAACATCCATCAGCTGCCTCCTGCACGCCCCCTACTGGGGATGTGCCCGCAACCAAGGCTCATGCCCTTGACCAGAATCGAACCTGGGATCTTTCAGTCTGCAGACCAACTCTCTATCCACTAAGCCAAACCGGTTTTGGCTCCTTTAGCTTTTCTTATCTGTGAAACTTTATTTGACCTTCAATTCTGAATGATAGCTTTCCTGGGTAGAGTAATCTTGGTTGTAGGTTCTTGCTATTCATCATTTTGAATATTTCTTGCTACTCCCGACTGGCCTGCATTGTTTCTGTTGAGAAATCAGCTGACAATCATATGGGTGCTCCCTTGTAGGTAATGAACTGTTTTTCTCTTGCTGCTTTTAATATTCTCTCTTTGTCTTTTGCTCTTGGTATTTTAATTATGTGTCTTGGTGTAGTCCTCTTTGGATTCCTTTTGTTTGGGGTTCTGTGCGCTTCCTGGACTTTTAAGTCTAGTTCTTTCACTAGTTAGGGGAAGTTTTCAGTCATTATTTCTTCAAATAGGTTTTCAGTATCTTGCTCTCTCTCTTTTCTCTGGCACCCCCATAATTCTGATGTTGGTACACTTGAAGTTGTCCCAGAGGCTCCTTACACTCTCTTCACATTTTTGGATTCTTTTTTCTTTTCCAGTGGATTGTTTACTGCTTCTTTGTATTTCAAATGTTTGACTTGATTCTTGCGTTCCTCCAGTCTGCTGTTAGGTCTCTGTATAATTTTTTTTAAAAAAAATATATTTTATTGATTTTTTACAAAGAGGAAGGGAGAGGGATAGAGAGTTAGAAACATCAATGAGAGAAAGACATCGATCAGCCGCCTCCTGCACACCCCCTACTGGGGATGTGCCTGCAACCAGGATACATGCCCCTGACCGGAATTGAACCTGGGACCTTTCAGTCCGCAGGCCAACGCTCTCTCCACTGAGCCAAACCGGTTTCGGCTCTGTATAATATTTTTTATTTCAGTCAGTGTATGTTTAATTTCTAGTTTGTCCTTATTCATCTCTAGTTGGTCCTTTTTCATCTCCTCTTGGGTCCTGCTAAATTAATCCATCTTTTCTAGGAAATTCTTGAAAAACCTTATAACCATGGTTTTGAACTCTATATCCAGTCGTTTGCTTTTCTCCATTTCTTTGGTTTGTGATCAGTTTCTTTTCCTCCACATTTCCAATGCTTCCCTGAGTTGGTAGAGTAGCTTTGTGTGCTAAGTGTCCTATATGGCCCAGTAGCTCCACCTCCCCAGTTACCTGAGGTTGGACTCTCTTGGTGCATCACTTTGTGGACTGTGTGTACAGTCTTGTAGTTAAGTCTTGATTGTTGTTGGTATCACTGGGGGGAATTGACCTCCAAGCCAATTAGTTGTGAGGATCAGCTGTGTCTACGCTGGGAGAACTTTTGTGTTGGAGTCAGCCTTATGAGACAAGACTTGCAAAATTGCAAAAACCTCTCTGTTCAGTTTGGATGGGGTGGAGTCTCAGGGCTGAGCAGAGACAGCCTTGGCTTCCTGTCAGCCCTGCCCTAATTGGCTCCTGTGTCGCAGTGTTCCTAGGTAATCGCTACAGCCCTCGCATGTGTGCCTCCAGACCTCTGACTTTCTGGCTCCCCTGAGTTTCTGTGAGCTCCGGGGACCTGTATGAATCTGGGTTCACAGGGTCTCGCCTAAAACTGTGGTTCAGTGCAGTTGGAAGTGGATTTTAGCGCAGTTGGGAGGTTCTGTCTCTCTCCTGCTAGAGAAAGCCAGTGCACAATCAGCAATCAGCCCTCTGTATGTGCACTGGAGCTCAGGCGCCTCTAGACCTCTGCCTTTTCTTGGCTCCCCTAAGTTTCTGTGCACTCCTCCCTTTTTTCGACAGTCCAAACTCCCCCATATGAGTCTCATTCGGTACTGGGGTTCAATGCAGTCGGGAGTTTCTGTCTCCCTCCCACTAGAGGAAGCCAGCCAGGCACTCTCCACGTGTGTATCTCTGCACCTCAGCTTTTTGCAGCTCCTCTGAGTCTCCGTGAGTCCCTCTCTTTCCTTCTAGTTGTAGAATTTCCACTCAGCCAGCATTCCTGTGGTTCTGGATGATGTCCGTTCTGTCTTTTAGTTGTAGTTTTGAAATTGTTGTGCGAGGCAGCAGTTTAGGTGTTCACCTATGCCACCATCTTGGTTTCTCCCCCTATTTTAGGCACTTTTGTTACTTGGTCCCGTGTTTAGTTCACTTGGCACTTCTGTATAGGCCACTCCTTTTCTTGGGACCCATAACATGCCAGGTCACATGATGGTGCTGGAAAGACTGGTTGAATAGATGCACTGCTCACCCTTAAGGAAATCCCAGTCTAGCAGGAAGTCAATAAGTAACCATTGAATGAATTTGCATTTCCCAATGAGAGTAAGTCTCTTGATCTTTTTTAAAAATATATATTTTTATTGATTTCAGAGAGGGAAAGGGAGAGACAGAAATATCGATGAGAGAGAATCACTGGTCAGTTGCCTCCTGCACACTCCCTCCTGGGGATCGAGCCTATAACCTGGCATTAAGCCCACAACCTGGGCATGTTCCCTGGACTGTAATTGAACCTGGGACCCTTCAGTCCACAGGCTGACACTCTATCCACTGAACAAAACCAGCTAGAGCTTAATCCCTAGTGTAGGAACCTTCACACCATATTGCCATCTATCTATCTACAACTGCATTGGCAGTGTTTCATGGATAGGGATGGTGGATCTTACTTGTTCTCTATTGCTATTGTGTGTGTGTGCATCCAGGAGGAGCCCAATAAATGACTGCCTAACAACAGCAAAGACTTACACGCTGCTCACTTTGTGCTGGCACTATTGTAAAGGCTTTACATGGATTGATTTAATCCTCACCACATCTCTATAAGGAGTTACTATTATTATTTCCATTTTAGAGGTGAAGAAACCAAGGTATAGCAGATTGCTACACAGCTTACTAAGTGGCTGAGTCAGGATTGTAAATCAGGCTAGCTCCAGAGTCTGCATTTGTGACCATCAGGCTCTGCTGCGTTTGCTCATCTGCAGAATGAGTTGCTGGCATGTTTGTTTATCTCTCATGTCCCTTTGGACATTTAGTGTGTAAGCTGCTGAGTCTGGAGCTACAGGAAACGCTGAGTCGCACTGGACGATCTCGAGAGGTGCTGGAGCTGGGGCAGGTGCTGGACACGGGCAAGAGGAAAAGACATGTCCCTTACAGCGTTTCGTGAGTCCTTCTCGATGCTCCTCCACCTTTCAACCCCCAAAAGAGCTCTGGGAGCTCATACAGGATTCAAGGAGTCTTTGTTTCCCCTTTTCCCACAGAGAGACAAGGCTAGAAGAGGCCTTGGAGAATTTATGTGAGCGAACTCTGGATTACAGTGTTCATGCTGAGCGAAAGGGCTCACTGAGATATGCCAAGGTCAGACTCCTCCCCAGGGTAGGATCCTACTGCTTAGGCCTATATCCTCTGGAGCCTCCCTTCTCTAGCTTTTCAGTGTCCCTTCTTCATCTTTAGACTCCCTCATCTCACCCTCATGGAACTTACCCTTCACACTCCAGTGGTTGACAAAACTGATATGGTGGAAAGGGAAATGAAGAAGTTGAGGTAGTGGGCTGGGCTGATCCCAAATTTCCATCTCACAGGGGCAGAGTCAGACTATGGCAACGCTGAAAGGCCTGGTGCAGAAGGGAGTAAAGGTGGATCTGGGGATCCCTCTGGAGCTGTGGGACGAGCCCAGCGTGGAGGTCACATTCCTCAAGAAGCAGGTAGGATAGGATACAGTTCAGGGAGGTGAGAAGGGGAGCTAGATTCTAAGGAGTTTCTACCTCTAAGCAGGGAGAAGGGGGCAGAGTGAGGATTGCCATTGATTGACATGCACCTGGAGTATATCAAGAATAATGGAGACTAATAATATGCATTACCACTTACTGAGTACCAATATGTGCAAATTTGGAGCCACATATGTTTCAGCTGCTGCCTCAGTTTGCCCTCACAACAACCTGATTACCATTTCCCATATTATAGACAAGCAGCTGAAACGTAAGAGTTTAATAACCTACTCAGTAGAGTGGGTGTTAGTAAATGTTTGTTGAATGAATGGGGATCACACATCTAGTAAGCCATGTTTAAACTCCTGGCTCTCTGCCTCTCAAGGTGGGGTGGGGAGACAGGTAGTAAAGAGCAAAGAGGAAGGTTCCCAAAGCCCAACAGAGCAGACACTCTTCTGACCCTTCCACTTGATCAGTGTGAGAAAATGCTGGAGGAGTTTGAAGAAGTTGTGGAAGACTGGTACTTCCACCATCAGGAGCAGCCACTGCAGCATTTTCTCTGTGAAGGTCATGTGCTCCCAGCTTCTGAAACTGGTAAGTGTGTGGGCTGGTCCCTTTCCTGCTAGGCCACTATATCTCCCACCCACAGGACCAATATCTAACTTGTTTTCCATCACCCAACTTAGCATGTCTACAGGAAACTTGGACTGGAAAGGAGATCACAGAAGGGCAAGAGAAGACAGAAGGGGAGGAGGAGCAAGATCAAGAGAAGGAGAAGGAAAAGGAAGAAGAGAGGACTAGCACACCAGGCCACTCCAAGCATGACCCAGAGGATCTTTGACCCTTATTTTTGAGTCCCCAGGAAGGGCAGGGGTCATGGAGAGCACTCTGAAGTCTGAGCTCTCTCTACCCCACAGCTTTAACGGTGTGTGTGTGTGTGTGTGTGTGTGTGTGTGTGTGTGAGTGTGTCTCACTCCTAAGCTTGTTCTCTCCCATCTGGTCTCAGGTACAGCATAGCATAGCTATGGCGAGAAAGGTGTGAGCAGTAGGTAGAAGCCCTACCCCAACAGATGAGCCCTCTGCCTGTCATCTAGCTCCCTTAACTGTAGGTGTGGAGACAATATTGAAGGCTTTCCCCTTTAAGTATCTCTACTACTTCTAAACCCCACCCAGAGGTCAGCAATGGCATAGGAGTTGTGGGCCTTGGGAACATCACTTTGCCTTTTTCAGACCCTTACAAGGATGAAGCCAGAAGGGCATTCTCTGCGACTTATATACACCGCCTGCGTCCAGAAAGCTACATGCCAACAAAATGTGACCGAAGAGGGGACACTGGATGGGGATGGGGTGATGTTGGCAAGTTAGGTGGAAGTAGACACTTAGTCTACTTCATATCGATCTCACCGATGGCCCGCCACGTAATTTCACAAGTGCCAATTTTTTTACATCGCTAGTAAGCTTTTTTTAAAAAAGTATCGGTTGCAACGCAAATTTCAGGCAACTGCTGTGCACACATCATATAGCTGGCTGATGTGGCAGCGCCCCGCCCAGAGAACGGCTGTCGGCTGCCTGCCTGCCGTGCTGCTGGAAGCTAATGGTGCTTTGTAAAGCTGCAGCCAGGGAAGCTGGCAGGGATACCAGCTCCAGGACAGTAGTTAGGCCAGGGGCCGGGGCCGCGCACGCCGGAGCAGGCGGCCGGGTCAGAATGCCGCGGGCGGTGCCGCCTCGGCCGCCGTAGTTGGGCTTACGGGAGCTCGCAGAGGACAAAATCCTTGGCGTTTTCCCGGTTTCCATTTTTGCCTCAGAACTTAAAGAGGTGTAAAGCGGGGTCCAAGGTAGAGAGCGGCTTAGGTTACCGGGAAGGAACTAAAAATTAGGACCTTCTTGGGCGGGTGATGAGTGTGGACCTATCACGAGAGAGTGGTAAGGCGGGGGCCCCGAAGACACTGAAAACACGCGCTGCTTCGCCTGGAAGAAAAGGTTGGGCGATCCCATCCCTCGGGAGGGGGCTGAAGGCGATACCATTTTAAGAGTGAGGGGCCGGCAAGACCCGAGACGTGGAGGCGCCTCTTACTGGAGGTTTCGACGAGTGGGGGACGCCTGAGGGACTGGACATTGGCCGCCAGCCCCGCCACCTCCGGCCATGAGCAGCGTGGTGCGCACCGAGCCGCTGCGCGGGGAGCCCCCTCTGTGCCTGCCCGGCCACCCCTTCTCCGTGGTCGTTCTATTGCGGGGCTACGCGGAGCCCGAGCGAGTGGGCGGTGCCGTGTGCGCCGACGGCTCGGTGACCCTCATCCTGCCCCGCGCCTCCAGCCACCGAGAGCCCCGGCCCGAGGGCGGCGAGGCGAAGGCCGCCCTGGAGGAGGCAGCCCGGGGCCCCATCCTCGTGGACACCGGCGGCCCCTGGGCTCGGGAGAGGCTCCTGGGGGCCCTGGCGGGGCAGGGCGTGGCCCCTGCAGACGTGACTCTGGTGGTGGGGACCCACGGACACTCGGATCATATCGGAAACTTGGGGCTGTTTCCACGGGCCGCTCTGTTGGTCTCGCACGACTTCTGCCTTCCCGGGGGCCGCTACCTTCCCCACGGGCTCGGGGAGGAGCGGCCCCTGCGGCTGGGGCCGGGACTCGAGGTGTGGGCCACGCCCGGCCACGGGGGCCAGCGGGACGTGAGCGTGATGGTGGCGGGCACAGCCATGGGCACCGTAGCAGTGGTGGGCGATGTGTTTGAAAGCGATGGGGACGAGGACTTCTGGCAGGCCTTGAGTGAAGACCCGGTGGCTCAGGAGCGGAGCCGGAGGAGGGTCCTGGGCACTGCCGACGTGGTCGTGCCTGGTCACGGAGCGCCCTTCAGGGTGGTCAGGGAAGCCTGGAATTCAGGGACGAAGGGTCCTGTGGCCAAAAACAAGGACCCCCGGGAGACACCGGACGCCTGTCAGGGAAGCCCTCACAGCCAAGGAACTGCCGTCTAGATTAGGAGAGGACCCAGCCAGCCAGCGTCAGGGTGGTCACTTCCAGCGAGGACAGAGGGCTTCTGCCACGGCTGCCACCAGTATCACTATTTCTGCAACCAAACCAGGACCAAGGACGGACCAGCGGTGCCACCTCCGGGGGCTTCGTTAACGAAAGGGGAGGATATTCTTGGGAGAGTTGTCCCAAATAAAATCTGGAAACTACACCGAAAATCATACTGCCTTAATGTAAATGTGACAGTTATGCAAATGTAATCAACAGCAAATGGGGGACAACTTTTGACTAATTGCTTATTTCTCATGAGGTTGCAGGTTGCTGAGAGAAGATGCAGGACATAGAAGTAACACCACAGTCATCTGACATTCATTTATTAAATGAATAGTTATTTACCTCCTGCTATGTCTCAAGCGTCATGATACAACAGTGAACAAGTTAGACAAACTGTCCCTCATGGATATTACATTCTACTGAAATAGACAAATAAACAACAATAATAATAGAACTAAATCAAATACAGGTTGTGGTTAGTGATATAAGAAAAAAAAAAACCCCACACAGGCTGAGAAGGGGATACAGTTCTGAGGGGTGGGTAGTCAGGGGAAGCCTCTGAAGAGATGATGTTTGATCAGAGAATAGAATGAGGAGAAAGCTGGACAGCTCCATCTGCTTAAGCAGCAAGAATCCATGGATTGGAAGGATAGCAGTAAAAGAAACTGCAGAGTTACTGAGATTGAAGCCTTGGCTTTTGAGCAGGCCAATGACCTGGTCTCATTTATGTTTTAAAACAATCACTCTTGTTCTGAATGGAAAAGGGGTTAGAGTGGAGTAAGAATTGAATTGGCTGTGGTTGGGAAGCTATTGCAATCTTTTAGGTGAGAGGAGTTGATGGCACCTGGCCCATATCCCAGACGTTCTATGAGGGCTGTGGTCCTCTTCACAACTGTCCCAATCTCCTTGCCCTCTATTTACACAGCTCTAGGAATGGCAGAGTGCTTAGGTGTGGCAGATGAAGAGAGGGGAAGTTCACCTCTGAGGTGGATGGTGAGCCTCCCTAGATGAGTGCTATCAGGCAGGACCAAGTGGAGGTCATTTCCCAGGGGTATACAAAGGCCAGCAAAGACAGCTCAGAAAAGCCAGTTCACCTGGAGAGTGAACAAAGTCACAGCTATTCATGGACTTGTAGGCTGTTGACCAGCTTGATGACCACAAGAGTGCAACCACAGGGGCCCAGAGTTTGTCAGTCATCAGATAAAGATGGCCCCAGGGAAGGTGGTAAAGTAGACCCCAGCACTACCATGGTGTGGGGGTCCTGGCCAGGTCCCAGACCATGGAGTGCAGAGAAGCCACTAGTGTATAAAGGGTGTGCAGGGACCAGCTGTAGGCTCCTAAAGCAGCACTATGCTCTGAGTGGTCTCCATAGCCATCAGGGGCCCTGTCTAATATGTGGCATGTAGGTAGATCCTCTGGTTTCAGGACTGTGGGGGAAGTCAGGGGTTATTTAGAGTTATGCACTCCTACCTTGGACAGATGTAAATTCCTGTCCTCACTTTCCAGAACATAGTTATTCTGCCTTGGCTGGAGCTGAATGCTCCAGGATATTCTCATCACTCATCGGATGCCTCAGCTGGAATTGGTAAAATGACACCTCTCTCTATATGGTTTCTCAATCTCCAACAGGCAGCTCAGGCTTGTTCACATGGTGGCAGAGGGATTCCCAATGTTAGGACAGAAGATGCAAGGCCACTTGCAGTTCAGGTTGAGGTTCAGAAATTGCACAATATCGCTTATCTTCAAAGCAAGTCATAAGGCCAGTCCAGATGCAGGGATGAGGAAATACCCTCCACTTCTTCTTCTTTTTTTAAATGTTATTAGTGAAAGGTTTTGTTTTTTTAAAAAAATATATTTTATTGATTTTTTACAGAGAGGAAGGGGAAGGGATAGAGAGTTAGAAACATTGATGAGAGAGAGACATTGATCAGCTGCCTCCTGCATGCTCCCTACTGGGGATGTGCCTGCAACCAAGATACATGCCCCTGACTGGAATCAAACCTGGGACCCTTCAGTCCGCAGGCCATCGCTCTCCACTGAGCCAAACCGGTTTCGGTACCCTCCACTTCTTGATAGAAGAAGTTGCAAAGAATTTCTGTAGTTTTTGTTTGTTTGTTTGTTTGTTGTTGTTGTTGTAAATGTACTATGATGGGTGTGTGCATGAATTGGTGAGGCTAAAAGTTCACCAACTTTAGTGTTTGGGTAAGTCTGTTTTATACTTTCTGCCTTTCCCAGATGCAGCTGCTAATCACACCACGCCATCCCTCCTCACTCCCAGAAGAGGGCAGCATTTACTCACAGAGAAAGCAAAGACCATTGTTCAGCTATCTCTGCTTCAAGATACCTTACCTGAGAACTCGGCATCTGCATCCAGAGCCATCCATCTCCAGAAGAGGAGCACTCCCTTGTCCACTCTTACCAGAAATTTCCTTTATATCTTTTTGCTGATTCCTTTTCATAAGTTTTCATTTAGTATCTCAGTCTGGCTTCCACTCTAACCACTCCTCAAAAATGGCTCTGGATGACATGGCTCATGAATGTCCTAAATGGCAAATCCAAAAGACACGTAGTGCTCATTTTACTTGACCATTCAGAAGCACCTGACATTCCTTCTTGAAACTTGCATTTCATACCCTCTCCATTGGATTCCTAAACCACAAACAGCTCTGTTCTCTACTTCATGCCTACTTCCCTCACAGTCCCCTTTGAGGGCTCCTCTTTCTCCTCATGCTCATTTATTAATTTAAGCAAAAACATTTTTTTTTTGTCAAATGTCATTGGTCATGAGAACATTTCAAAAATAAAAAGTACAGCCAAAACCGGTTTGGCTCAGTGGATAGAGCGTTGGTCTGCGGACTGAAAGGTCCCAGGTTGGATTCCGGTCAAGGGCATGTATCTTGGTTGTGGGCACATCCCCAGTAGGGGGTGTGCAGGAGGCAGCTGATCGATGTCTCTCTCATCGATATTTCTAACTGTCTATTCCTCTCCCTTCATCTCTGTAAAAAAATCAATAAAAATATTTAAAAATAAAAAAATAAAAAGTACAACCAAGACAGTGTGCTTGGTTGAGTGTCATCCCATGCACTAAAAGGTCACTGGTTCGATTTCCGGTCAGGGCAGATGTTCAGGTTGCAGATTTAGTCCCCAGTCAAGGTGTGTATGGAAGGCAACCGATCGATATTTCTCTTTTGCATCCATGTTTCTCTCTCTCTCTCTCTCTCTCTCTCTCTCTCAAATCAATAAAACTATATAAAAAATAAAAGGTACAAAGAACAATAATGCAACCAATACCCATATCCTCACCACCCAGTTTAAGAAAGATGCTTTGTCATTACTTGAAGTCCCCTTATGTTTTTCTCTAGTCCTGTCCCTTTCTTGGCCCTTCAGGGGCAACCACTATCTTTTATTTTAAAATATGTTTTTATTGATTTCAGAGAGAAGGAGGGAGAAGGAGAAAGGGATAGAAACATCAATGATGAGAGAGAATCATTGATCAGCTGCCTACTGCATGACCCCCACTGGGGATTGAGCTTGAAACCCAGGCAATGACTGGGGATTGAACCCTGACCTCCTGATTCATGGGTTGATGTTCACCATTGAGCACAACAGCTGAGTACAGCCACTATCTTAAATGGGGTGTCTAACATTTCCTTGATTCTTTTTTTTGGGGTAGTTTTACCACAATTGCATTTCCACACAATTTTATGCTTTACGTAAATAAATCATATTGCAAATATTCTTCCACAATTTACTTTTTTCATCAATATTATGATCCTGAGATTTATTCATTAATTGTGGGTAGCTGCAATAATGTGTAGTAATTAATTTTATGGAAAACTACATAATGTTGGGAAAACTGAATATCCACATGCAAAAGAATGAAACTGGATCCTTACCTTAAACCATACACAAAAAATTAATTTAAAATGAATTAAAGACTTAAAAAACATAAAACTCTTAGAAGAAAACAGAAACAAAACTCCTTGACATTGATCTTGGTCATGATTTTTTGGATATTATACCAAAAGCAAATGCAATCTAAGGAAACATAAATAAATGTGACTATATCAAGCCAAAAAGGTTTCTGCACAGCAAAGAAAACAATCAAAATGAAGAAGTAATGTATGAAATGGCAGAAAATACTTGCAAACTACACTGAGTGCCAGATTATTATGATCTCTGAATGCATAATAATTTGGCCCCTCAGTGTATATATCTGATAAGCATTTAATATTCAAAATATATAAGGAACTCAAACAATTCAATAGCCAGAAAAACACCACCCAAAAAACATTTTAAAAATTGACAAATGCCCTAGCCAGTTTGGCTCAGTATATAGAGTGTCAGCTTGCGAACTGAATGGTCTTGGGTTGTATTCTAGTCAAGGAAATATACCAGAGTTGTGGACTCAATTCCCAGTGTGGGGTGTGCAGGAGGCAGGTGATCAATGATTCTTGGGTGTGGTGATTCCTCCTCCCCCTTTATTTTTATTGTTGACACTATTACAGATGTCCCCATTTCCCCACATACACACTTTGCCTACCTCCACCCAGCCCCTGCCCCTCTTCCCCTCTGGCCATCACCACACTATAGTCTGTGTCTGTGGGTTATGCATATATATTCTTTGACTAATTCTTTCACCTTCTTTCATTCAATCCCCCGCGCCTACCCCCCACTCCCTTATTCCTCCTCTCTGAAAGCTGTCAGTCTGTTCCATGCATCCATGCCTCTTGACCTATTTTGTTCATCAATTTATTTTGTTCATTAGATTCCACATGTGAAATCATATGGTATTTGTCTTTCTCTGGCTGGCTTATTTCACTTAGCATAATACTCTTCAAATTCATCCATGCTGTGGTAAAAGGTAAGATTTCCTTCTTTGTACGGTTGCATAGCATTCCATTGTGTAAATATACTAATGCCTTTTTATTTTATTTTGATTTAATCTTTATTGTTAAGATTATTACAATTGTTCCTCTTTTTTCTCCCCATAGCTCCCCTCTACCCAGCTCCCACTTCTCCCTCTACCCTTACCTCCCCCCACATTGTCCTCATCCATAGGTGTATGATTTTTGTCCAGTTTCTCTCTGCACCCCCCTCACCTCTTTTCCCTGAGAATTGTCAGTCCACTCCCTTTCTATGCCCCTGATTCTATTATATGCACCAGTTTATTCTGTTCATCAGATTTTTCATTCATTTGATTTTTAGATTCATTTGTTGATAGATATGTATTTGTTGTTCATAATTTGTATCTTTACCTTTTTCTTTTTCTTCCTCATCTTAAAGAGTATCTTTCAGCATTTTATATAATACTGGTTTGGTGTTGATGAACTCCTTTAGCTTTATCTTATTTGTGAAGCTCTGTATCTGACTTTCAATTCTGAATGATAGCTTTACTGAGTAGAGTAATCTTGGTTGTAGGTTCTTCTTATTCATCATTTTGAATATTTCTTGCCACTCCCATCTGGCCTGCATAGTTTCTGTTGAGAAATCAGCTGACAATTGTATGGGTTCTCCCTTGTAGGTAATTAACTGCTTTTCTCTTACTGCTTTTAAGATTCTCTCTTTGTCTTTTGCTCTTGGTATTTTAATTATGATGTGTCTTGGTGTGGTCCTCTTTGGATTCTTTTTGTTTGGGGTTCTGTGTGACTCCTGGACTTGTAAGTCTATTTCTTTCAGCAGGTATGGGAAGTTTTCAGTCATTATTTTTTCAAATAGGTTTTCAGTATCTTGCTCTCTCTCTTTTCTGGCACCCCCACAATTCTGATGTTGGTATGCTTGAAGTTGTCCCAGAGGCTCCTTACACTCTCCTCATATTTTTGGATTCTTTTTTCTTTTTGCTTTTCCAGTGGAGTGTTTTTTGCTTCTTTGTATTTCAAATCTTTGATTTGATTCTTGCCTTCCTCTAGTCTGCTGTTAGGTCTCTGTATAATATTTTTTATTTCAGTCAGTGTATGTTTAATTTCTAGTTGGTCCTTTTTCATTTGCTCTTGAGTCTCACTAAATTTATCCATCTTTTCTAGGAAATTCTTGAAAACCTTATAACTGTGGTTTTGAACTCTATATCCAGTCATTCAGTGGTTCTCAACCTTCCTAAGGCTGCGACCCTTGCATATAGTTCCTCATGTGGTGGTGACCCCAACTATGAAATTTTGCTACTGTTATGCATCATGATGTAAATATCTGCATTTTCTGATGGTCTTAGGCGACCCCTGTGAAAGGGTCATTTGACCCCCAAAGGGGTCATGACCCACAGGTTGAGAACCGCTGCAGTCATTTGTTTTCCTCCATTTCTTTGGTTTGTGATCTGTTCCTTTGTCTCCGTATTTTCGCTACTTCCCTGAGTTGGTAGAGTAGCTTTGTGTGCTAGGTGTCCTATATGGCTCAGTAGCTCCGCCTCCCCAGTTACCTGAGGTGGACTGTCTCGGTGCACCCCTTTGTGGACTGTGTGTACAGCCTTGTTGTAGTTAAGACTTGATTGTTGTTGGTATCACTGGGCAGAACTGACCTCCAAGCCAATTAGTTGTGAGGATCAGCTGTGTCTATGCAGGGAGAACTTCTGTGTTGGAGTCAGCCTTATGAGACAAGACTTGCAAAATTGCAAAAACCTCTGTGTTCAACTTGGATGGGCTAGAGTCTCAGGGCTGAGCAGATAGCCTCTGATTCCCATACAGGGCTCCTGTGTCTCCATGTTCCTAGGTAATCGCTGCAGCCTCTCTGCATGCACTAGTGTTGGCGCACTTCGAGACCTCTGTCTTTCCAGCTCCCCATAGTTTCAGTGCATTCCAGGGACCCATGTGAGTCTGGGTCCCCAGTGTCTCACCCGAAACTGGGATTCAGTGTAGTCAGAAGTGGATTTCAGCACAGTTGGGATGTTCTGTCTTCATTCTGCTAGAGAAAGCCAGCAGTCCAATCAGCATTCAGCCCTCTGTGTGCGCACTCGTTCTTGCGCGCCTCCAGATCTCTGCATTCCATGGCTCCCCTAAGTTTTCCTGCACTCCTCCCTTTTCACGACAGTCCTGACTCCCCCCACCCTGAATGACTCTCGCCCGGAAGTGGGGTTCAGTGCAGTCGGGAGTTTCCGTCTCCCTCCTGCTAGAGGAAGTTAGCCAGGCACTATGCCGCGCATCCTCTCTATGCACATGTCTCCATACCTCAGCTTTTTGCAGCTTCTCTGAGTCTCCATGAGTCCCTCTTTCCTTCTAGAATTTCCACTCAGCCAGCTTTCCTGTGGTTCTGGATGATGTCCATTCTGTCTTTTAGCTATAGTTTTGAAATTGCTATGCGAGGCAGCAGTTTAGGTGTTCACCTATGCTGCCATCTTGGTTTCTCTCTACTACTGCCTTTTAAAAATATTTCTTATTTTTCTTATTTTTATTTATTTATTTTTTAAAATATATTTTATTGATTTTTTATAGAGAGGAAGGGAGAAGGATAGAGAGTTAGAGACAGCAATGAGAGAAAGACATCAATCAGCTGCCTCCTGCACGTCCCACACTGGGGATGTTCCCGAAACCAAGGTACATGACCTTGACTGGCATCGGACCTGGGACCTTTCAGTCTGCAGGCTGACACTCTCTCCACTGAGCCAAACCGGTTTGGGCAAAAATATTTCTTATTTTTAAAAATATTTTTTTATTGATTTCAGAGAAGAAGAGAGATGGAGAAAGAAACATCAATCATGAGAGAGAATCATTGATCAGCTTCCTTCTGAATGCCCTCTACTGGGGATTTGGTCCACAATTTGGGTATGGGCCATTACCGGGAATCCAACCTTGATCTCCTGGTTCATAGGTTGATGCTCAACCACTGAGCCACACCAGTTGCGAGAGATTGTCTATTTTTTTTCTTTATTGTTTTCAAGTAATACATATGCCTACTTTCCCCCCCATTGACCTCTCCCAGGCTGTTCCCACCTCACAACACATGCCCTCAAACCCCTACTGTCTGTCCATGGGCTAGAGATTATCTTTATTCCATAGTCTTTCCTTTGCTCCTTTATCAAAGCTCAATTAACTATATTTGTGGGGATCCATTTCTGGGCTCTCCATTTAAAAATTATTTATTGGAGAAACCAAGATGGCAGCATAGATGAACACCTAAATTGCTGCCTCACACAACAATTTCAAAACTACAGCTAAAAGACAAAATGGACATCATATAGGAAAGCTGGCTGAGTGGAAATTCTACAACTAGAAGGAAAGAGAGGGGCTCACAGAGACTCAGAGAAGCTGCAAAAATCTGAGGTATGGAGACACGTGTATGGAGAGGATGGGCGGTGGAGTGACTGGCTGGCTTTCTCTAGTGCACTGAACCCCAGTTTTGACTGCACTGTACTCCAGTTTTTGGCGAGACTTTGGAGACCCAGACTCATACAGGTCCCTGGAGTGCATGGAAACTCAGAGGAGCTGCAAAAGGCAGAGGTCTGGAGGCACAAGTGCACACAGAGACGACTGCAGCGATTACGAAAGGACACTGAGACACAATTGCCTCATAGGGCAGGGCTGATGGAAGCCAAGGCTGTCTGCTCAGCCCTGAGACTCCACCCCATCCAAGCTAAACAGAGAGGCTTCTGCAATTTTGCAAGTCTTGTTTCATAAGGCTGACTCTAGCACAGAAGTTCTCCTGGCGTAGACACAGCTGATCCTCACAGCCAATTGGCTTGGAGGTCAAGTCTCCCCAGTGATACCAACAATAATCAAGACTTAACTACAACAAGGCTGTACACACAGTCCACAAAGGGGTACACCAAGAGAGTCCACCTCAGGTAACTGGGGAGGCAGAGCTATGGGCCCACATAGGACACCTGGCACACAAAGCTACACTACCAAATTAGGGAAGCAGCGAAAATGCGGAGACAAAGAAACAGGTCACAAAACAAAGAAATGGAGGAAAACAAATGACTGGATATAGAGTTCAAAACCACAGTTATAAGGTTTTTCAAGAAATTCCTAGAAAAGGCCAATAAATTTAGTGAGACCCTTGAGGATATGTAAAAGGACCAACTAGAAATTAAATGTACACTGAATAAAATAAAAATATTATACAGAGATCTAACAGCAGACTAGAATGGAAGAATCAGGTCCAAGATTTAAAAAAAATATATATGTTATTGATTTTTTATAGAGATGAAGAGAGAGAGATAGTTAGAAACATCGATGAGAGACATCAATCAGCTGCCTCTTGCACGCCCCCTACTGGAGATGTGCCCACAACCAAAGTACATGCCCTTGACCGGAATCGAACCTAGGACCTTTCAGTCCGCAGACCGATGTTCTATCCACTGAGCCAAACTGGTTTTGGCAGGTCCAAGATTTGAATACAAAGAAGCAGAAAACACTCAACTGAAAAAATAAAAAGAAAAAAGAATCCAAAAATGTGAAGATAGTGTAAAGAGCCTCTGGGACAACTTCAAGCGTACCAACATCAGAATTGTGGAGGTGCCAGAAGAAGAGAGACAGCAAGATACTAAAAACCTATTTGAAGAAATAATGACCAAAAACTTCCCCAACCTGGTGAAAGTAATAGACTTACAGTTCCAGGAAGTGCACAGAACCCCAAACAAAAGGAATCCAAAGAGGACCACACCAAGACACATCATAATTAAAATACCAAGAGCAAAAGAAAAAGAGAGAATATTAAAAGCAACAAGAGAAAAACAGTTCAGCACCCATACGACTGTCAGCTGATTTCTCAACAGAAACAATGCAGGCCAGACGGGAGTGGCAAGAAATATTCAAAGTAATGAATAGCAAGAATCTACAACCAAGATTACTGTACCCAGCAAAGCTGTCATTCAGAATTGAAGGTCTGAGAAAGAGATTCACATATAAGAAAAAGGTAAAGGAGTTCATCACCACCAAACCAGTATTATATGAAATGCTGAAAGGTACTCTTTTAGAAGAGGAAGAAGAAAATGGTAAAGATAAAAATTATGAACAACAAATACATATCTATCAGTAAGTGAATCTAAAACTTAAGTGAATTAAAATCTGATGAACAGAATAAACTGGTGCATATAATAGAATCAGGGGCATAGAAAGGGAGTGGACTGACAATTCTCAGGGGCAAAAGGGTGAGGGGGGTGCAGGAAGAGACTGGATAAAAATCGTACACCTATGGATGAGGACAATGCAGGGAGGTAAGGGCAGAGGGTGGGTAGGAACCAGGTGGAGGGGAGCTCTGGGGGAAAAAAAGAGGAATAATTGTAATAATCTGAACATTAAAGATTTGTTAAAGGAAAAGAAATAATAAAATATGAAGCTTAAGTTTCAAAAAACATAAAAAATAAAATTTATTTATTTAATTATTTTTAGAGAAAGAGAGAGAGAATGGGAGAGTAAAGAGGGAAAAAGAGAGAAAATATCAATTTGTGGTTCCACCTAATTATGCATTCATTGGTTTATTTAAAAAAATATATTTTATTGATTTTTTTACAGAGAGGAAGGGAGAGAGATAGAGAATTAGGAATATCAATGAGAGAGAAACTGATCAGCTGCCTCCTGCACACCTCCTACTGGGGATGTGCCTGCAACCAAGGTACATGCCCTTGACCAGAATTGAGCCTGGGACCTTTCAGTCTGCCGATTGACCTTCCATCCACTGAGCCAAACCGGTTAGGGACATTGGTTGAATTTTGTATATGCCCTGAATGGAGATTGAACCCACAATCTTGGCATATTGGGAAGATGTTCTAACCAACTGAGCTACCCAGCCAGGTCTGGGCTCTCTATTTTGTTCCATTGACCTATTTGTTCTTTCACCAATTCAATATTGTTTTGAATATTGAAGCTTTATAGTAAGCATTAAAGTAGACTGGGGTCAGTCCTCCAATTTTGTTTTTCTCCTTCAATATTGTGTTGGCTACTCTGTATCTTGCCTATCCATATAAACTCTAGAATAAGTTTGCCAATGTTCATAAAATAACTTGCTGAAATTTTTAACTAGAATTGCATTGAATCTATAGATAAAGTAGGGAAAAACTGACATCCTAACAATATTAAGTCTTATTATCCACAAATATGAAATATCACTCCATTTATTTAGTTCATGATTTTGTTCATCAGAGTTTTATATTTTTTTCTCATATAGATCTGTATTAGTTTTTTAGAGTTATATCTAAGAATTTCATTTTTGAGGGGGATGCTAATATCAATGGTATTATGCTTTAAATTTCAAATTCTACTTATTCGTTGTTGGTATGTAAGAAATCAACTGACTTTTTATATATTAATCTTGTAACCTGAAACCTTGCCATAATCATTTAATAGGTCCATGAGGGTCTTTTTGTTTGTTGTTGTTCATAAGGGTCTCTGTATGTGTGTATGTGTGTGAATTCTTTCAAATTTTCTATGTGGACTATCGTGTCATTTACAACAAAGTCTGAGGAAAAAGAGGCTAGAATAGTGCCAGCTCATGGTAGGGATAGAAGAACCTAGATCCAAGGAGCCACTGCCTCAGGAGGCTGCTATTGTACCCCCTGAAAATGAAACCTCCAGTGAACTGAACCTGTAGCAACCTATGGACAATGTTAGGAGAAGAGTTGGAGCAGAGAGTGAAGTCACATCATAGAAATGATTCAGAAGGCAACATGGCCTTCTTTGAGGAGTCCTTTTTGTGCTCTTTTGCTCTCTTAATCTCTTCCTCCAGAACAGGGGAAGAACCTCTCAGAAGGAACATAGCACTGGTAAGTGTTGTGGGTTAGTCATTGGCTACAAGGTGAATTGGCTAAATTAAATCAGTTTTTTAAAAAATATGTATTTCATTGATTTTTTACAGAGGGGAAGGGAGAGGGATAGAGAGTTAAAAACATCGACAAGAGGGAAACATCGATCAGCTGCATCCTGTACACTCCCCACTGGGGATGTGCTTGCAACCAAGGTACATGTCCTTGACCAGAATCGAATCTGGGACCCTTCAGTCCACAATCTGACACTCTATCCACTAAGCCAAATCAGTCAGGGCTAAATTAAACCAGTTTATATGTTAATTAAAGCGGTTACTGGTTTACTTGGCTTGGTCATCTCTAAGTAGATGCTTCTTTTTGGCTTCTCTCCCTTCTCCTCCATGTCACTAACATCATTGTTTCTGTGGAAGGCCTGTACAGTATAGGAATCTGGGAAGGCAATGGCATCTTAGTCCTGGGAGAAGGACATCAAGAAGAGAAGAAATAAGTTTAAAGCTTGGCTCACCATTTGCTACCTGTGTGGCCTTGGGAAAAACACTGTAACCATTCTGGTTCTTCCTTTCATGTCTCAAATGAGTGCATCCTATGCCATATAGGGTTGCTTATGTTTAAATGAGGTGATGCATGTAAAGGCTTATATGATGTCAGTTATTATTGTAAGGGAAGTAGAGTGGTTAGGCTGGAGGGAAGACCTTGGGTTACAGGCTGCCTAACAGTGTTCAGGGACTTGCCGTCACTGAACAGAAGCACTAGAGGAGGGATCTTGGGCATGAGCTATGTATTGTAGTTTATTTTTGGCAAGAAGGATAGAAGTTGAAGGTGACATCAATTTTTTTCTTAGATGCATGCACGCAAATCCTACAGGTATTTTTATTTTTGTGGGCAAGGGAACAAGGTGAAGAGGGAATTAGAGCAGATGGCTATTTTTCTTAGGTCCTTGGTGGCCTTCAACCCCTGCTGGCTTCTGAGTCATCAGTGTCTGGCTGAGATTATTATGGGAAGTGGTAATCCCTCTGTGCAGCTTACTCTAAGGAGGTCATCATTCAGTCACACTCCTTAGGTCTTTAAGATAGAGTATAGGGTCTCTTCCTGGGGGCTCTTGTGGAGAAGATGGCTAGGAGGTGCTGAGGGTGAGGGTGAGGTCAATTTGGAGAGGGCAAGGGAGGCATAGAGGATGCCATCAACCTGTGTGAGAAGAGAAAGAGAAGGGAGTTAGAAATGGAGGGGAGCTGTCCTCATCTCACATCAGTGATCTCATACCTGAGTGCCCTGCTGATACCACAGTCCCTCTATTCTTTCCACTCCCTTTTCTCCAAACTTCTCTTTAATTCTTTCAGGCTCTAGTCTGAACTTCTTACCTTTGGGTCTGGCTAGGGGTTTCTACGTAGTCCTAGAAAAAAAATGTGACAGGATCAGAGCATGGCAGGCAGGGTAGAGGATGGGCAGAGGGCTCAGTAGTGAGGTCATCTGCTAGGTCAGGACCAGCGTCCATGGGAGGGATGGGTGAGGCATGGGAAAGAGGAAAATGCTGAGGGGCACATGTGTGGGGAGAAAGTGTGTAAGAAAGAAGGGCCAAGGGGGAGAGTGGGGAGTGATGGTAGAACTGACCTTTATGCCCAATGTTCTCGTACTTCTCCTCAGTGTTATGAAAGGATCCCCTGCATGGGAAGGAAAGGGTGGGAATGCGTTAGAGGCTGGGCAGAAAGGAGTCAAAACCTGCATCAGGCTGGTTCTCTTGGGGACTCTGCGACCTGCTTGGACCTACTCAGAAGATGTAGGCAATGGTTTGAGGCTCTCAGAAGGAGGCTGCCTGGAAGAGCTTTGAGAAACAGTTTGTGGTATAGCCCAGGAGAGGCCCTTGGGTGCCACCTGAAGGAGGACTGTTCTAGGGAACCACTGCTGTAGAAGGGGTACAGGAGGAGAAACCAGAGGGGTGAGCTTCTGTCCTCTCTGCTGGCACTGCCTCAGAACTGGAGAAGGAAAACCTGCGACGCTCATCTCACAGCCTCTGGGTGGGTGCTCAGGCCTTGGTCACCAGGAGGAGACACCATCCTGGGATGGGACCTGAATAAGGCAGCTGGTAAAAGGGAGGGAGGAAAGATGAGAGGGGGTTTAGGGAAAGGAAAGTATAGGAACGGGAGGAAGGATGGAGAAAAGGAAACTAGTGGGACGGTGAGGAGGACCAGTGCTCAGGGCAGGAAAGAGATCCCAGCACAGAGGAGAGGAAGCCAGGCTGGGAGCTGATGGGGGAAGGTGCTCTGAGAAAAGGCAGACTGTAGAGGTGATGGAGGCAGATGATTCTGTGGCCACTATGGGCACATCGCCAGGGAAAAGGCAGATTGGACAATGAGCAAGAAAGAGGAAAAATGTGGAACAGGAAGATGTGGGAAGGATGATATTCAAGGTGGAAAGAAAACAGGGTGAACAGAAGGAAAAGTTGAGAAATGGCCATGAAAGGAGGAGAAAAGGGTTTCCAAGAAAGAGAAAAGGGAGACATTCTGGGAAAGAATTACAGAAACTGCTGGAACCCCTAGGTCCACCATTCTTGATGTTTTTTTCTTTCATTTTTTGACTTGTTTGCTTTTTAGGAGCCGGAGTGGCAGGAAATGTAGAGCCTAACTTGTTGGGGACATATGAGGATGTGGATGTTAACGAAAGCGGAGGATGAGAGTAGCTGTGAAAGACTCCCTCACTCTGTTCTCATAAGGACACTTCCTGTTTCCCAAACCAGCACCCCCATGGGAGGGCAAGCACTCACCTGTCTGGGGGCTCTTGCTTTCTTTCCATCTTGAACATCATCCTTTCCACGTTTAGTCTGCAGACCTGTAGAGGAACCAATAGCATCTCAGTGTGCCATCCATGAACAGCATCTCTCCTGCCTTTTCTGCTCCATCCACCCTTGAGACCATCCAGGGCAGCAAAGCAGCTCTGCTGAAACCCATCTGGAAGGGCCTAGGACTCAGAGTGGCACCAGCTGGCATCCTGAGGCTGCCCACACCTCTCCTGCTTTTGTCCTCAACACCAAATCAGGAGAGCGGCTCTTCTCTGCACCCTGGGCCCCCTTCACCCTGCCCTCTCCCCCTAACTTTCCCTCTGCTTCCTTCCACTTTCCTTGAACTCCTTGCAATCCCTCAACCTTCTCCTTCCACTGCTGATCCTGGCCCACTTTCCCTCTCCTTCCCATTCTTGTCACTGGCACCATTGCTCCTTCTGCTGTGACAAACCAGCTTCTTACGCTTTCCTTTGAGTGGTGGCTGTTTTTCTCTCCTACCTCTGAACCTCAGGGCTGGAGTCTGTTTACACTGCAGCCTGTTCCTCTCTTCCACCGAGGATTCTGTTGTTCTTCCCCACATCCCTGCACTCTCCCCCTCCATCTCCTTCTCAAGTCTCTACAGCAGCGGTTCTCAACCTGTGGGTCGAGACCTCTTTGGGAGTCGAATGACCCTTTCACAGGGGTCGCCTAAGACCATCGGAAAATGCAGATATTTACATCACAATGCATAACAGTAGCAAAATTTCATGGTTGGGCGTCACCACCACATGAGGAACTGTATGCAAGGGTCTCGGCCTTAGGAAAGTTGAGAACCACTGCTCTACAGCATTTCCCAAGCATTTGGCCCTGGTTCACACACCTTCTCTCCACCCCTGCCCACCTTCCTGTGAGGTCTCATCATCCACAGGACAATCCTCTCAGGCACTGGATTTACTCATCCCCCACTCTGCCATACCCTGGACATTATTTTTTTTAATCACTGAGAATAAAAACTCTGAAATATTAAATGCTAATATTATTTTTATGCTGTAGCTCTCTTTCCTTCCAGCCCTTTTTTGTAATCAGCCTCCCACTCCTCCCTCACCAACACACCTGTGCTTTGATTCCCTAAACTCTTGTCCCCTGATAATTACTTTCTTTCAGGTTATTCAGGCTGACTCAGAGTCCTCCACTCTCCATTTGTGCCCTTTCACCAGCTTCTTAACCTCCTGATTCCCCTGTTCTGCCACACTGAGCTGACAAATTGCTAATCCTGCATGTTTATGGCATGGAATGCTGCTTACTTATCCAATTTCCATTCACCTCCTCTTACTCAGTTATAGAACCTTGCTTTTATTTGGAGTGGCAGTGTGCTCCCCTACAGATAGATGTGGGACATATGACTGAATTCTGGCCAATAATGCCCCACTGGCATGGCTCATGAAACCAGGAGGTCACGGTTTGATGCCAGGCCAGGGCACATGCCCAGGGTGTGGCTCGATCCTCCTTGAGGCGCATGCAGGAGGCAGCCAATCAATTATTATCTCTCATCATTGATGTTTCTATCTTTCTCTCTCTCTCTCTGAAATCAATAAATTTAAAAAAAAATTCTGGCCAATAAGATATAAGGGAAGCCTGGGTATGGCTTTCAAAAAGGCTCTTTAAAAAGAAAACAGACAACTGGGGCATAATCTATTGTCCTTTCCTCCTTCCTTCTGTTTCCTATTTGAATTCAGAAATAATGGCAGGAGTCTTAGCAGCCACCTTGGACCAGGAGACAACCTTCAGAATAGAAGCCAGTATCCAGGACAGTTAGCAGAAAGGTAGGAGCCTAAGTGCCTAGGGACAGAGGCCTCTGTTTTCTGCCTCCAGGTTCTTTTTTTATGAAAGAAAAACAATAAACTCTGTATTTTTTATGCTATAGTTGTTTCTGATCTCTGATGCTAGCTGCTAACCAGAACTCCCAATTGACAGGTGCTACAGGTTTCTAAACTGCATGGGTGAATACTGCTGGGGAAAAACACCATCATGTGCAATGATGCTTCTACCGATTCACAGCTTCTCATTCAAGTTGAATCCTTAAACATCATCTTCCCTTTGCTCAGTGACTATGTCAAATTTTCTCATCATTTTCAATCCTCATCTTCACTCAGGAGACAACCATGTTTTTTTTTTTGCACTGCAAAGTTTAAACACAATTTGTATGTAGTTGAACTTAAAAATATTTTTATTCATGGCTTTTGGGTTTTATGTCTTAAATAGTCTCACATGCTTTCTTCTAGTACTAGGATTATTTTTCTTCTTTGAATCTTTGATCTTCATGAAATTTATTTTGGTGCAAATGATACAGTAGTGAGATAATGTTATTTTTCTCAAATGGCTATGCAGTTGTTCTACTAATATGTATTAATTAGACATGCTACCTTTTAACCTACTAAATTCCTGCATATATTTGGTTCTACTAGTATTTTTATCCTGCTTATATTTGAATTTTTTCTTTTCTTCCATTACTTAATGTTTTGTGCCATGCCAACACAGCCAAGGGTTCGGTGAGCCTGAGGAGGGGCAGTGAAGGATTAAAGAAATGACAGATTAGATAATACAACTGGGGCTCAACAGATCTCCCATGCTTGGATGATCTTTATTTATTTATTTATAAATTCAATCTTTATTATCCAGATTATTACATTTGTTTCTCTTTTTCCCCCTCCATAGCTCCCCTCCACCGGGCTCCTACCCTTCCCTCTACCCTTCCCTCCCTCCCGTAGACCTCATCCATAGGTGAATGATTATTGTCCAGTCTCTCCCTGTACACCCCTCCCTCCTTGCCCCCTGAAAAATATCAGTCCACTCCCTTTCTGTGCTCCTGATTCTATTATATTCACCAGTTTATTCTGTTGATCAAATTTTTAATTCACTTAATTTTTAGATTCACTTGTTGATAGATACGTATTTGTTGTTCATAATTTTTTATCTTTTACCTTTTTCTTCTTCCTCTTCTAAAAGAGTACCTTTCAGCATTTCATATAATGAGATGAACTCCTTTAGCTTTTTCTTAGTTGTGAAGCTCTTTATCTGCCCTTCAATTCTGAATGATAGCTTTGCTGGATAGAGTATTCTTGGTTGTAGGTTATTGCTATTCATCATGATGAATATTTCTTGCCACTCCCTTCTGGCCTGCATCATTTCTGTTGAGAAATCAGCTGACAGTCATATGGGTGCTCCCTTGTAGGTAATGAACTCTTTTTCTCTTGCTGCTTTTTTTAAAAAAATATATTTTATTGATTTTTTACAGAGAGGAAGGGAGAGGGATAGAAAGTCAGAAACATCGATGAGAGAGAGACATCGATCAGCTGCCTCCTGCATGCCCCACACTGGAGATGTGCCTGCAAACAAGGTACATGCCCCCGACCAGAATCGAATCTGGGAACTTTCAGTCCGCAGGCCGATGCTCTATCCACTGAGCCAAACCAGTCTCGGCTCTCTTGCTGCTTTTAATATTCTCTCTTTGTCTTTTGCTCTTGGTATTTAAATATGATGTGTCTTGGTGTAGTCCTCTTTGGATTCCTTTTATATGGGGTTCTGTGTGCTTCCTGGACTTGTAAGTCTATTTCTTTCACCAGATGTGGGAAGTTTTCAGTCATTATTTCTTTAAATAGGTTTTCAGTATCTTGCTCTCTCTCTTCCTCTGGCACCCCCATAATTCTGATATTGGTACGCTTGAAGCTGTCCCAGAGGCTCCTTACACTATCTTCACATTTTTGGATTCTTTTCTCTTCCTGCTTTTCCAGTTGAGTGTTTTCTGATTCTTTATATTTCAAATTTTTGACTTGATTCTTGCCTTCCTCTAGTCTGCCATATTTTTTATTTCAGTCAGTGTATGTTTAATTTCTAGTTGGTTCTTTTCCATCTCTAGTTGGTCCTTTTTCATCTCCTCTTGGGTCTTGCTAACTTTATCCACCTTTTCTAGGATATTCTTGAAAAACCTTATAAGTGTGGTTTTGAACTCTATATCCAGTCATTTGTTTTCCTCCATTTCTTTTGTTTGTGATTCCTTCCCTTGTCTTGGCATTTTCACTATGCCAGGAGAACTTCTGTGTTTGATTCAGCCTTATGATACCAGACTTGTGAAACCGCAAAAGGCTCTCTGTTGAGCTTGGGATGGGTGGAGACTCAGGGCTTAAGGGACTGTCTTCCCTTCCAGTCGGCCCCGCCCTCCACGGCCCCTGAGTCTCACATGACTTGGTAATGGCTGGAGCAGTCCCTGTGCATGCGAGAGCTCTTGCAGTGCCTCTTGCTGCCTTTCTGGCTCCCCTGTGCTCCAGGACCATATGAGTCTGGGTCCCCAGGGTTTCGCCTGAAACTGGGGTTTAGTTACGTTAGAAGTGGTGCAGTTGGGAGGGTCTGTCTCCCGCCCTCTCGTGAAAGCCAGCGGCACAATCAGCAGTCGGTCCTCTACGTGCAGTGCCATGCGCATCACCAGATTTCTGATCTTTTGCGACTCCCCTAAATTCCTGTGCACTTCTCCCTTGTCACAGTCCAAACTCCCTCCATATGAGTTTTGGCTGGATCTGGGGTTTAGTGTCGTAGGATAAGGGGTTCAGTGCCATTGAGAGTTTCCGTCTCCCTCCGGCCAGAGAAAGCCAGCCAGGTACTCTGGCACCCACTCTCTCCACGTGCGTGTCTCTGTACCTCAGCTTTTTGCAGCTCCTCTGGGTCTTTGTGAGCCCCTTTCTTTCCTTCTAGTTGTAGAACTTCCACTCAGCCAGCTTTCGTGTGGTTCTGGATGATGTCTGTTCTGTCCTTTAGTTGTAATTTTGAAATTATTGTGCGAGGCAGCAATGTAGGTGTTTACCTATGCCACCATCTTGGATTCCTCTCAGGCTTTATTTTATAGTGAGATCAAAACAAGGATAGTGGTCAATACTTTTACAATGTTCTTGTGAGTTTCACCTTGTTTTGGCAGCACTTGCTGCACTTCCCACAGCCCATTAGCTACCTAGGAAGGAACTAGGGAGGGCTATAAGGTTAAGCTTAATTATGCTAGGAGAGCTCTGCCCTCCAAGCTGGGACTTGTTTGTGGCCCCACCACAGGTCAATCTGAGGCTTGACCCTATAGCCCCTCCCTACAATCTTTTATCTTTTTTATTCTAGCATTGCATCACTTTAATTATTGTAGCTTAATAATTATAAGTGCTGATGCTCATCTATTTGAAGAATCATTTTTTTCCCTGAACCATGGTCTTTGACCTTTTATGTTCCCTAATTCACTTGGTGGTTTCATCATAGCTCATTCACCCAAGCTGTAAACATGGGACTTCTCACACCTACATCAATCCAACCCCCATATCTTACTTGTTCCTTCTTAACCTTTTCCAAAATCTGGCTTTCTTCCACTCAAGCTGCCACTGTATTAGACTAACCCTAGTCTGGCCCATGTTTGGTTCCTCCACTGCAGACTGGATGTGTCTGCAATACCAAGTGAGGTTGCCATCTGGCTGCTTCACATTGCCTTTGGGATTTAAGGCTCTTGGATGTGATTTACACGGTCCTCTTTTCCCAACTGCTGTTTCCTTCATAGCACTGACCTACTTACAATTCCATGAATAGTTTCCTTCTCCTGAAAGAACAGTGATCTCTACACCACCTGGCTAATTGCCACTTGCCTGGCTAATTCTTTTTCATTTTTTGAGACTCTTTGCAGGTGTCACTTTCTTTGGGAAGTCCTCCTTGATTACCCCTTCCTTTATCACAACTACTTTAGCTCTTTCCAAATGAATTGATAAGCCCTTCAGGCAACTGCCCCCCCAACCCTCCCTAATTAGTTCCATGAAGGGGTCTCTGCTTTATTTATTTTTGTATTTCTAATTACAAGTCAGGCCCTAGAAAACAGGTATCTCACCAATGTTTGATGAGCTCAGTCAACTTCCTGTTTCATCTTCTCTCCCCTTAATTTTTCATGGCAGACCTCACCTCTCCATGAACAAAAAGGTGAGGACTGATGAGAAATGATTAAGTCAAGAAATGTTTTGGGCCGAAATCGGTTTGGCTCAGTGGATAGAGCGTTGATCTTGGGACTGAAAGGTCCCAGGTTCGATTCTGGTCAAGGGCATGTACCTTGGTTGCAAGCACATCCTCAGTAGGGGGTGTGCAAGAGGCAGCTGATCGATGTCTCTCTCTCATCGATGTTTAACTCTCTCTTCCTCTCTCTTCTTCTCTGTAAAAAAAATCAATAAAATATATTAAAAAAAAGAATTTAAAAAAAAGAAAGAAATGTTTTGGAGAGGGGCTGGTTTAGAGCCATGATTTTCAAACTTGATCACTTCCAGACAGCACTTGAGGAGATCATTAACAATGAAGATTCCCAAGACTAAACCTCATCCCAGCAGGGATATGCAATCATCCTAGTGCAAGTAATTATGAGAAACACCCACTTGGGAAAGCTGGGGAGAGAGCAGGGTGCTGGACCACTCACCTTGGCTTCTTTTCCACCTGAGGTAGACCATCAGTCCCAAAATTGCGATTTTGAGCACAGTGCTGGCCACTGCTATGCTGACCACAACTTCCTTACTGAGGCCATCTGTGGTGGTAGTGGTGCTGGTCGGGTCCTTGGTGGTTTTCTCCGTAGCTGAGAAAACATGAGAAACAAGCAAATTCTTCCTTAGGGGTTTGAAGGTATCTGAGTAAAACTGTCACATCCTGTTCCCTAGATTGGGGAACATTGGGGTGGGGCTAACCCTCTGAAGTTCTTATACCAGGAGGGGAGTAACAAGGTGAAGTGCTGAAGGCTGAGAATCCACATTACTCAGTTTAAATCCTGAATCTACCACCAATCAGTGGTGTGACCTCAGAACCTCATTTCATGACCTACAAATAGGGATAACTAGATCTCAGGATTAAAAAAAACACATTTATTGTGGTCAAAGACACACAACATAAAATTTATCATTTTAACCATATTTAAGTCAATTTAGTGGCAGTAAGTACATTTGCATTGTTGTGCAACTCTTACCACCACACACTTTTTTCCAAAATAAAACTCCATTCCATTTAAACAACTCCCTATTCTCTCCTTCCTCAGTCTCTGGCAACCACTATTTCACTTTCTGTTTTTATGAATCTGACTATTCTCTATACTTCATATAAGTGGAATCACCCAGTATTTGCCCTGGCAGACAGGAAAACACATACTTAAGATTCCATGCCTAGAAACCAAGATGGTAGCATAAGTGAACACCTAAACTGCTGCCTCACACAACAATTTCAAAACTACAGCTAAAAGACAGAACAGACATCAGCCAGAACCACAGGAAAGCTGGCTGAGTGGAAATTCTACAACTAGAAGGAAAGAGAGGGGTTCACGGAGACTCAGAGAAGCTGCAAAAAGCTGAGGTACAGAGACATGTACGTGGAGAGGATGGGCTGCTGAGTGCCTGGTTGGCTTCCTCTAGTGGGAGGGAGAAGGAAACTCCCAACTGCACTGAACCCCAGTTTTGACTGCACTGAACCCCAGTTCTGGGCGAGACTCATATGAGAGGAGTCTGGACTGTCAGGAAAAGGGAGGAGTGCATGAAAACTCAGGGAGCTATAAAAAGCAGTGGTTTGGAGGCACGTGTGCAAGTAGGCACAGAGAGGGCTGACTGCTGAGTGTGCTGCTGGCTTTCTCTAGCGGGAGGAAGAGAGAACCTCCCAATTGTGCTGAATTCCACTGCACTGAACTCCAGTTTTGGGCAAGACCCTGGGGACCCAGATTCATATGGGTCCCCTGAGTGCATGGAAACTTAGGGGAGCCTCGAAAAGCATTGGTCAGGAGGCGTGCACGTGAGTGTACACAGAGAGGACTGCAGTGATTACTGAGGGACACTAAAACCCAGGGGCCTCATAGGGAAGGGCTGATGGGAAGCCAAGGCTGACTGCTCAGCCCTGAGACTCCACCCCATCCAAACCACAGGTTTTTGCAATTTTGCAAGACTTGTCTCATAAGACTGACTCTAGCACAGAAGTTCTCCTGGCATAGACACAGCTGATCCTCATAGCCAATTGGCTTGAAGGTCAATTCCACCCCCGTGATACCAACAACAATCAAGACTTAACAACAATAAGGCTGTACACACAGTCCACAAAGGGGTGCACTGAGAGAGTCCACCTCAGGTAACTGGGGAGGCGGAGCTATGAGGCCATATAGGACACTTGGCACACAAAGCTACACTACCAAATCAGAGAAGCAGTGAAAATGTAGAGACAAAGAAACAGATCACAAATGAAAGAAATGGAGGAAAACAAATGATTGGATATAGAGTTTAAAACCACGGTTATAAAGTTTTTCAAGAATTTCCTAGAAAAGTTTGCTGAAACCAGTTTGGCTCAGTGGATAGAGCATCGAAATGCAGACTGAAAGGTCCTAGGTTCGATTCCGGTCAAGAGCATGTACCTTGGTTGCGGGCACATCCCCAGTAGGAGACGTGCAAGAGGCAGCTGATTGATGTCTCTCTCTCATTGATGTTTCTAACTCTCTATCCCTCTCCCTTCCTCTCAGTAAAAAATCAGTGAAATATATTTAAAAAAAAAAAGAAAAGTTCAATAAATTTAGCGAGACCCTTGAGGATATGAAAAAGGACCAACTAGAAATTAAATATACACTGACTGAAATAAAAAAATATTATACAGAGACCTAACAACAGACTAGAGTAATGCAAGAATCAGGTCCAAGGTTTGAATACAAAGAAACAGAAAACACTCCACTGGAAAAGCAGAAAGAAAAAGAATCTAAAAATTTGAAGACAGTGTAAGGAGCCTCTGGGACAACTTCAAATGTATCAACATCGGAATTGTGGAGTGCCAGAAGAAGAGAGAGAGCAAGATATTGAAAACCTACTTGA
>JAAGEH010002525.1:26901405-26916011 GCA_011751065.1 Lasiurus cinereus | reverse complement strand
GTCCGTTGCCCATTTTTTTATTGGATCCTTCATCTTCCTTTTATTAAGTTGTATAAGTTGGCTGTAGATTTTGGAGATTAAACCTTTATCAGTGATAGCATTTGCAAATATGTTCTCCCATGCATTGATCTTTCTTGTTGTTTTGTTGATGGTTTCTTTTGCTGTGCAAAAGCTTTTTATTTTGATGTAGTCCCATTTGTTTATTTTTTCTTTAGCTTCCATTGCCTTTGGAACAGTATCAGTGAAGAAGTTCTTTCGGCATATGTCTGAGATTGTGCTGCCTGTGGATTCCTCTAGTATTTTTATGGTTTCCCTTCTAATGTGTAAGTCCTGTATACATTTTGGGTTTATTTTTGTATTTGGTGTAAGTTGGTGGTTCAGTTTCAATTTTTTGCATGTATCTGTCCAATTTTCCCAACACCATTTATTGAAGAGGCTATCTTGGCTCCATTGAATGTTCATGCCTCCTTTGTCAAATATTAATTGAGCATAGTGATTTGGGTGGATATCTGGGTTCTCTATTCTATTCCATTGGTCTATATGTCTGTTCTTGTGCCAGTACCAGGCTGTTTTGAGAACAGTTGCTTTGTAGTATAGCTTGAAGTCTGGTATTGAGATCCCACCTACTTTATTCTTGTTTCTCAGAATTGCTGTAGCTATTCTTTTTTTGTTCCAGATGAATCTATGAAGAATTCTTTGTAGGTCTGTGAAATATGTCGTTGGTATTTTAATGAGTAGTGCGTTGAATCTGTAGATTGCTTTGGGTAGTATGGACATTTTAATGATGTTGATTCTCCCAATCCATGAGCATGGTATGCTCTTCCATCTGTTAACATCTTCCTCTATCTCTTTTTTCAGTGTCCTGTAGTTTTCTACATATAGGTCTTTTACCTCTTTAGTTAGGTTTATTCCTAGGTATCTTAATTTTTTTGGTGCGATGGTAAATGGGATTGCTTTTTTAGTTTCTCTTTCTATAATTTCACTATTAGTGTATAGAAATGCCACAGACTTCTTAGCATTAATTTTGTATCCTGCTAAATTGCCGAATTCATTAATTAAGTCAATTAGTTTTGGAATGGAGTCCTTTGGGTTTTTTATGTACAATATCATGTCATCTGCAAATAAGGACAGCTTTACTTCTTCTTTTCCAATTTGGATGCCTTTTATTTCTTCTTCTTGTCTAATTGCAATGGCTAATACTTCCAGTACTATGTCGAACAGAAGAGGTGAGAGTGGGCATCCCTGTCTTGTTCCTGTTCTTAGGGGAAATGGTTTTAGTTTTTGCCCATTGAGTATGATGCTAGCTGTGGGTTTATCATATATGGCTTTTATGATGTTGAGGTATGATCCTTCTATTCCCACTTTGCTGAGAGTTTTTATCAAGAAAGGGTGTTGGATTTTGTCAAATGCTTTTTCTGCATCAATTGATATGACTATGTGATTTTTATCTCTCAATTTGTTTATGTGATGTATCACATTTATTGATTTGCAGATATTGTACCATCCCTGCATTACTGGGATGAATCCTGCTTGGTCATGGTATATGATCTTTCTGATGTACTGCTGGATCCGATTTGCTAGAATTTTGTTGAGGATTTTGGCATCTATGTTCATGAGAGATATTGGCCTATAATTCTCTTTCATTGTGTTGTCTTTATCTGGTTTTGGTATTAGGGTGATGCTGGCTTCATAGAAGGTGTTTGGAAGTGTTCCTTCTTCTTGAATGTTTTTGAATAGTCTGAGGAGAATAGGTTTTAATTCTTCCTTGAATGTTTGGTAAAACTCTCCTGTGTAGCCATCTGGACCCGGGCTTTTATTTGCTGGAAGCTTTTTGATTACTGCTTCAATTTCTTCCATAGTTATTGGACTATTGAGATGTTTGGTTTCCTCCACATTGAGTTTTGGGAAGTTATATTTTTCTAGGAAAATGTCCATTTCTTTCAGGTTGTCCAATTTGTTGGAATAGAGTTGTTCATAGTATTTTTTTTAAACAATCCTTTGTATTTCCACAGGGTCTGTTGTTATTTCTCCTCTTTCATTTCTGATTTTGTTTATTTGGGTCTTCTCTCTTTGCTTCTTGGTGAGCCTGGCTAGGGGTCCATCAATCTTGTTTATCCTTTCAAAGAACCAGCTCTTTGTTTTGTTGATCTTTTGAATTGTTTCTTTGGTCTCCAAGTTGTTTATCTCCGCTCTGATCTTCACTATTTCCTTCCTTCTGAGTACACTGGGCTTTTCTTGTTGCTCTCATTCTAGCTCTTTGAGTTGTAGGTTTAGGTAATTTATTACCATTGTTTCCTGTTTTTTGTAGGGCTATGAACTTCCCTCTCAAGACTGCTTTCACTGTGTCCCATAAATTTTGTATTGTTGTGTTGTCATTGTCATTTGTTGCCATGATGTTTTTTATTTCTTCCTTGATCTCTCTGGTTACCCAGTCGTTGTTTAATAGCATGCTGTTTAGTCTCCATGTGTTTGATTTCTTTCTATTGTTTTTATTATAGTTGATTTCCAGTTTTATGCCACTGTGGTCTGAGAAAATGCTTGATATGATTTCTATCTTCTTGAATTTGAAGAGACTTTTCTTATGACCCAACATATGATCTATCTTTGAAAATGACCCATGTGCACTGGAGAAGAATGTATATTCTGTGGCTTTGGGGTGAAATGTTCTGAAGATGTCAATTAATTCCATCTGGTCTAGTGAGTCATTTAGGATTGACGTTTCTTTGCTGATTTTTTGTTTAGAGGATTTGTCCAGTGGTGACAGTGGGGTATTAAAGTCTCCTACTATGATTGTATTGCTGTCAATCTCTCCCTTAATATCCTCCAAGAATTTTTTTTATGTATTTAGGTGCTCCTATATTGGGTGCATATATGTTTACCAGAGTTATTTCTTCTTGTTGGATTGTTCCCTTTAGTATTATGAAGTGGCCTTCTTTATCTCTTGTTATGTCCTTCACTTTGAGATCTAATTTGTCAGATATAAGTATTGCAACCCCAGCTTTTTTTTCATTTCCATTTGCCTGAAATACCATGTTCCATCCCTTCACCCTCAATCTGTGTGCATCTCTTTTTCTAAGGTGGGTTTCTTACAGACAGCAGATATATGGATCGTGTTTTCTTATCCAATCGGTTACCCTATGTCTTTTGATTGGAGCATTTAATCCATTTACATTTAAAATTATTATTGATAAGTACTTATCTGTTGCCATTTTTAGTCCTTACTCCCAAGTTCCTTCCTCGCTTCCTCTTTCTTTTTATTACAGCAGACCTTTTAACATTTCTTGCATTGCTGGTTTGGTGGTAATATATTCCCTTAGTCCTTTTTTGTCTGTGAAGTTTTTGATTTCACCTTCAATTTTGATTGAGAGTCTTGCAGGGTACAGTATTCTTGGATTCAGACCCTTCCTTTGCATGACTTTGTATATTTCATTCCATTCCCTTCTGGCCTGACGAGTTTCTGTTGAGAAGTCAGTAGCTAGTCTTATGGGGGTTCCTTTGTAGGTAACTTTCTGTTTCTCTCTGGCTGCTTTTAAGATTCTTACTTTGTCGTCGGTGTTTGCCAATTTAATTATAATGTGCCTCAGTATCGGTTTGTTGGGGTTCATTTTGCTTGGGACTCTGTGAGCTTCTTGGATTTGTGTGAGTTTTTTCTTTTCTATATTGGGGAAATTTTCTGTCATTATTTCTTCAAACACATTCTCTAATCCTTGTTCAGTTTCCACTCTTTCTGGAACCCCAATTATGCGGATGTTGTTTTGTTTCATGTTATCCCAAAGTTCCCTTAGACTCTCCTCTTGCTTTTTAACTTTTTTTCCTAGAAGCTGCTGTACTTGGGTATTTTTTCCTACCGTGTCTTCTAGTTCACTGATGCGGTCCTCTGCTTCTTCTAGTCTACTTTTGATGCTTTCTATTGAGTTCTTTATAGCAGTGATGTCATTTTTCATTTCTTCTTGATTATTCTGCACCTCCTCTAGGTTCTTCTGCATTTCTTCTTGCTGCTTCTTCATCTCCTCTTGTGTCTTCTTCATTTCCTCTTGGCTCTTACTCATATTGTCAAATTTGTCTTCCATTCTTTTCAACCACATTATGATCATTTCTCTGAACTCTTTCTCTGGTAGGCTTATTTCTGGTTCTATTTCGTTTACTTCCTTTTTGGGTGAAACCTGCCTTTCTGTCTTATGTGGGCTGTTTCTTTTTCTGCCCATGGTCTTTCTTCTCCGGGTGTCTGGTTATGTAGTTCTCTCTCCTTTCCGTGTGCTCTGTGGATCTCTGATTCTGCCGCGTGTCTGCGCCGATTGGAGAGCCGGGTCCCTGGCTGCTCTATGGGTGCCCAGTTGAAGGCTTCAGACGGCTGCAGACATCCACCTCCCATTGCAAGATGGCTCGGGCTCTGCATTCGCGCTGGTGGCTCTGGCCGACAAAAACCCCGTGGCAGTGGGGTTGCCTGGCTGGGAGAGCTCCTTCCAGCAGTTCTTTGCCTTCTCCTTGAGATACGAATTTAATTCGTTCCGTAACCTTGAGGCGTGGGAAACTATGAGACGCTCGAGTTGCAGTAAACTGGTGGGTAGTGTTCATCATCAGTTTATTTTATTCATTAGATTCCACATATGAGTGAGATCATGTGATACTTATCTTTTTCCTACCAGTAATACATTAAAAAGATTATATCCCATGACCAAGTGGGATTTATTCTGGGGATGCAAGGCTGGTACGATAGTCACAAATCAACGAATGTGATACATCACATAAACAAATTGAAAGACAAAAATCACATGATCATATCAATTGATGTAGAAAAAACATTAGACAAAATCTACCACCTTTTTTTTTTTTTTTGATAAAACCTCAGCAAAGTGGGAATGGAAAGATCATACCTCAACCTAATAAAGGCCATATATGACAAACCTATAGCTAACATCATACCCAATGGGCACAAACTAAAACCATTTCCATGAGAACAAAAATGTTCGCTGTATTCTTATGGTTTTCTTTGTTGTTTTTAAAATATATATATATATTTTTTTTAAAAAAAATTAAATCTTTATTATTCAGATTATTACATTTGTTTCTCTTTTTTCCCCTCCATAGCACCCCTCCATTCAGCTCCCACCCCTCCTTCTGCCCTTAGCTCCCTCCCATTGATCTCATCCATAGGTGTATGATTTTTGTCCAGTCTCTCCCTGTACACCCCTCACCCCTTCCCCCCTGAGAATTATCAGTCCACTCCCTTTCTGTGCTCCTGATTCTATTATGTTCACCAGTTTATTCTGTTGATCAAATTTTTAATTCACTTAACTTTTAGATTCACTTGTTGATAGATATGTATTTGTTGTTCATAATTTTTTGGCTTTTACCTTTTTCTTCTTCCTCTTCTAAAAGACTACCTTTCAGCATTTCATATAATACTGGTTTGGAGTTGATGAACTCCTTTAGCTTTTTCTTATCTGTGAAGCTCTTTATCTGCCCTTCAATTCTGAATGTTAGCTTTGCTGGATAGATTATTCTTGGTTGTAGGTTCTTGCTATTCATCACGTTGAATATTTCTTGCCACTCCCGTCTGGCCTGCATCGTTTCTGTTGAGAAATCAGCTGACAGTCGTATGGGTGCTCCCTTGTTACCAGATGTGGGAAGTTTTCAGTCATTATTTCTTTAAACAGGTTTTCAGTATCTTGCTCTCTCTCTTCTTCTGGCACCCCCACAATTCTGATGTTGGTACGCTGAAAGCTGTCCCAGAGTCTCCTTGCATTATGTTCACATTTTTGGATTCTTTTTTCTTCTTGCTTTTCCAGTTGAATGTTGTCTGCTTTTTTATATTTCAAATTTTTTACTTGATTCTTGCCTTTCTCTAGTCTGCTGTTAGGACTCTGTATAATATTTTTTATTTCAGTCAATGTATGTTTAATTTCTATTTGGTCCTTTATCATCTTTAGTAGGACCTTTTCCATCTCTAGTTGGCTCTTTTGTATCATTAGTTGGTCCTTTTTCATCTCCTCTTGGGTCTCACTAAATTTATCGAATTTTTCTAGCATATTCTTGAAAAACCTTACAAACGTGGTTTTGAACTCTATATCCAGTCGTTTTTTTTTCTCCATTTTTTTTGTTTGTGATCCCTTCCCTTGTTTCGGCATTTTCACTATGCTGGGGAAACTTCTGTGTTGGATTCAGCCTTATGATACCAGATGCAAAACTGAAGAAGCCTCTGTTGAGCTTAGGAGGGGTGGAGTCTCAGGGCTTAAAGGACTGCCTTGCCTTCCAGTCGGCCCCGCCCTCCACGGCTCCGGAGTCTCATGTGACTGGGTAATCCCTGGATCGGTCCTTGTGCGCCAGCGCACCTGCAGTGCCTCTAACCGCTGCTTTTCCAGCTCCCCTGAGCACTAGGACCACACGAGTCTAGGTCCCCAGGGTTTCGCCCGAAACAGGGGCTTAGTGGAGTCAGAAGTGGCACAGTTCAGAGGGTCTGTCTCCCGCCCACTCGCGAAAGCCAGCGGCACAATCAGCAATCTGTCCTGCACGCAGCACCGTCCACGTGCGAGACCAGACCTGATCTTCTGCGACTCCCCTAAATTTCCGTGCACCTCTCCCTTTTCACAGTCCAAACTCCCCCCGTATGAGTTTCGCTGGATCTGGGGTTTAGTGTCGTAAAATAAGGGGTTCAATGCCGTTGGGAGTCTTTGTTTCCCTCCCGCCAGAGAAAGCCAGCCAGGTACTCCGGCACCCGCTCTCTCAGCGTGCGTGTCTCAGTACCTCGGCTTTTTGCAGCTCCTCTGGGTCTCCGTGAGCCCCTCTCTTTTCTTCTAGCTGTAGAACTTACACTCCGCCAGCTTTCCTGTGGTTCTGGATGATGTCCGTTCTGTCTTTTAGTTGTAGTTTTGAAATTGTTGTGCGAGGCAGCAGTGTAGGTGTTTACCTATGCCGCCATCTTGGATTCCTCCTAAAAATATATTTTTTATTGATTTCAGAGAGGAAGGGTGAGGGAAAGAGAGAAACATCAATGATGAGAGGGATTTATTGATGGGTTGCCTCCTGCATGCCCTGCACTGGAGATTGACCATGAGCTCCTGGTTCATAGGTTGATGCTCAACTACTGAGCCACATGGGCCAGACCTGACTTCCTTTTTAATCAGTTTCTTCCTCAATCCTAACGGGTTTCTTCTACACTTCTCCCACAGCCAGCAAGGCAGTCCCTGCCTATCTCTGTATCTGCTTTCTACCACTTCTCCAAGGCCTGAGAAGAAATGTTTCAAGTTTTTGTAAATCCTCTTATCTGAATTAGACACTAAACATCCATTCCCTCATTTCAGCTTTAAAACATCCTGTAGTGGGTGTTTTGCTATCTTCACTTTATCCACAGGGATGTTGAAGCATCTTCACTCTGTTGATTAACTCCTTGTCTCTTCTTCCTTGTTCCTTCTGCCTGTTGTAATTTAATTTAGTCCATCTCAAAACTTTTCTCTTTTCACCCATGTGCCTGAAGGGGCAAAGAGAGGGAACAGTTATCAGTACCTAGGTGCAGGGAGAGGGCCTTTGGTGGAGGCAAATAGCAACTCAGAGTGATTTAATGAGAGAATCTCCTCTTCTTGATTAGCAGATGTCTCCCATGGGAAACCAGAGGGTGAAGGCACCGGGTTATATGGTCAATGGGAATCAGCCCTCATGCAGCGTGGAGAAGGTCGAAGAGTGGATTTAGGAGGATGAGGAACAAGTGGATAATCTAGCATCCCATTCGTTTCATTTTCTGTCATTAAAAAAATTAATAAACTTTTAAAGACAAGTTTTAGGTTGAACTGAAAGTATAGTGAGTTTTGAATAGGAGAGTTAACTTGCTCTGCTAAAAGCTCTTTAATGGTGTCCTATTATGTGAAACCTTTGAAATCATTACCTTCAATGTCATACTTGTACCACTTTCCCTGACCTCTCTCTCCATCCTTCCCCTTGCTCTCTAGGTGCAATCATCCTGCTCTTCTTCCATTTCCTCAAACTTCTCACACAGCTTTCCACTATTCTGATGTTTGTATTACCTGAAATGCTTCTGCTCCCTAATTCTACTTCCACCTTCTGATTGACTTATATGACTTTGTTAGACCTCAGTCCAAACATTGCTTCCTCAGGGAAATTTTCCTGACCCCCAAACCAGATCAATGCAACTTGTGAGACAGCTTTGGGGTACCTGGTGCTGTTTCTTCCTATTATTAATAACAATGTAGCCTTTATTTTTTTTTTTAATTGACTACTCTCTCCCTGCTAGAAGTTCCATGAAAGCAAACTGTGCTTGCTTTTGCTTCCTGTACATCCCTTGTACATTGCACAGAACTTGGCACATAAGAGGTTCTCAGTAAATATTTTTTTGATGGGAAAGATCAGTAAATATTTTTTAAATAAATGAATATAAGCCAGAGAGATAGCCAGAAGAATGGAAGCCCATGAGACGCTCTATGTCCTGAGAATTGGGAGCTTAGCTTTAAAAGATTAAAAAAAATCATTCTAGTCGGTTTGGCTCAGTGAGATAGAACATCAGCCTGCAGACCGAAGGGTCCCTGGTTCAATTCTGGCCAAGGCAGCTACCTCAGTTGAAGGGTCCTCCCCAGCCCAGGCCCTGCTCATGCAGGAGGCAATCAATTGATGTATTTCTTTCACATTGATATTTCTCTCTATCTTCCCCTCTCTCTTCCACTCTCTCTAAAAACAATGGAAAAATATCCTTAGGTGAGGATTTATTAAAAAGTGAATTTTTGCTTTTTATTTTAAGTAATTAATTAACTTTTTAATATAGCAATCGAGATTTAATTTAGTCCCAGACATAGTGTTACCAGGTATTGCCCATTTTCATCAAATTTCTCCTGTATCATGTTTGGTTGAGAAACCCAAATACAATTTATTCTGGTGCCCAACTCCCCTGGGCCTTATGACACACCAATAAATTTGACTGTTTTTACCCACCACATATTTCTTTACCTAAACAGAACTGGAAAATTTTATTAGGAAAATCAAAGCAGGGTTCATGAATGTGCTTGCTGACAATCAGCTTTGTTAAATCATAAACTAGCTCAGCAAAGTACTTTGTACCAAAGCAATCTCAGCAGTCCTCATAATCATATCACTTCCCACTTAAACTGTTCCCCAAGTAAAATGTACATTTATTTGACAAGTTAATCTATACTTGAATGGAAGAGATTTTGACAATGTCATTATGTTCCGTGTTTGTACCTGTCCTGAATGCTTGTTCACAAGGGGGAAAGAGTTCCTAATCCTATCTAATAAAAGAATAATATGCAAATTGACCACCACTTCAACACATAAGATGGCTGCTCCCATGTGGACACAAGATGGCCACCACAAGATGGCCTGCAGGGGAGAGCAGTTGGGAGGGACCATGCCTGCAAAGGAGAGCAGTTGTGGGCAATCAGGCCAGCAGGGGAGGGCAGTTAGGGGTGACCGGGCTGGTAGAGGAGGGCAGTTTGGGGAGATCAGGCCTGCAGGGGAGGACAGTTAGGAGCAATCAGGCTGGTAGGAGAGCAGTTAGGCAACAGTTCAGGCTGGCAGGAAGAAATGGTTAGGCACAATCAGGCAGCCAGTCAGGCAGCCAGTCCTGGATTGTGAGAGGTATGTCCAATTGCCCATTTAGGCCTGATCCCAGTTGGACATCCTTCGAGGGGTCCAGATTGAAGAGGGTGCAGGCTGGGCTGAGGGACACCCACACACACTCACATACACATGATGCAAGAATTTCATGAATCGGCCTCTAGTATTTTTATAACTTATTTTCTCATGACCCCAAATAATTTGCTATTATACCATACTGGGAGCCCTCTCACAATCTAGGACTGCTGATTCCCAACTGCTCACCTGCCTGCCTTCCTGATTGTCTCTAACCACTTCTGCCTGCCAGCCTGATCACCCCCTAGCCATTGCTCTGCCATCCTGATTAATGCCTAACTGCTCTCCTGCTAGCCTGTTTGCCCTTAACTGCCCTCCCCTGCAAGCCTGTTCACCTCTAATTGCCCTTCCCTGCAGGTCTGGTCACCACCAACTTCCCTCCTCTGCCAGCCTGGTCACCCTTAACTGCCCTCCCTTGCAGGCTTGGTCACCCCCAGCTGCCCTCCTTTCCAGGCCTGGTCCCTCCCAACTGTCCTCCCCTGCTTGCCATCTTGTATCCACATAGGGGCAGAATCTTTGACCACATGGGGACAGTCATCTTGTGTGTTGGAATGATGGTCAATCTGCATATTACTATTTTATTAGATAGGATAGAGGCTTGGTGTATGAGTGGGAGCCAGCTGGTTTGCTCTGAAGGGTGTCCTAGATCAGGGTGGGGGTTCCCTTGGGGCATGGAGTGGCCTGGGCGAGGGGCCTGTGGTGGTTTGCAAGTTGGCCACACACCCCAGTGACCCAAGTTGAGGCCCAGGGATCTGGGATTTATTTATCTTTTTTTTTTTTTATGCATCATGATGTAAATATCTGCATTTTCTTTATTTTTTCTTTTTATTAATTTTTTATACATATATCCCCATTGCCCCTCTCCCTCCCAGGCATACCCCAACCCTCCAGTGTCTGTGATCATTGGTTATGCTTATATGCATGCATACAAGTCCTTTGATTGATCATTTATCTACCTCACCTAACTTTAATCTTTCTGCTGTAATTTCACAGTCTGTTTGATGATTTATGATTTTTGTCCCCCTGAGAATTATCAGTCTACTCCCTTTCTGTGCTCCTGATTCTATTATATTCACCAGTTTATTCTGTTGATCAAATTTTTAATTCACTTAATTTTTAGATTCACTTGTTGATAGATATGTATTTGTTGTTCATAATTTTTTGGCTTTTACCTTTTTCTTCTTCCTGTTCTAAAAGAGTGCCTTTCAGCATTTCATATAATACTGGTTTGGAGTTGATGAACTCCTTTAGCTTTTTCTTCTCTGTGAACCTCTTTATCTGCCCTTCAATTCTGAATGATAGCTTTGCTGGATAGATTATTCTTGGTTGTAGGTTCTTGCTATTCATCACGTTGAATATTTCTTGCCACTCCCATCTGGCCTGCATCATTTCTGTTGAGAAATCAGCTGACAGTCGTATGGGTGCTCCCTTGTAGGTAATGAACTGTTTTTCTCTTGCTGCTTTTAATATTCTCTCTTTGTCTTTTGCTCTTGGTATTTTAATTATGATGTGTCTTGGTGTGGTCCTCTTTGGATTCCTTTTATTTGGGGTTCTGTGTGCTTCCTGGACTTGTAAGTCTATTTCTTTCACCAGATGTGGGAAGTTTTCAGTCATTATTTCTTTAAATAGGTTTTCAGTATCTTGCTCTCTCTCTTCTTTTGGCACCCCCACAATTCTGATGTTGGTATGCTTGAAGCTGTCCCAGAGGCTCCTTACATTATCTTCACATTTTTGGATTATTTTCTCTTCTTGCTTTTCCAGTTGAATGTTTTCTGCTTCTTTATATTTCAAATTTTTGACTTTATTCTTGCCATCCTCTAGTCTACTGTTAGGACTCTGTATAATATTTTTTATTTCAGTCAGTGTCTCTAGTATGTCCTTTTTCATCTCCTCTTGGGTCTCACTAAATTTATCCAACTTTTCTAGCATATTCTTGAAAAACCTTATAAGCATGGTTTTGAACTCTATATCCAGTCGTTTTTTCCCCTCCATTTCTTTTGTTTGTAATCCCTTCCCTTGTCTCGGCATATTCACTATGCCGGGGAAACTTCTGTGTTGAATTCAGCTGTATGATACCAGACTTGCAAAACCGAAGAAGCCTCTGTTGAGCTTGGGATGGGTGGAGTCTCAGGGCTTAAGGGACTGCCTTGCCTTCCAGTCAGCCCCACCCTCCACGGCCCCTGAGTCTCACGTGACTGGGTAATTGCTGGAGTGGTCCTTGTGCCCGAGCGCCCACAGTGCCTCTAGACCGCTGTCCCTCCGGCTCCCCTGCACACCAGGACCACATGAAACTAGGTCCCCAGGGTTTCGCCCAAAACAGGGGCTTAGTGAAGTTAGAAGTGGCACAGTTAGGAGGGTCTGTCTCCCGCCCACTCGCGAAAGCCAGCGGTACAATCAGCAATCTGTCCTGTGCGCAGTGCCATGCGCGCCACCAGGCCTTTGATCTTTTGCGACTCCCCTAAATTTCTGTGCACTTCTCCCTTTTCACAGTCCAAACTCCCCCCCGTATGAGTTTCGGCTGGATCTGGGGTTTAGTGTTGTAAGATAAGGGGTTCAATGCCTTTGAGAGTCTCCGTTTCCCTCCCGCCAGAGAAAGCCAGCCAGGTACTCTGGCACCCGCTCTCTCCACGCACGCGTCTCTGTACTTCAGCTTTTTGCAGCTCCTCTGGGTCTCTGTGAGCCCCTCTCTTTCCCTCTAGTTGTAGAACTTCCACTCAGCCAGCTTTTGTGTGGTTCTGGATGATGTCTGTTCTGTCCTTTAGTTGTAATTTTGAAATTGTTGTGCGAGGCAGCAGTGTAGGTGTTTACCTATGCCGCCATCTTGGATTCTCCCCCTATTTATCTTCTACAATTGAAATTTTGTAGCCTGGAGTGGAGCCAAGCCTTCTGCTTGCTCCCTGGTGGGAGCCATTTCTGTTGGGATTTATTTATCTTCTATAATTGAAACTTTGTAGCCGGCCAGGGTGTGGAAAGCTTGGCTTCCTTCATTGCTGGGCAAACCCAAGCCTCCCTCCTGCTCTCTCCATGGCCACAGAGAAAGAGCATCTTGGTTGGGATAATTTGCATACACACTCCTAATTGGCTGGTGGGAGTGGTTTATGAGTGTAGAGGTGTGATGGTTAATTTGCATATTACTCTTTTATTAGATAGGATGAGGTAGAATCTCCCTACACTTCTGTCTCGATTGAGAGGATAAAAATAGAGAACAAATCTGTGAAAATAACTAGTTGATGAAAATGCTTGTTTTTAGGAAAGTTAGGATTATTAAAAAATGGCACAGGATTTGGAGTTAAAATATCTGGGAGATAAAACCTCTTGGATCAGTTCTGATGCTAACTCTTTGGCCTCATGCAGGTAACTTCTCATCTAGGTCTTCAGCAACCTCCTCTGCAAAGTGAAGAATTTGAATGATCCTACATTCCTTTCTCTGTCTAAACATTCTCTAACACTGAGTTTATGAGCTTCTTTGGGTTATGGTCAGATTTTGACCACAGACCATCCTCTACAGAGTTCAGACAAAGGTAACAGAAAATAAGATAGCAGGAATTACTTTTGCATGGCCAGTAAGCCTTTAAAAACCTGAGTCCTCAAATTGAGTTACCTTCATAACCCTCTTCTTAAATTCAAACATTATTTTCCTGCTCTTTCTACTTTCTTATGTTCCTCCACCACCTCCCTACATACACAAAACCCACCAAAAAACCCACCCTTTTATGTTTTCTTCCTTTTGAGTTCTTGGAAAACAGCATATAATCACATCTTCTTTGGCTGCTTCATGTTACCCTGTTTCCAGTGGTTTGTGCTTTTCTTCAAGTAGGTAGATGCAGGCAGTAAAGATGTAGTTGAGAGAGAAGAAGGCTGCTAGAACCACTGGGTTGTGTTTGGCAAACACAGGATATACCCATGTACCAGTCTCAGAGTAGATCCATAGCAATGTGTTAATATTAAGAAGACTAGTAGCAGCCAACAAGATGAGACTTTCTTCTTCAATGGATAGCAGTGTGGCCTGAGGATGACTTCAACCAGGAAGAAGGGGAGTATGAACATGTGCATGGCATGATTGAACCATATTGCAAAGCTATCAAATAGGGCCATAGGGTAAATGAGTTCTCCATCATAGAGAAAGAGGATACAGAAGGACAAAAATACAAATGTGGCTACAGGGAAAGCCAGTGTGGTGAAAAGCAGGTCTCTGAAGGCAGTTATTAACTTAATATCTTTTTTCCCTTTCATTCTCATCAGCACATCTTCCATGCAGGTGACCCCATAGAAAATGGCCTGCGAGAACAGTTTAAGAATGTCAAATACTTCTACTCTCCACCATTTAGAAAGATTTTGGATATCTGCTTATTCCTTCGTTTTTTTAAGATGTGATAACTGAGGAAAATATACCAGATCAAAACAAGGAAATGGTATACACATGTAGAAATCCTCATCATGGCTCACTCTGACCAGGAAAATGTGAATGTCTGAAGTGGCTTTGGTCTGGCGTCCTTGTGCTTGGTAAGAGCTGAAGTCCTGCAGTAGGCAGGGGAGCAGCGAGACAATGAGCCCTTGGTTCTTGTCTTCTTGAGGGAAAGGTTTCAATCAAGAGACCAAGTGTTGAAAAGCAAGCAATAATTTATTGACCACAGCAACAGTATATTTAGGACAGCGAAACAAGGAAGGGCATGGAAGAAACAATAGGAGAGCCCAGGCTGGACAGCCTTAGCTCACTGGGAAGTAGAGAATGGGGGCCTTGAAGACAGGTCCAGGGGTTAACCCTGGACAAAATGCTGCTGCCCATTGCTCTCTTGGTTGCAAGTCTTATGAGGTCCTTTAGAGGTTAGGGGATGCATGCCTGTGGTAGTAGGAGAGAGGGAAGGGAATGGCACTGGAGTGCTTCCTGGAGAGAGAGACAGAGAGAGAGAGAGAGAGAGAGAGAGAGAGAGAGAGAGAGAGAGAGAGAGAGA
>JAAGEH010002525.1:26881671-26901305 GCA_011751065.1 Lasiurus cinereus | reverse complement strand
ACATGCATACAAGTCCTTTGGTTGATCTTATAGCCCCTCCCCCCTCAACCTCCCCTGCCTTCCTGCTGTAGTATGACAGTTTGTTCACTGCTTCTTTGCTTCTGTATCTACCACCACCCCCATCCCCCAGCCCCCTGATTCTTTTATTTAAAAATATCTTGCCTCTTCAGGCTAGAAATAAACCTATAAGAACAAAAAAATGTTTGAGTCCCAATTTCAATGTCCAATAGTTCTGAGTCCCAGTTTCAATGTCAAACAGTTCCTTAAGTGTACACGTCAGCAATGATATCTGGATGGTGGACAAATGGTGGCAATGCAGGTCTGACCCTCTCTGGTTTGGTCCTAGGCATCCTGTAGCGAAACACGACTGCTGACTGCTTGCATGGCAAGGCGTTGTCAGCATCTTCCATCTCTGGACTGTTTCTCCTCTTGTCTTCGTGGTCGGAGCAGACCTGCCAATTCCTCTCTGTTGCAGGAGTCCACTTGGTCTTGGAATTGTTTTCTAAAAGTATATAAACATATTCTCGACCAAAATTTAATAAAAGAATCTTTTCTGTAAAATTGACTTTGGATCCTTTTTATTTTTGCCCAACCGATTTTCCTTTGGCTTATTTTGACACCATGTGTGTTTTTCATGGGTGTCTTGTGCTTTGGAGGTGGAGATCCCAGGGTCCATGGGTCTGCAGCTGTGGCAGCAGGGTTTTGGCTGGAGTGGCTGCTGGGTCACAGGGCAGTTCCAAGGCCTGTCTGGTTGGTGGTGTTGATGAGTTCCCAAAGAAAGGCCGTTTTCCCCTTCAAGATGGCGTGGGATCTGTGCCTGAGTCCTGCAGTTGAGGAGCGCCCACCACGGTGGTAGTCTCTCCTTGTCCTAGAGAGTCTGGACTGCTAGCCTCTGCTGCTTCTGTGAGATTCAATTGTCCCTTACTCATGCACACACACATCACACACATCTACACACTCTCCTTTCATCCCCTCACTCACTTCCTCTTCCTCACCTCTGTCCTGCCAGCCACCATCTTCTCTCCTTCTCCCTAACTCATAGCTTTTAATACTACTCTTAAAAAGTTTAAAAAAAATCACAACCTTATCATGTTCTGCATTTTAAACCTGCTAAAGACAGTATTGTAATTTTTTCCTTATGAAATGCAATAAAAAAATAGAAAACTTTCGATGAGGAAAAACTCTTGATTGTCAGCATCTTGCTACTCCCCCTCCCCCGTCTTGTTCTCCCCACCCCTATCCTGACTTAGGATCAAGTTCAGGTTCTTAAGACCCAAGCTGTGAAGTTGTGGCTGTGAGCGTGACACATTGTGCCATATTAAGGTAAAATAACTCTGATAAGGAGGAAAGGGAGAGTGGAAAGTTAAGCTGGTATCTCACCTTTATTCTTTAGCATTATTTCACCAGTGAGGCTAAAAATTTACAAGTTGCTATAGTGCAGTGTTTTGTTTTGTTTTTTCCTTTTGGATTTGAATTTATTTATTTATTATTATTATTATTTAGCAAAAACAGGAATATATAACTGAGAAAATTTATCAAATGACTAACCCAAGACTTTCTTGCCCTAACCGGTTTGGCTCAGTAGATGGAGCATCAGCCTGCAGACTGAAGGGTCCCAGGTTTGATTCTGGTCAAGGGCATGTACCTTGGTTGCAGGCAAATCCTCAGTGGGAGATGTGGAGGAGGCAGCTGATTGATGTTTGTCTCTCATTGATGTTTCTAACTCTCTACCCCTCTCCCTTCTTCTCTGTAAAAAAATCAATAAAACATATTTGAAAAAAAGAAAGACCTTTTATTTTTTAAATTGAGATACAATCCTATATAATAAAGAGATAATATGCAAATTGACCCTCATGCCCTCACACAAGATGGCCACCCCCATGTGGTCAAAGATGGCTGCCGCCCTAACCAATTTGGCTCAGTGGATAGAGCGTCTGCCTGTGGACTGAAAGGTCCCGGGTTCAATTCCGGTCAAAGGCATGTACCTTGGTTTCAGTCACATTCCCAGTAGAGGGTGTGCAGGAGGCAGCTGACCAATGTTTCTCTCTCATCGATGTTTCTAACTCTCTATCCTTTTCCCTTCCTCTCTGTAAAAATCAATAACATATATTTAAAAAAAGATGGCTACCACAAGATGGCTGGCAGGGAGGGTAGTTTTGAGCAATCAGGCCAGCAGAATAAGGTAATTAGGGGCACCCAGGCCAGCAGGGGAGAGCAGTTGGGGAGGACCAGGCCTGGAGGGATGGGAGGGCAGTTAGGAGACCAGGATGGCAGGGGAGGGAAGGCAGTTAGAGGCAACTAGGCCAGCAGGGGAGGGCATTGGGGGTGATCAGGCCTGTAGGAGAGGGAGAGCAATTAGGGGTGACCAGGCTGATAGGGATGGAAGTTAGGGGTGACTGAGCCAGCAGGGGAGAACAGTTGGGTGGGACCAGGCCTGCAAAGGAGGACAGTTGGAGGCGACCAGGCCTGCAGGGCAGGTGGGGAAGACCAGGCCTGTAGGGGAGGGCATTTGAGGGGGATCAGGCCTGCAGGGGAGGACAGTTGGGGGGGAAACCAAGCCTGCAGGGAGGGTAGGTGGGGGTGACAAGGCCTGCAGGGGAGGGCAGTTGGGGGAGACCAGGCCTGCAGGGGAGAGGAGTTAGGGGTGACCAGGCTGGCAGGGGAAGGCAGTTAGGGGTAACTGGGTCAGCAGGGGAGGGCAGTTAGGGGTAACCATGTTGGCAGGGAGGGCAGTTGGGTGGGACCAGGCCTGCAGGGAGAGCAGTTGGGGGCAACCAGGTCTACAGGAGAGGGCAGTTGGGGAAGACCAGGTTTGTAAGGGAGGGCAGTTGGGGGGGGGACCAGGCCTGCAGGAAAGGGCAGTAGGGGGGATCAAGCCTGCAGGGGAGCAGTTAAGTGTCAATCAAGCTGGCAGGGGAGAGTTTAAGGGGTGATCAGGCTGCAGGTAGGCAAGTGGTTGGGAGCCAGCAGTCCTGGATTGGGAGAGAGATCCCAGATTGGAGAGGGTGCAGGCTGGGCTGAGGAAGTAATCTTGTACACCAGGCCTCTAATTATCAAATAACATTGTTAGTTTCAGCTCTACCACACAATGATCCAATGTACACATACAGTATATTGTGAAATTACACATAGTTAAATTTTTTTCTTGTGATAAGAACTTCTAAGATTTACTTTCTTAGCAACTTCAAAATATGCAATACAAAATTTTTAAGGATTTTAAACTCATATTTAATTACAATATACTTTAATGGTGACACCTCACCCCCTTAACATTTCTTTCACTCAACATAGAAGAACTATTTGTAGGTACTAACTTTTCAGATTTAAATAAATTCTGTAGGTGGGAAAATCAGTATGACTAAAATGATTATTAAAATTCTACTTCTAGATGTTCAAATCACATTCCAGCAAGTGGCATAGTACAGAACAATAATGAATTGTTAATCACAGTCTTTCAGTTGGTTCATTGATATGAATGGTGAAAGTTGAAGGTTAAAGTTGAAGGTTGACCAATTAGCTCTGAATAGAGCAATCCTCCAGAGTCCCAAAATTCTCTAGTGGACCCCATTCAGTTGCCTTCATCTGACTCCTCCCGAGATGAGGTGCTGGTAAAGTTCTCATGCAATACTCTATTATTTACTACTAGAGGCCTGATGCATGAAATTCATGCAAGAGTAGGTAGGTCTTCCTTCCCCTGGCTGCGGGCACTGGCTTCCCTCTGGCACTCAGGACCTGGGCTTGCCTTGCAGCCTCAGCTTTGTCTAAGGTTGTCCAGACGGATGTCCAGAAAGATGTCTGGTCTAATTCACATATTATGCTCTTATTATTATAGACTACAGGCCCAGTGCACAAAATTTGTACACTGTGGGGGTGGTGGTGAGGCACCCCCTCACCTTGGCCTGCACCCTCTCACAGCCTGGGACCCCTCGTTCTTTATTGCTTGGCTGCTTGCTGCTCCTTACCACTTGGCTCGGTACTTCTTAGTGCTACTGCTGCTGCATAGGCGGGACAGGTTCCTGCCATTGCTACTGCACTCACCAGCCGTGAGCCTGGCTTCTGGCTGAGCAGCGATACCCCTGTGGGAGCACACTGACCACCAGAGGACATCTTCTACATTGAGCATCTGCCCCCTGGTGGTCAGTGCACATCACAGTGACTGGTCGATTTGCATTTTAGGCTTTTATTATATAGGATAGTCACCATGGAGTCACTACATCCCCAGAACTTACTTATTTATTTTTATTTTTTTAAATATATTTTTTATTGATTTTTTACAGAGAGGAAGGGAGAGTGATAGAAAGTCAGAAACATCGATGAGAGAGACATCGATCAGCCGCCTCTTGCACATCCCACACTGAAGATGTGCCTGCAAGCAAGGTACATGCCCCTGACCGGAATTGAACCCGGGACCTTTCAGTCCGCAGGCCGACGCTCTATCCACTGAGCCAAACTGGTCTTGGCAGAACTTACTTATTTTATAACTGGAAGTTTGTACCTTTTGACCCCCTTTATTTATGTTACTCATGTCCCACCCTTGCCCCTGATAACCTGTATCAGTGAGGTAATTTTTGTCTTATTTTTTTCAGGTTTAAGATATAGTTGAGATCATATGGTAATTGCCTTCCTTTGTCTAATTTATTTCATCTGCATAACATCTCCAAAGTCCATCTACATTGTCGCAAATGACAATATTTCTTTTTTTATGGCTGAATACTATTCCATTGCATATACATGCCATATTTTATTTATCTATTAACCTATTGATGGACACTTAGCTTGTTTCTATGTCTTGGCTATTGTAAATAGTGCTGCAATGAACAAGTGGGTCCAGATACCTTTTTAACTTAGTGTTTTCCTTTCCTTCAGATAAATACCCAGAAGTGAAATTGCTTGGCCATATCAGTAATATTTTGTTTGACTGATGTTTGACTTTTGTCATTCTTTTAGAACATCAACTATATTTCCTGAATTATTACATACTAGGGGCCTGGTGCATGAAATTCGTGCATGGGAGGGGGTGGGGTCCCTCAGCCAGCCTGCACCCTTTCCAATCCAGGACCCCTTGGGGGATATCCATAGGGATCGGGCCTAAACTGACAGTTGGACATGCCTCTAGCAATTCAGGATTGCTGGCTCCTAACTGCTCCCCTGCCTGCCTGCCTGCCTGATCATCCCTAACCCCTCTGTCTGCCTGCCTGATTGCCCCTAACTGCCTCTGCCTCAGCCCCACACCCGGGACTCAGGATTCTCTCCTCTGGCCGGCCACAGGCACCTGGGACCTGGGCTTCCTTCCCTCTGGCTGGCTAGAGGCTCCCAGGACCTGGGCCAGCTTCACCTGGGCCAGCCACAGGCATCTGGAACCACAGGGTGGGTAGCTTTTCTCTGTCTCCCGGGCCACAGGCACTGGTGCTTGGGACTGCGGGGCAGGTGGCATTTCTCCATCTCTGTGGCTGCCGCTGCAGGCACTGGTGCCTGGACCTTGGGCAGGCAGCTTTGCCCAACCTGGCTTTTTCAGGAAGGATGTCCGGAAGGTCATCCAGAAGACATCCGGTCTAATTAGCATACTACCCCTTTATTAGTATAGATTTGAAATGTTTGTCTGTTGTCTTTGGAGCTGAATAATACTTTAGCTAAGTGTAAAATTCTTAATTTTTTTAGTTTGTCAGCTTTGCAAGCACTGTTCCACTGGCTTCTAATGTTGAATTTTTTTTGTTTGTTTGTTTTTTGGTGTGTTTTGTTTTTGTAAATATATTTGTAATGATTTCAGAGAGGAAGAGAGAGAGAGAGAGAAACATCAATGATGAAAAAGAATCATTGATTAACTGCCTACAGCATACCCTCTACTGAAGATTGAGCCCACAACCCAGGCATATGTTCTTGACTGGAATCAAACATGGGACCCTTTACTTTTTGGGTTGATGCTCATTGAGCCAAACCAGTTAGGGCTTAATGTTGTTTTTGATTAATTTAAGTCAATCTAAGTTTTTCTTTTGTAAGTGACTTAAGCCTTTTTTGCTTAAATGCTTAAAGGGTTATTATTTTTTAAATTTTATAAATCTTTATTGTTCAAATTATTATAATTGTTCCTCTTTTTGCTCCCCATAGCTCCCCTCCACCCAGTTCCCCCCATCCTCTGCCTTTACCCTTTACCCTCACTGTCCTTATCTATAGGTGTAGAATTTTTGTCCAGTCTCTTCCCATACCTTCTATATCCCTTTTTCCCCAAGAATTGTCAGTCCACTCCCCTTTTATCCCCCTCATTCTGTTATATGCACCAGTTTATTCTGTTCATCAGATTTTTTTATTCACTTGATTTTTAGATTCACTTGTTGATAGATATGTATTTGTTGTTCATAATTTGTATCTTTACCATTTTCTTCTTCCTCCTCTTCTTAAAGAATATCTTTCAGCATTTCATATAATACTGGTTTGGAGTTGATGAACTCCTTTAGCTTTTTCTTATCTGTGAAGCTCTTTATCTGCCCTTCAATTCTGAATGATAGCTTTGCTGGGTAGAGTAATCTTGGTTGTAGGTGCTTGCTATTCATCATGTTGAATATTTCTTGCCACTTCCATCTGGCTTGCATAGTTTCTGTTGAGAAATCAGCTGACAGTCGTATGGGTGCTGCCTTGTAGGTAATGAACTGTTTTTCTCTTGCTACTTTCAATATTTTCTCTTTGTCTTTTGCTCTTGGTATTTTAATTATGATGTGTCTTGGTGTGGTCCTCTTTGGATTCCTTTTACTTGGGGTTCTCTGCACTTCCTGGACTTGTAAGTCTATTTCTTTCACTGAGTGGTGTCATTATTTCTTCCAATAGGTTTTCAGTATCTTGATCTCTTTCTTCTGACACCCTCATAATTTGGATGTTGGTCGCTTGAAGTTGTCCCAGAGACTCCTTAAACTATCTTCACATTTTTGGACCATTTTTTCTTTTTGCTTTTCCAACTAAGTGTTTTCTGCTTCTTTGTATTTCAAATCTTTGACTTGATTCTTGCCTTCCTCTAGTCTCCTTTTAGGTTTCTGTATAATATTTTTTATTTCAGTCAATATATGCTTAATTTCTAGTTGGTCCTTTTTCATGTCCTCGAGGGTCTTGCTAAATTTATTAGCCTTTTCTAGAAAATTCTTGCCTCCTGCACACTCCCCACTGGGAATGTGCACACAGCCAAGGTACATTCCCTTGACCAGAATCGAACCTGGGCCCTTCAGTCCGCAGGCTGATGCTCTATCCCCTGAGCCAAACTGGTTTCGGCTAGAAAATTCTTTTAAAAAAATATATTTTATTGATTTTTCACAGAGAGGAATGGAGAGGGATAGAAAATCAGAAACATCAATGAGAGAGAGACATCGATCAGCCGCCTCCTGCACACCCCACACTGGATATGTGCCCGCAAGCAAGGTACATGCCCCCAACCGGAACCGAACCTGGGACCTTTTAGTCCGCAGGCCGACGCTCTATTCACTGAGCCAAACCAGTCTCGGCTCGGCTAGAAAATCCTTGAAAATGTTATAACCATGGCTTTGAACTCTATATCTAGTTGTTTGCTTTCCTCCTTTTCTTTCATTTGTGACCTATTTCTTTGTCTCGGCATTTTGGCTGCTTCCCTGAGTTGATAGAGTGGCGTTGTGTGGTAGATTTTCTATAGGGCCCAGTGGCTCTAAGAGTGTCCTCCCAAGTTACCTGAGGTGGACACTCTTAGTGTATCCCTTTGTGGGCTGTGTACACAGTCTTGTTGTAGTTAGATCTTGATTGTTGTTGGTATCATTGGGAGAAATTGCCCTCCAGGCCAATTGGCTGTGAGGATCAGCTCTGTCTACACTGGAAGAACTTCTGTGCTAAAGACACCCTTATGAGACAAGACTTGAAAAATTGCAAAAGCCTCTGTGCTCAGCTTGGATGGGGGAGAGTCTTAAAGTGGAGCAGACAGCCTTGGCTTCCCATTAGCCCCGCCCTGTGAAGTCCCTGGGTCTTGGTGTCCCTTCGTAATTGCTGCAAGAACCTCTGAGAGAAAGCCGCCCTCGAGTTTCACCCGCTGCCAAATGGTCCAGTTTCTCAGCGAATGAGTCTGGGTTCCCAGAGTCTTGTCAGGAATTGGGGTTCAGTGCAGTAGGGAGCTTTTGTCTCCCTCCCACTTGAGAAAGCCAGCTGTGTACTCAGTTGCCAATCTTCTCCAGGTGCCTCTGCCTCTCAGTACCTCTGCTTCCTGTAGTTCCTCTGAGTCTCAGTGTGCTTTTTCTTTTCTTTGAGTAGAATTTCCACTCAGCCAACCTTCCTGTGGTTTTGGATGATGTCTGTTTTGTCTTTTAGTTGTAGTTTTGAAATTGTTGTGTGAGGCAGCAGTTTAAGTGTTTACCTATGCTGCCATCTTGGTTTCTCCCTCTAAAGGATTATTTCTTTATTTAAAAAAAAAACACAGTGATTTTACAAGTGATGCTCTGATGCTGGCTGTTTTGTGTCAGATTTCCTGGTAGTGAACAATAACATGGACTTCAAACATATAAAAGAAATGGCCTAAATAACAAGTTGAAAAATCCACAATTGTGTGAATTATGACATGAGTTCAATGCATTAGAAAGGTCAGACAAGGGGAATAATAGGCTGAAAGGCAGAGCTTGTAGGCTTAATCATCATACTAGCTTCTTTTTCCACATAGCCCAAGGCAGAAGCCATTCAGGTGGGACAAATGAAGGAGAGAAGGAAGTCCACTTCATTTTGGACAATGAGCTTCACTGGGTGGATGCTGTCAGGCAGGGCCAGGCTGGAGGTCATTTCCCAGGCATCCACAAAGGCCACACGGAGGTCAGCAAAGGCAGCTCGGAGGAGCCGGTTCACTTGGAGGGTGAACCAGTCACTGCCATACACGGACTTGTAGCCAGTGTTGGCCAGTTTGATGACCACAAGAGTGTGGGGCTCCCGGGCCAGCAGCGCAGCCACAGCTGCCCGGATCCCTGCCAGTCGTTGCATAAAGATGGATGGAGGGAAGGTAGTAAAGTGTGCGCCCAGCCCCAGCACCACCACAGTGTGGGGGCCCCCAGCCAGGCCTCCCAGTTCCTGGACCACAGAATGCAGGGAGGCCACTGGTGTGCGGAGGGAGCGCAGGGGCCAGCCATGGGCCCGCCAATGTAGCACTATGTTCCGAGTGGTCTCTACAGCCATCAGGGGCCCTGCCTGATACGTGGTGTGTAGATCCATGGGCTTCAGGGCTGTGAGAGAACAAGAGAAGAGGCTTAGGGGTTAATACAGAACTGTATTTCCTGGTTTAAAAATCTAGCACTATTTTCCTCTATCATCCTATGGCCCAAGCACCCATTTTGCTCTCCTTAATCTATAATATTGTCAGTGACCATCTAGTTACCAAGTCTAAAGATCCAATTCTCAGTCCTTCATCTCCCTAGTTCCTTGAGCATTTTTTGTATTAATTTTCCTTTGGAATTCCTTTCCTTTCTTAATAGTGTGTTGTCACTCTCTATAGTCTCTTTTCAGATCTAGCACTCCAACTCAGATTCATTTACTGGTTCCACCTCTGTAGAAAGACTTGACAGGCTAGAGATTCAGGGTTGTCCAGTTTATGTCTTTGCCCAATGGTGGCCAACCTAGGGAGCCAGAGAGTCCTGAAATATAGTCTGCCTGCTTGGTCATGTGCCCTAACAGACAGCTATACACACCTACAGAAAAAGGCCCTTATTTTCTTTGCACAAAGTCTACTGGCTCGCCCCACTGTGTGCTCCATGGCTGTGTGGGCACAGAGGGGCACCTTTCTCTAGTCCACAGAAAGGTGCCAGATCAACTAGCACAGTCTCTGATTTTCCCAACCTCTGTCATGAGCTTCCATTCATCTTTAAAAACAGCATTTTGCTTGAAAACTCATCCACTCCACCCAACCATGAGCAGAATTGTCCCAAAATGATCCTGGGAGGTCACTCAACGTTGATGAATTAGTTGGGAGTAGAGCTCCCTTTTTTCCTAAAGGGAGGGGCTGCATCCAGACGGACACATCTGGACGGTGGGAGCTTCAACCCTTCAAGCAGGAGTCAACATCTCACAGGCCTCAAGGTCTCCAGGTGGAGGCAGCAGGTGTTTTATAAACTTCTGTGAGCAAAAGGCAGCTCACATGTGTCTTATGCCAAGAAGGTTATAGGTAAGAAGGAAGAACTATAGCGCTCGCACGTGTGTGTGTGTGTGTGTGTGTGGGGTCTCCTCCACTAGAGCACAGACTCACCCTGTGGGCCCCACATACTCTTTTGTAGAATAGTGGGAAAACAAGTGGGGGACAGGGCTGGGAGCTGATGCTCTTTCCCTCCTTGATTCTCATGTTGCCTCTTTCTCCAATAAAGCATATCCCTTAATTCCTGTTACGTTATATTATGGAGTTTGTGCCTGAAAGGCAGAGACCCTGTGTGACACTCTCACCTCCTTAAATGTCTATCTTCAGAGGAATAAATACCAAAAGTCTGAATGAAGCTCAGACATCTAAATGCACTTCCAATCCCATGTTTTCAAATGTGTCATCCACATGCTCCACAGAAACCCCTCTCCCACCACCTTTTTAACCCAATATGAAAAGGTATAAAATAAATATGCCATTTTCTCTCACTACTGTCTCTTGCTCTCATATCCAGTAAGCATGTCAGTGACTTTTATTCAGAGTTCATTTTATGGTTATCCATAGTAATCTGGTCACCTCCCTTCATTGCAGAACCAATCAGTTAACAAGACTGTGAATTTCTCCAGCATACTACTTCCTTTACTGCTGTCACTCTATTTCTTGTATCAATTTAGCCTCTCATCACCTCACATGTTGACCATTTGTTCCAGCCAAGGCTATCTACTCATGGTTCATCAAACATATCTACTCTCCTGTTAGAGCTTCTGATTAATTATTGAGATTATGCATAATCTGGGTATTGTTTCCCATCACTTCCTTAAGGGAACCCTGTGTCTTGTCCTTCTATGTCACTCTCCTGAATCCAGGTAGATGTTTTATGCCTTCTGAAAGCCCTGGTTCTGCTCTTTTTCTCTTAAGAGTTCTGCCCTCTCCCCTCACGGCCACTCACAAGGCACAGTGTCACGCAGATACTCCCACCACTGCCGAAGCGTGGAGTCCCCCAGCATGTGGACGATGTGACCATCCAGGCAGCCCAGGATGCTGTCAACAGTGGAGAAGGAGCGGCCAGAGCAGGAAAGAGAGTGCCATACTCTTCTGTGGAAGAAGCCAGATGGCTTTGGGCCCGGGATCCCAGGATGGCACAGTTGTTTGGGGGACCGCACTGTAAGCAATTGTTTGTAAATAAAACAATCAGTGGTCACGGAAAAAACTAAAGCTACAGGCATGTGATAAGTACTGCCTTTTCTGTAGGTTCCAGTGTTACTTACCCAGGCTCCTATTGCTCTCCTTGGCCACCCAGATTGGAGAAATACCCTGAGGGAGGACCTTGTCTGTCATGTTCCTGAAGAGAAACCAATTGACAAGAAAGGAATCCTTAATGGAAATGTGTTATAGGAAGAAATTTGGGGCTAAGGTGAAATGGGGGTTCCTGGAAAAAAGGAAATTCTCTAAGTCAGAGGCATCTGTCCAGAGTCAGGGCTTCTGGGAGGGTTCTAGGGCAAGAGAGGGGCTAGAAACTAGAGTTCAGGGATCCAAGCTTTTTGAATTTCCTGGCCTCAGGATTTCATCAGTGTGGAAAGCAGATGTGTTTTAAAATGTACCTAGGAATCTGGTGTGACTCAGTGACTGAACATCAACCTATGAACCAGGAGATCATGGTTCTATTTCCAGTCAGGGCATATGTGCAAATCCTGGCTCTATCCCCAGTAGGAAGCATGCAGGAGGCAGCTGATCATGATTCTCTCTCATCATTAACATTTCTCTCTCTCTCCCTTCCTCTCTGAAATCAATAAAAAAATATTTTTTAAAAATGTACCTAGTATTTTGGTTTTATTTAGATATGGTAATATCAATAGATCAGGAGATGACCATGGAAAAAAATAGTGGTACAGTCCTGAGATCTGGGGACATGATGGACCATGCAGGGCCACATTATGTGTGTGTGTGTGGGGTGTGTGTGTGTGTGTGTGTGTGTGTGTGTCAAGAGGCATAAGGAGCAAGAGAAAATGTGGGCAAAAGTTTTTATTGTTTGTTTGTTTGTTTGTTTGTTTTCAGGAAGGAATGGATGAGGAAATGTTAATAGCTGAGTAGGTTTAGGAATGAATAGTTTGAATAATTTCAGTGGGCTCTGGGCTATAGAGGTAATCTCTAGTTGTTGGGTACTTGACCCTGAGGGATTTCAGGTAGGGAGATGGTGTGTGACTGCAAGAGCCTGATAAAAAGAAGAGGAATGATGGTGGACATAGGAGGGGTGGGTTGCATTTCAAAGATGTGCTCAAGACAAATTGTTTGATATCTCTAGGAGTCAGCTAATCCTGGAAGGGGCAGTGCCCCAAGATGTCAAAGCATCACAAAATATAGGACATTAAAAACATGATTTATAGGTGAAGGTGATTGGGGCATTTTACAAGAAGTCTTAACTCTCCTGTTGGTCTCACTGAGCTCACTCCAGTTGGACTTTCACTCTTAACACTCACTCTCAAAAACAGCAAAATCCATTATCAGTTCTTAGCACTTTTCATTCCTGACCATTGTCAGCCCAGCAGTAGCTCCTTCCTTCTTGAGAGTTGTTTTCCTCTAGGTTGTCAGGACACCTTCCTCTCCTGGTAGCCTCTCTTGCTAGCCCCCTTCTCCTCAATCTTTTATATTAGAGTTCCAGTCCTCACTCCTGTATTTCAATCAGATTCCCTCCCTTGATGGTCTCACTCTGCTTCTTGACTTTAACTTTCACATTTAGATCTCCAGCCCAGTTTCTCTGTCAAAGTCCAGATTTATGTATTTGACCATCTGCTCAGTATCTCCACTTGATGTCTAATACATGTGACCATCTGCCTCACCCAGAGTTTTCCCCACTTCAGCAGATGGCAACTCTGTCATTCCAGATGAGCAGACCCCAAACCCTGTAGCCATCTGAAAGTTCTTACTTTTTAGTACATCCCATGTTGTGTTTCTCAGGAAATCCTATGGGTGTTGCCTTCAAAATATATCTAGAAGTGAATCACTTTGGACACCTTCACCACTGCAACCTGAGGTCAAGGCCTCCTACCTTTTGTTTTCCTTGCTTTTCCCTTAACCTTCTGCAGTTGATTCTCAACACAGTGGGCCAAGAAACTCTTTAAAAATGTAAATCACATCATGTCCATCTTCTGCTCAAAATCCTGCAGTGATCCCTTTTATGTTATACAGCAAAAACCAACATATTTAGAGAGCCCTTCCTTAATTATGCCATGCCCTTCCCATAATCTTGCTTGTCTTTTCACCCTCCACCTCCCTATTATTTTTAATTTATAAAATTAATTTCAGAGAAGAAGGGAGAGGAAGAAAGAAACATCAGTGATGAGAATCATCAATCGGCTGTTTCTCAAATGCCCACCATAGGGATCAAGCCCTAAACCCTGGCAAGTGCAGGGTTGCACATGACTGGGAATCAAACGGTGCCTTCTTGGTTCATAGGTCAACGCTCAACCACTGAGTCACGCTGGCTGGGCTCACCTCCCTATTCTTTACTCTATCTAGCTGTCTGGCTTCCTTGCTATTCCTCAGACATTACCAGTCATACCACTGCACACCCTCTGCCTGGAACCCTCTTATTCCAGGCATATCTTTGGCCAACTCTATCATCCTCTTGAGTCTTTGCTTACATGTCTTCATCTGCTTTTCTTCCCCCTCCTCCTTTTTTTTGGTAACCCTTGGCCTAGGACATTTTTTCTATGAATTTTTATAGATGGTGAAAAAAGGGAGTGAGGTGGCGGGGGGAGAGAAATATTGATGTGAGAAAGATATATTGATTGGATGCTTCCCACATGTGCCCCATTTGGGGCAAGGGATGGAACCTGCAACCCAGGTACATCCTAGGTACATGTCCTTGATCTGGAATCAAACCCCAGACCCTCTATTTGCCCAAGCTGACACTCTATCCTCTGAGCAACACCGGCCAGGGCAGATGTCATCTTCTTAATGAGATCTACCTTGACCTCCTCTCCTCCCCCTCCCCCCCCGCTGCTATTTAACATTGTAACCTGCCCTGGATATACTCCTAATCCTGACCTCCTCCATATTTTAAACTTCCCATAGTATGGATCTCCTTCTAATATCCTATGTAATTTACTTATTGTTATGTTTATTTGTTTATCATCTCTTTCTCCAGTCATATGTAGGACAGGGTCCTTGTCTGTTTGTTCACTGCTGCTTTCCCAGTGTCTACAGCAGAGCTATACTCATAATGGGTGTGCAGTAAGCATTTGCTAAAAGAAGGGATGGATTGATTGAAGAGGTTGTGTCATAGAGGAGAGGGAATTTACTTTCAGAAAGGAGGAGGAGTGCAAGAAAATATTCCTGGAATTTTGAAAGATGACTAAGTATGGCCTGTCCTAAGAGTGTTAGGGCCCTGGTGGCCCATAGAGGTATAAAATTTCAGGAAGCAGGTGTGGGATTATTCCAGGGACTCTGGACCCAATTGGAGATGCCTGTCCTAGTAGAGCTCAAGACCATAGAGGGTTGGATAATGGATATTTTGAAGTGACCAGTTTGGACAGTTGACTAAAGAAGGAAAGATCCCTCATGGTCAAGTGTCATTTCCTTGGCAGGACCCTAGTCAAGGAATACACTCCTCACCAGCCCTGTTGCAGCAGTCCTCAGAATTTGACTAAAGTTGATGTAAAGAAAATACTTGAGCTTGGGTTGCAAATTCATGCTCACTACACACTTGTCACATGTGTGGTTATCTGTTTAATGCCTGTAGTTCATCAGTACACTGTTAGCTCCTGCAGGATGAGGCCATTCTGCCCTGTTCTCATCTCCCCAGGACCTCCAGGACTTTGGATGGTATCTAGCACAGAGTTGGGGGTGGGATAAGACTCAAGAGAAGCAAACATCTGAAATCAGATGATAAAAGTACTAAGCCCTTTCTGTATATTAATTTATTTGTTTCTTCCACAAGTCTACGACAGTGGTATTATTATTATTATTATCTGCTTTACAAATGAGAGAACAGAGATACAGAGAGGATAAGTAACTTGCTAGAGATCACATGAATACAAGCAGGCAAACAGTAAGACTTGGAGAAGGGATTCAAACCTCGAAATCTCACTCCGGAGACTCTTGGGTTTTCCTCCAAGCGACATCCTGAGACTAGGATGTTAGTATTGAATCTTAGATTTATTTCCAGTTGACTAATGCAAATGAGATAGATGGTTCTCCTTTTCTGACCAGGGGGAACATGAAATTGGTCCTGGTGCTAAATTTTTATGTCAGGAGATAAATGTTAGTGGGAAGTTGCCAGACAAGAAGAGTGGCTGAGAGCCTCCAGAGATGGGAGTCTGGTGGAGCTGGCACCTTGGGTGTCTCCAGCTCAGCTTGCCTTGGTGCTTTATTCTCATAGTAGCCAGTGATAACTTCCATGCTTTTTGGGTTATCACTGGCTACTATGAGAATACTTTATTCTCATAGTAGCCAGTGATAACTTCCATGCTTTTTGGAGCACCAGAGAGCTTTCCTGTCAGTCCTCCCACCTAAACATCTCTGACTCAAGCTCTAGCCTCTTCTCTTTCTTCACCCTCAGAGGGGGTGTCCCTCCACTTCCTCTCTTCCCCATCCCACTCCCATTCCCAGCCATCTTCTGGAACTCTGTTTTTGCCTCCTTCTCCTACTGTCTCTTTACTGGAGATAAGATGCCTGGACCTCCCATTTAAAAAAATGCTTCTCTCATCACTAGCATGTCTCCAGCACCAGCCCTGCCTCTATCTCAAGGCCAGTAGGACTCACTGCGAGTCTGTTTTCATGGTCTCTCTCCCTCAATCCCATTCTCTGTCCACCCAGGCAGCTTGCTTCCTGAGACTGAGGTAAATTCTCAGACTCTTTTTGCTTGGCTTACAGGCTGCAGCCTCTATTTCTGTCTCACTCAGTGAAGTCACATCCATCCTCTCTACTCTCTGGTCCTACATGCTGGTGACTTCTAAATCTACATCTCTCCTTGCAGGGACTATCAGTAGGAGGAAGGGGATTAGGACACTTCCCTTTTGACAGGGATCTGTGTTTCCTCTTTAAGTTTCAGCTAAATTTAGGATTCAGCAGGAATCCTATCTGCCTTCCTTTTTGTTGCTTCTGACCCTTTCCATCACAGACCAGATGGGGTGTCTTTTCTCCATGTCTTCAAACCACCCAGTGCATATAGTTAAGCACCTATTACACTTCATGTTTTAAAAAGTCATGCATCTCTTCATTGAAAATGTGTAGAAGGCAGGGAAGCTGACGATTATGCATAAGTAGTCAGCACTTGGCTGAGCATATAATAGGTCCCCAGGAGGTGTACATAATAGAAGTGATTAGATGAATGATATGGGAAGCGGCTCAGACAGAAGACTCCTAAGGATCAGGATTCAGGAGTTTGGGGCAGTTTCCAAGAATGCCGTGTTTCTTACCGCAGCAGCAGGGCCTCCTCTTGTGGTGTGGTCACATTCCAGTAACGTCCACTTGAATGTCCCACCAGTGAGTCGCAGGGCAGGGTGGGTGGTCGAGCGCAGAACCAGAGCTCCCCCGAATCTTCATCTCTATAGTGACAGGTAGACTCTTCTTCTCCAGTTAACAGAGGGTTAATATTGCAAGTCACAATTTCTTCATATCCTGTGGGTCCCCGAAAATAGCCCATGAAATCGACTGTGGCCCATTGGTCCCTCCAGATTCTTCGAAGAACCCCAACTGCCTCACTGGAGTGGATTAGCCGAACTTGCACCTGGGCCTGCCCAGACCAGAAAAGGGGGAAGGACAGCAGGTATGTGCCATTCTCCAGATCCTGGACATCCCCAGAGACCCCTGCCTTCAAGTCAGGACCCAGCAGCTGTGCCCTAAACAGATCCCCACCGTGGGTCTTGGGCCTGCCCCTATGGTCTCTGGCAACAAGGATGGCTTCCAGGTAGTCTCCCAGGACATAGCTGGCCTGAGCAGGACCCTTCAGGTGGTAGGTGGAGGTCTCAGGGCTGGTGGAGGCCAAAAGGTCCCCACAATCTCCTGGGGTCAGAGGCCAGTACAGAAGGTGAGTCAGGTCCGAGAGCTCATGGGGGAGAGAACCAGAGGATTTGCTGGCAGGGCGAGGCCTTGGGGACAGAGGGACAGCACTATCAGGCCAGGAAACCCTGGTATACAAGATCTGTGGGGAGAAAAAGAGGAGCCAGTCAGTGATTTTTGCCTCTTTATATATTTTTTTTTCTGTAAAAAAGTTTTCAGTTCATCAAACCTAGTCTTCCTCTGCTTGGTGGGCCTCAGGCAGGAATCCTATCTGCCTTCCTTTTTGTTGCTTCTGACCCAAAGCTGTTGTCTGAACCACTACCACACACATCTGCAAATATCATCTCATGTTTAAAAACATATTTCTGTGAGTTTTACTAAATCTCAGAGAATAAATAACATCTCTGTCTTCTGGGCCCTACTGGCTTCTGCTGATCACCTGATTACTTCTGACACGCACACATTCCAGTGCCTCTAGAGGGGGTTCAAGCTTGGACTCACTCCCATGCCTCATCTCTAGTCTGCCCCATCCCTTTCAAGTCCATTTTTTTTCTCTCTGGACTCCAAAAATAAGAGTAAATCCACCTTCCCCTTCTATTTCCATCCTGGACTTAGAAGGAGGAACAGTTGATGGAGTGGACACGAGGGGTCCAATGGCACAAAGGTGAGTCATGTACAGATAGAATGGGGTGTGGGGAGGGAGCAGGCTGGAGCTCCAGTTCTCTTCAGTCCCCAACAGAAATCCAAGTCCCAGGTAAGCACAAACCTAAGTTGGCCTTGCCTCATAGGAAACACCCCTATGGCTCAAAATCATAGTACAAGTGCTTAGCAATTCCTCCCAGGGAGAAGAAGTTAATCCAGTTAGATGGCCCATCAGCATTTGATGGTCTCCAGCATTTATCTACCCTGTGTCTGATTTACTTTCTGACTACACCTTAGCATCAAGGATCTTGACCCTCATTCTCAGAATTTCCTCACAGCATAGATATTGAGTTATATAAACACATTCCTGGCCATTTTATATTACCAGGTCTCATTAGGGTGAGGGCACTAGAGATGCCCAAATACCTCTCCTTACACTTTTCCTGGATAAAATCAACATAAGCAGGAAAAAAATATTTTGGAAGTATTTCAGGAAGGAAGAATTGGTACAGAGGGAAAGGGGCAGAAAGAGATATTTCCTTCATGCAAAGTATTGAGACCTATCCAAGGGGCCCTTAATTAAGTCCCTGGAATTTGATTTTTTCTGTGTTATGTCATAGGAATTGCTGGTACAGTTTGTGACCGAGAACTGGGGTAGCCACTGTCTGACCAGAGACCAATGTATCATGTGGTCAAGAGACATATGCAATTGGGGAATGAGACATGATATAATGGAGAACCACAAGAGACCACCAATGACTCTGGGAGTGGCTTGGGATTAAGCCCTTTATCCACAGGACCTATTGGAGCCACCACCCTTTCTTCAAGCAATAGCCAATGAGCTGGTCAGCAACTGTGATCGAGAAGCAATGTCCACTTCACTCAGGTTAGTGACAGGAAGGATCCTGTTTACTTTTCAGTCTCTTGGTTTTTCTTCCCAACAGCGAAGGGAAAATAGAGGAAAGAATGAGAAAGGTATGTGTGAGCAGAGCATGCCTCTCTCCCCAACTCAAATCAGCTGGGAGCCTCTGACACACACATTCCACTGCCACCAGATGGAGTTCAGCTGTACTTGGCGAGGGGATAGAGGGAGAAGGGAAGGAGCTTTAAATAGGACATAAGGTTGAAGTTGCAAATAAATAGCACTGAGTCTTAGACAAAACAAACTCGACTGATATCAGAACTGAAATTGACTTAAAATTTATGGAATTAGTCTGAGATGTGGTAAAGGAAGCTCAAGGGAAAGATGCATTCAACAGACAGTTGATGGGAACAATGGTAAGAATTAAAATTAGCCGAAACCGGTTTGGCTCAGTGGATAGAGCGTTGGCCTGTGTACTGGAAGGTCCCAGGTTCGATTCTGGTCAAGGGCATGTACCATGGTTGCAGGCACATCTCCAGTGGGAGGCGTGCAGAAGGCAGCTGATCAATGTCTCTCTCTCATTGATGTTTCTAACTCTCTATCTCTCTCCCTTCCTCTCCATAAAAAAATCAATAAAATATATATAAAAAAAGAATTAAAATTATTTCAAGTTTATAGTCCAACTAGGTCCTCCCTAAACTGCTTGCATGTTCTTTAGTAAGCACAGGCTTCTGGTCCCTAAAGGCACATCATGGTTTATAGCTATAGTCTTGAAGCTATATTTTATTTTTATTTTTTTATATATTTTATTTTTATTTTTTTAAATTAAATAAATCTTTATTGCTCAGATTATAATTGTTCCTCTTTTTTCCCCCCATAGCTCCCCTCCATCCAGTTCCCACCCACCCTCTGCCCTTACCTCCCCCCACCACTGTCCTCATCCATAGGTGTATGATTTTTGTCCAGTCTCTTCCCACACCCCCATACTGCTTCCCTTTCCTGCCCCCCCCCCCCCGAGGA
>JAAGEH010002525.1:26806964-26871737 GCA_011751065.1 Lasiurus cinereus | reverse complement strand
CATCGATGAGAGAGAGACACTGATCAGCCGCCTCCTGCATGCCCCACTGGAGATGTGCCCGAAAGCAAGGTACATGCCCCCAACCGGAATCGAACCTGGGACCTTTCAGTCCGCAGGCCGATGCTCTATCCACTGAGCCAAACCGGTCTCAGCAATAAAATATATTTTAAAAAAATAAACAAATGGGACTACTTTGAACTAAAAAGTTTCTGCACAGCAAAAGAAATCATCAACAAAATAAAAAGTGACCCACTGTATGTGAGAACATATTTGCCAATGAGACATCTGATAAGAGGTTAATTACCAAAATATATAAAGAATATATACAACTCAACACCATGAAGACAAACAATCCAATAAAAAATCGGCAAAGAACCTGAATAGACACTTCTCCAAAGAGGATATACAGATGACTAATAAATATATGAAAAAAACACTCAAAGTCACTAATCATCAGAACGATGCAAATTAAAGCAATAATGTAATATGGGGGTACCATCAATAAATCAACAAAGAGCAAGTGCTGGCAAAGCTGTAGAGAAAAGGGAACCCTACTACACTGCTGATAGGAATGTAGACTGGTGCAGCCACTGTGAAAACAGTATGGAGTATTCTCAAAAAATTAAAAATGGAATGCCTTTTGACCCAGTGACCCCACTTCTGGGAATATATCTAGGAATCCTGAAACACCAATCAGAAGTAATGTATGCATCCCTATGTTCAGAGAGAGCAGCGTTATTTACAATAGCTAAGATCTGGAAACAGCCCAAATGCCTATAAGTAGATTAGTGGATAAAAAAGCTGTAGTACATTTACATAATGGAATACTACGCTGTTATAAAAAGAAGGATTTCTTACATAGATGGACCTGGATATCATTATGCTAAGCTAAATAAACCAGTCAGAGAAAGACAAATATCACACGATCTTACTTATATGTGGAACACAATAACAAAATAAACTGACAAACAAAATAGGTCCAGAGGCAAGAATGCAAGGAACAGACTGACAGATCTCAGAGGGGAGCAGATTGGAGGAGCAGGAAGAGATTGATAAAAAAAACATTCACATACTATATGTATAGCCCATGGACACAGACAATAGTGTGGCAAAGGCCTGGGGTGGGGTAGGTGCTGGATGGAGGGGGAAAAGTGGGGGAAGTGGGGGAAATCTGTAATACTATCAATAATAAAAACAAATTTAAAAAAGATTAGAATGTAAAATGTTCAAATCATCAGAAAAAATTGATTCATTCATTGGAAAGCAGGGAAAGAAAAATAAAATATGATAAATGTGAAATAAGTTGGAAGAAACAAATTCTAATTTATACACGATCATTGCAAAAAGTGTAAATAGACAAAGGAGTATAATCAAGAGCATCTGGTCTTGGTGGACATCTCACTGAGAAGAAGGGACTGTGTTTACCACACCCAACTCCCAAACTAAAAGTATACTTTCATGGAGAAATTATCTTCCTCCTCCTTTGAGGCTGGACCACACAGAAGGACAGGATTACATGGGGCAAAGACAGGCATACTCCTAGGTATGCTTTGGTGGCTGCTGACATGTTTAAGTAGAACAAGATTGAAGAAGGACCAGGTGGCCCAGGAGCAAATCCTAGGAAGGGCCCAAAGGACTACTAATATGGGGCACAGAGGCTTGGGGGATTTTTCAGATTGTCTTCAGTCTGAGAGAGATGTGTATATTCCCTGGAAACCTGCCCTGGAGTTTGAGAAGCAGACTTTCCCCTGATCAGCATGAATCCTGGGAGTGGCAAAAAGCTAATGCCACTTGACTCAATGACAGCCTGGCTGATGAGTTGTTTTGTTTGTTTGTTTGTTTGTTTAAAGAGTTCCTCAGTTGTTTTTTTAAATATATTTTATTGATTTTTTACAGAGAGGAAGGGAGAAGGACAGAGTTAGAAACATCCATGAGAGAGAGACATCGATCAGCTGCCTCTTGTACGCCCCCTACTGGGGATGTGCCCGCAACCAAGGTACATGCCCTTGACTGGAATCGAACCTGGAACCTTTCAGTCCACAGACCGATGCTCTATCCACTGAGCCAAACCGGTTTCGGCTGGCCGGTGAGGTTTGGGGGACTGTCAAGCAGAGGATAAACTGAAACTGCCTGTTCTCTACTCTAGAGCAGCAGAGAGTCCTGAACTAGGGGACAGTATAGCAAATGAGTGTGTCACCAGTATCATTGTACTTTTCCTTATTATTGTCGCCAATAACAGTTGTGCAGGGATTGAGTAAGATATGATATGTAAGTATAATTAAAATTATGAGCCCTCTGTCCCCTGGCCAGTATGGCTCAGTTGGTTGAGTCTTGTCCCATGCACCAAGAGGTTGCCGGTTCAATTCCCAGTCAGGGCTCATGCCCAGGTTGCAGGCTCGATCCCTGGTAGGGGACGTGTTGGAGGCAGCCAACCAATGTTTTCATCTTTCTCCCTCTCCCTTCCTCACTCTCTAAAAATCAATACAATGTATTTTTTTTTAAAGAAAATTATGAGGCACCATAAAAATGTGAAGCAGTAACAACAACAAGAATATAGTATAGTAGCAATACAGGCCACCTGGGGAAATTTAGTGGCTGGTGACATGTTTAAGTTCCACCCAAATGGGGATGGAAGACAGGAATAAATGTATGAAAGAGATTCCATCCTCCAACTTCTATTAGTAAATGCCAGATACACTCCCATTTTATTTCTTCTTTTTTAAAAAATATATTTTTTATTGATTTCAGAAAAGAAGGGAGAGGGAGAGAGAGAAAAACATCAGTGATGGGAGAGAATCATTAATCAGCTGCTTCCTGCACAGCCCCTACTGGGGATTGCAGGAAGGATTATTTCTTTTCTTGAAACACTATTGGTGGGATCTTAGTTTCCAATTCCACCTACTTTCTCACTTCTCTCACCGCTATTTAAGCATCTAGAAATTTCACCCTTACTTCCTTGTATCTATAATGTTGTACAGATATCCTTAAAATCTAAAAGCCACCAACAGCCCAGCTGGCGTGACTCAGTGGTTGAGTGTGGACCTATGAACCAGGAGGTCAAGGTTTGATTCCCAGTCAGGTCACATATCTGGGTTGTGAGCTTGATCCCCAGTGGGGGTCATACAGGAGGCCGCTGATCAAGGATTCTCTCTTATCATTGAAGCTTCTATCTCTCTCTCCCTTTCCCTTCCTCCCTGAAATCAATAAAAATATATATTTTAACTATAAAATAAAAGCCACCAACACTGCTCTAATAAATCCAGTCACCCTATACTCTTAGGCATCTGCTTCCAGCATGAATACCACATCATGTTTATTCAACATCTTAACCAAAGGCAAATAATAATAAGAGAATTTAACTTAGGGCAGAGACAGTGATCTCTTCTCTCATTTCATAAAGCAGCTGTTGCCTATGCTTTTATTCCTCCCTATCATTTAGTACTTATGTCCTCTTCAGCATTTATTTCTTGGGGTTGATGGGAAACCCAGGAATATGGACCATTCTTCCTTAGAAATCTACCCATCCTACCAGTCAGTTGATCCTTTTCACTCCTGGGATTAGGTTACAGGATTCATATATTCTCCAACACAGCCTTAGGCCCTAAGCAGACACACTCAGCTAGAGAAGACCAAGAAGAGGAATCAACCTAATTATAAAAGATGCATCAGGCAGAGTTACATCAGAATTCAAAATCCCAAAGAGATGCCAGCAAAGCCTCCTCAGGGAAGTTTGTTCAGCTGATGGATGAATAAGTTACTATTGGTGATATGTTTAAGTTCCACCCAAATGAGGATGGAAGACAGGAATCAATGTATAAAAGAGATTCCATTCCCCAACTGCTATTAGCAAACTCCAGATACACTCGATTACCTTGAATCAGGCAATGGTCCATAGAGGCAAAAAGGGAAGTGGGCACCATAGTGGCTGGGGCCCCTGCCACTGACCAAGTCGACACTTTATCAACTTCCTCTTCCCACACATCTCTTTCTCAAATCCAGATCCCATATCTTGTGTAGTCATCTCCCTCTGTCCTTTGACCCAGTTCATGAATGAAAATGAACATTCAGGGAAAGCATGAATTGGGCTACAGAACCACAGGGAGAAGACCAAGCACTGTGATCCAAGATACCTTAGCCCTCATCCCTGGATCTGCCCATTTAGACCCTGGTTACTGGCTTTTGGAAAGTGGACATCCAATATCCTATCCTAGAGATACTTCAAATATTCTCAAAAGAAAAGATTCATTTCATCCCCTCCCAAACACAAATCTACTTCCAGTTTTCCTCCAAGATTTCCTGTGCAAATTGTCAACTCTGAGGTCTCTTTCCTCATTATATTGCTCAAATCTGACTGCTTTCTCCTCCTTGAAGTCCTATCCAATGTTGTTTTTTATAACTCCCTGAGTCTCCTACCTTCTTGATCACTCAGATGCTGTCTCATATTCAACATTCTATTTGTTAAGCCCTGCACACATCTCTTTCTCAAATCCAGATCCCATATCTTGTGGCCTTATTTGTATTCCACACAACATTAAGAACAGTAATTTGCCCAGATTGTGACTTTATTTTTATTTTATTTTTAAAGTCTTGTTGTTTTTTACTTAGGAGTAGGCTATTCTTTCTTTTTTAAAAGATGTTTTTATTGATTTCAGAGAGGAAGAGAGTGGGAGAGATAGAAACATCAATGATGAGAGAGAATCATTGATGGGCTGCCTTGAGCCTGTAACCCAGGCATATGCCCTTGAGAGGAATTGAACCTGCGACCCTTCAGTCCACAGGTCGACACTTTATCCACTGAACCAAGCTGGCTAGGGCCAGACTGTGACTTTAATCAATACTGGTTGCTTGATAATTATACTAAATGCCCTATTCCCTAAACCTGCATCTACCCTTTTGTCCTCCTCTCTTGCTCTCATTTTTTTTCTGAAAATTAAGCCCTCTTACCTCATCACAGGATACTTCTCAACACTTCCTGTTCTTTCATTCCTCTATAAAGTCTTGATTCTTCTCTTCATAGCAATTCACAGGGTAACATCCTGCTGATGGCCCCTGCAAACATATGGATGATGCGGCCACTCAAGTGCCCAGAATGAGGTCAAATGTGGGAAAAGGACAGCTGCAGTAAGAAAGAGAACCACACTTCTTAGCAGAATAAACTTAGAGAACACAACAACAAAGAAGAAATGTGGAAATAAGGCTGTAGGCAAGAGGAGCTTAATCACTGGAGAACAGTTTGGTTCAAACCTCCAGACAAAGAATAATAACTTCCTCTTCCCACTTACTGTGTGAGCAGTAAATTTAGCCTTAAGTTTTCTAGCAGCAAGGTCAAAGCTAAAGGATACAAAATGTTTTCTTTCCCAATATAGTAAAACAAAATTTTGTCAACTCCCTGTTAACTACACTATAGAAGACACAGGGAAGGGAGTTGAGTTGTTTTGGGGAGAACTTGAGATAACAAGGTCCCTGAGGGGAATGGGAGTTTGGCTGAGTAGGATCAGAATTGCAAGGACTCAGGAGATTACAAGGTAAGGATCCAGCATGCTGGCTTCTTTTCAGGTCAGCAGGTTCCATGACAGACTATGGTCACTTTCAGCTAACTCTTCCCTGAGTGATCAGGCAAGGCTGGGAGCCAAATACAAAATAAGTACTCACTTAACACCACATCCAGGTGGTTTCAGGAATCTACCTTATCCTCAGAGTATACATTGAAAGGCCTGGGCTCTAGCCCTGCCTCTAGTCCAGGAAACAATTTTGAGCACAGTATATAAAGTCCTCAGGGAGCTTCTTGTTCAACTCTGCTATCTGACCTCTTGCCTCAGCCCATTCCCAACTTGAAAATATTGTGTAGTTTTGAGCATAACTGTTTCTCAGCCTGCAGTGCCCTTCTGAGACTCTCTGCCTAGATAATCCACAATCTTCTTCTCAAACTCAACTCAGGTATCTTTGTGGAATTCTTCTCTGGATCGCAAAGGCTGAGTTACATGTCTGTCTTGTACATTCTCATAGCTCACTTCTATTATAGCATCTAACATATGAACTTGTGATTACCAGGCACATAATCACATACTCTGATTAATCCAAGTTCTTTGAAGAAATGGAAGCCAATTGTGGCTGATTAAAGGGTAAAGGGCATTAATAAAAGGATAGTGAGTAGCCCACATACTGCTGGGAGCCTGGAGAAGCAGGCCCAAATGCTAAGCTTCCAGGAACTGTACTTTATGCCATCAGCACCTCTGATGTCCAGCTGAGCAGCAGGAAAAATCCCTCTATGGTTTACCCTGTACCAAAGAAGCCATTTCTATGCCAGGTGCCTGCTCTTGCAACCACCATTGAAAACTAGGTACCATCCTTGCCGGTTTGGCTCAGTGGATAAAGCATTGGCCTGTGGACTGAAGTGTCCTGGGTTGACTCCAGTCAAGGGCATATGCCCAGGTTTCAGGATTGATCCCCAATATGGAGCAAGCAGGAGGCAGACTTTCAATGATTCTCTCTTATGATTGATGTTTCCATCTCTCCCTCTCTCTTCCTCTCTGAAATTAATATAAAAATATATATTTTTAAATATATTTTATTGATTTTTCACAGAGAGGAAGGGAGAGAAATAGAGAGCCAGAAACATCGAACAGCTGCCTCCTGCACATCCCCCACTGGGGATGTGCCCGCAACCAAGGTACATGCCTTTGACTGGAATTGAACCTGAGACCCCTCAGTCCTCAGGCCGATGCTCTATCCACTGAGCCAAACAGGCTTTGGCAAAAAAAAAAAAATTTTTTTTTTTTAAAGAGAAAAAATAAAACTAGGTGCCTCTGTGACCATCCTCACCAGCAAAATGGATTCGGGTGGATTTCATTTTTCAAGTTACTCACATCTGAACTGAAGGATCTGATATTATGAAACCAAGAGAAGAGTTGGTTTAGCAAGGAAGGAGTGGCCCATGATGCAGGGGGGAAAAAACAAAAGGTAAGGATTGAAAATTGTTCATGGGATTTATCTCAAAGAGGCTCTTATTTACCTTGGTGAAAATAGTTTACCGTTGGTTGATTAAAGGAAAAGTGGATTGAGAAATGAAAGGGTGCAAGGTCTTATTTTTGTATTCTCTTTAGCTTGAGGGTAGAGTCCATTGAGACTCTAGTTTATCCAGAGCTCTCCTATTAGATTTACCACTTTGTATAAATCCTTGACCTTGTCTTACCTCCTTTGCAAGGCTACAAAGGAATTAGATATTAAGGAATTAGACACAAACCCACACAAATGACAAACTTTCATAAAACTAAAGACATACAAATGAGTACCATAAAACTAAGGACACATCTATAAGATTGGTGGATTGTATCAATGTTAATATCCTGGGAAGGATACTGTGCAGCACTATATAATGAGTGGCCAGATTATTATGATCTCTGGATGCATAATAATCTGGCCACTCAGTATATATCCTATGTAATAAATCCTATGAAAATTGTCCCCTCAACCAGAATTTCAACCAGCAGGCAGGCTGGGCAACTGCCCATGTCCCCTCCCCCTGGCCAGGCTGACCAGACCCCACCCATGCACGAATTCATGCACTGGGCCTCTAAAATATATATGTTATAAATCTAAAAGTGGCAAATCTAATAATATATGTATATGTGTGTGTGTATGTGTGTGTGGGGTATATATATATATGGATATACTGAATGGCCACTCAGTGTATAGTTTTGTAAGATGTTACCATTGGGAGAAACTGAGTAAGTGCATGAGAGATGTCTGTATTATTACTTACAATTGTGTAATCTACAATTACACCAGTAAAAATTTCCCCCAAAGTGAACTTACAAGAAGGTATGTAAAATATTTCATTTATGTAAAATCTTTCATTAATGTACATAAGGATTGTCTTCTAGGGCTAACAGTAAGTAAATGTTGGAATAGCCACTCTTCTTCGGATCATTATTAGTTCGAACTCCCATTGTCGCTCTGATCCACTTCACAATTCTTGTGTCTTTCATTCACAAAGCTCCAGAATCCAAATAAGTGCTCAGGTGGGACAGATGAAGGAGAGGAGGAAGTCTACCTCATTTTGGACAATGAGCCTCACTGGGTGGATGCTGTCAGGCAGGGCTATGCTGGAGGTCCTTTCCCAGGCATCCAAAAAGGCCACACGGAGGAGCCGGTTCATCTGGAGGGTGAACCAGTCACTGCCATACACGGACTTGTAGCCAGTGTTGGCCAGTTTGATGACCACAAGAGTGTGGGGCTCCTGGGCCAGCAGCGTAGCCACAGCTGCCCAGATCCCTGCCAGTCGTTGCATAAGGATGGATGGAGGGAAGGTGGTGAAGTGTGTGCCCAGTCCCAGCACCACCACAGTGTGGGGGCCCCCAGCCAGGCCTCCCAGCTCCTGGACCACAGAATACAGGGAGGCCACTGGTGTGTGGAGGGAGCGCAGGGGCCAGCCGTGGAGCACTATGCTCCGAGTGGTCTCTACGGCCATCAGGGGCCCTGCCTGATACGTGACATGTAGACCCACCAGCTTCAGGGCGATAGGGAGGAGAAGAGAGGACATTTAAGGGTTAATATAGGATTGTGTACCATCCTCTTATACAAATGAAGATATTAGTCCCCATTTCCCAGGACATAAGCATTCTGTCTCTAAAACCTAATGCTCCCCTGCCCCCAAGTTTCAAGTTGCCAAGGCTCTCATTACTGTCCATCCAAACACCTATGCAGTGTGCTTTTCTTTCTCTGCAGTATTTGACTTCCTTCTACTGGGTGACCTCTTCCAAAAACCTTTGCTTGCCTATTCTAACATTACATTACCCCATTTCCCCCATCCTTCTGGTTATCCTTTGCTCAACTATTTGCTTTGTATTTTCCTTGCACTGTGTAAAGGATGCATTCCCTAAAATTCTGTCATTATCATCCACTTTTCTTTACTATCTATATCTTAGGGAATTCATTCATTTCTACCTCTTCAGTTTTTAACTAAGAGCTAATGGCTTGCTGAGCTTCAATTCTATACTTCCAATTTCCCAATCAATATTTTCTCTCTAATGATCCGTCATGGCCCTGAACTTTGTACATTACCTTGGCAAATGCATCTACTATTTCTGCACAAATCTTTCTCTCCATGTCCTGAGCCTTCCCCTATTGCTCCACACTGGTTGGTGATTTTCTAATGTTTTATTGTTTTCTTCTTAGCTTTCCATGGGGAGCCCTTTAGTCATATCTGATATCTCTCTGTGTCTTAATCTGACAGCAAATAACTCATTAAATCCTATTCATTATTCATTTTTAAGGTTTCTTATGTCGAACTCTTGCATCCAACTTTTAGCTCAGGCTCTTAATAACTCTTGGCTACATGAATCTTTACAAGTACAAATTGGCACTGTTCTGGGTACTTTTGTATACAATGTGAAAAAGAGATCCATGTCCTTGCCCTCATGGAGCTTATTCTCTCTTGGGAGACAGAGGGGGACAGAGAAAGAGAGAGAAAGAGAGAGAGAGAGATTGATTGATTTCCTGTGTAGAAGGGAAGATGGAGATTTTGAGGAACTTAAAAGAGGATGGTGCTCCTGGAGCAGAATGTATGGCACAAGGTGAGTTAGAGATATGGGTGCAGTCTGGTCATATAGTCCCTTACCATCATGTCAATTATTTTTATTTTTGTACCAAGGAAAATTAGAGTTCATTGCAGGTGAGTAACATGATGCAACTTACGTTTTAAAAAACTCATGCTTGCTCCTTTGTGAAAACCTCCCACATCCCTTCCTGGCCTCAATTATGCACTGGTGGGTCCCTTGGCCTGGCCTGTATCCTTTTGCAATCTGGGACCCCTCAGGGGATGTCAGAGAGCTGGTTTTGGCCCCATCCCACAGGCCAGGCTGAGGGACCCCACTGGTTCATGAATTCGTGCACTGGGCCTCTGTGGTGATGGTGGCAGAGGTACTAAGAAGTGAAATGGGACGCTCAGTTGAAAGGACTTTGTAACAGGCCACAATGAAGAGAAATAAAGATGGAGGCAAGAGGGTATTGTACGTAAGTTCTCCAGAAGTTATTCATCCTGAATAATTGAAACATATGTATATTTTTTATGTAAATAGGATTAGAAAATTAATTGGATACTAATTTCTGGTTTTAGCAATTGGGAGATAATGATACTTACTATGCTTTAGGAAGTCTGAATTATATTTTAGTGAATGGGGAAGGAGGACAGTGATCCAAAAGTTAGTGCTATGTTGAATTTTTGTATGCTTGAGAGCATCAACATAGAGGTATCAAATAGGTATTTGGAGTTCAGAAAAGAGATATGGACCAGAAAGGTAAATTTGGAATTCATTATAATTACATATGGCATTGGAGCCATAGTAATGGGCAAAATAATTTAAGAAGATTATGACAAGGGAGAAAAGAAGAGGGTCCAAGAATGCAAAAAAATTCATTATTTAGGTAAGGGGTAGAAGAGGAGGAGATTGAGAAGGAAAGAACAGAAAAAATAAGAGGGAACAAATTATCACAAGAGGAAACCAATTACAAGTAGTGATAGGAAAGCCAATATAATAAAACTAGAGGCCCAGTGCACGAATTCATGAACCAGTGTGGTCCCTCAGCCTGGCCTGTGGGAGGGGGCCAAAACCAGCTCTCTGATATCCCACGAGGGGTCCCAGATTGTGAAAGGATGCAGGCCAGGCCGAGGGACCCACCAGTGCATAACTGAGGCCAAGAAGGGATATGGAAGGTTGACCAGCCAGGGAGGAACTGCGGGAGGGCTCCAGAGCATGTCTGGCTTATCTTGTTCAGTCCTGATTTGCCAGACCTCAGCAGCAAGCTAACCTACTGGTAGGAGTGTCTGCCCCCTGGTAGTCAGTGCCCATCATAGTAACTGGTCAACAGGTCAACTGTCTGCCCTCTGTTGGTTAGTGCACGTCATAACAACTGGTAGACTGGCCAACTGTCTTCTCCCTGGTGGTCAGTGCACATCATAACAAGCAGTTGAACAGCCTTAGCATATCATTAGCATATTACACTTTGATTGGTTGAATGGCCAACTGATTGACCAGACACTTAGCATATTAGGCTTTTATTATATAGGATGCTTCTAGTTGAATGGATTATATTCCTCATCTATTCAATTAAGACAAAAATCCAAACCAAACAACACAGGCTGTTGAAGCTATGAGGCAATAGGTTAATTTGTTCATTCTTGTTGAGCATATAAGATGGGGACTTTTGAAAATATAAAATAATTTACTTTGTATTTACTATTTGACACATATAACTACTTAGAGTCTGCCTTGTAGAACTACTTGAATAAATAAAAAACACTATAGATGAGTTTATTTATAGTGGCATTGTTTATAGTAACAAAAATTTGAAAAGGACCAAGTGTCTAGAAATAAGGAACTTTCATATGATGATTCTTATACAGTAATAAAACAGAATGCACTGATAAAGAGATATATCCCAAATATACTAAGTGGGGGGAAAGGTGCAGAATATGTGTTACCTTTTGCTAATGATGCATTGTGATACCCATCATCCCTGATGAAAACAACTGAAAAAATAATGAAAAAAAATTTTTTTAATTATCTTGAGAGAAGAAGGAAAGCATAGGAGATTAAAGAGAGATTAGGACTGATTCTGGACTGTGATTATTTGTGAGTAAAGATAGCAGAGATATGAAGCTCTGCTTTTGCCATTCTTAAGAGCTGGGGGTGTGCTGTCTTCGGAGATTGTCATGTCATGAATTTATCATGTCTATGTAAATTCCCCTTGCACAATTATTAAACTTTTATTTTATTCTATTTAGAAAGAAAGAGTTGGTGTGAACATGGGTTAAAGTCCTTTGGTACTCAAGGAGGAAAACTTTAGTGAAATACTTTCTGCTTTTGGCTGAGGCTTTAAAAACTGATTTGGAGCCCTAGCTAGTTTGGCTTAGTGGAGAGAGCATCACCTGTGGACTGAAGGGTCCCAGGTTCAATTCTGGTCAAGGGCACATCAAGCCGGGTGGGTGCAGGAGACAGCCAATCAATGATTTACTCTCATCATTAATGTTTCTATCTCTCTTTCTCTCTCCCTTCCTCTCTGAAATCAATAAAAAAATATTTTTTAAAAACTGACTTGAATCATTTACCAATCCATAGAAGTTCATGGAAAGACAGATATGTATTTTTGGTGGCTTCATAGGCTGGAGCAATGGCGGTTGGAACTTAATATTCACCAAGGGAGAGAACCTAGTGTAACATTCCATGTACCAGGCTAGAAGCTGAAGAACTTTACTCTGGATGTTGATGTGTATTGTATTCCAAGGATTATTTGGATGACTCACAAAACTTCAAACCTTATTCCTGAACTGTAAACACTCTTAGATATCTACCAGAAAACTCTTTTTCAGAATAAGATAACATTGCCTTAGGTCTTACGTTATAAATAAGAGTAATTTGTCAAATAAAACCACCAGAAAAACCATCAAGTATCACAAAACATATGATGGGGAAAAACAAAACACACCAGCGATGGAGAATCAAGTGGTGGCATAAAGTATATACCTGTACATGCTGCCTCTCACAACCACACCAAAACTACAACTAAAAAACAAAACAACTATCCCCCAGAACCACGGGAAAGCTGGTGGAGTGGAAGTTCTACAACTGAAATGAAAGAAAAAAGTATATTGAGACCTGGTAGGACATGCAGAGGCTCAGAAAGGCAGAGGCACGGAGACACACTCGAATCGGGCTGGCATGCGCTGTTTTTTTTTCAATTGGGAGGGAGTTACAAGTTCCTGACTGCTCTGAACTCCAGTTTTTGGCGAGATTCTGGGGACCCAGACTCATACAGGGAGAAACTGGACTGTCTGCAATTGGGTCGGAAAGGGAGGGTGGCCTTCTCACAGAAGTGTGCACAGGAATCATTGTTTACTGCACTGGGGTGTGGGGCGCAGGACGTGCAACACAAGGACTGAGAAACAGGAAAACTCAGAGAGGGCTGACTGACAGACAGTGCTGTTTGCCACCCTCTAGCAATTCCCTAAGACCCGCCCTGCTACAAACCCACTCAGCTGTGTGCAGCGGCTTTTGCATATGAATGGCTTGCCCTCTAGCAGCTTAACCTAACAAATTGCAACTGGGTCAGACAACTCCAAAACTTCCAACTCCAAGCAAAGAGGAGAAATCTGGAGATCTCCCTGTAGCTCCTACTGGATGGCCTCAGACAGTAGCTGACTTGCACCTCCTTGGAGATTCAGGAACCAGTTTACCTAGAAGTCAGTGTGAGATGACACCAGATTTCAACTCCTCTCATACATAAATGACACACACAAGAGGCAGATTTGGTGAGCACCAAAGCCCCACTGAAGCAAGTCCTAACCCATAGGGGTGTTTCCAGCATAGCAGTTCTTCCATTAATAAACACAGCTAGCCCTAACTGGTTTGGCTCAGTGGATAGAGCATTGACCTGTGGACTGAAGGGTCCCAGGTTCAATTCTGGCCAAGGGCACATGCCGGGGTTGTGGGCTCGATCCCCAATAGGGGCCATGCAGGAGGCAGCCAATCAATGATTCTCTCTCATCATTAATGTTTCTATCTCTCTATCCCTCTCCCTTCCTCTCTGAAATCAATAAAGAAATATATTAAAAAAAAATAGACACAGCTAATCCTCACAGTCAATTGGCCTGAAGGTCAATTCCTCCCAGTGTACCAATAGCAATTAAGGCTTAACTACAACAACACTGTGTACCCAGCCCACAAAGGGGTGCACCAAGAGTGTCCACCCCAGGTGATTGGGGAGGCGGAGCTACTGGGCCATAAAGGACAACTAGCACACAAAGCCACTCCATCAACAGAGGGAAGCAGCCAAAATGCAGAGACAAAGAAACATGTCACAAATGAAAGAAATGGAGGAAAGCAAACTACTGGACATAGAGTTCAAAACCACATTTATAAGGTTACTCAAGAATATTCTACAAACTGCCAAGAAACTTAGTGAGACCTCTGAGAAACTTAGTGAGACCTTCAAGAATCTTAGTAAGAATTCCAAAAACAAAACAAAACAAAACAAAAAAACCCGGAAAAGGACCAGTCAGAAATTAAGCATGCACTGACTGAAATAAAGAATAATATATAAAAATCCAATGGCAGACTAGAGGACCCAAAGAATCAAACCAAGGATCTGAAATATGAGGAAGCAAAAAACACCCAACCAGAAAAACAAAAAGGAAAAAGAGTCCAAAAATGTGAAGATAGTGTAAGGAGCCTCTGGGACAACTTCAAGCATACCAACATCAGAATTATGGGGTGCCAGAAGAAGAGAGAGAGCAAGATACTGAAAACCTATTTGAAGAAATAATGACTGAAAACTTTCCCCACCTGGTGAAAGAAATGGACTTATAAGTCCAGGAAGCACAGAGAACCCCAAACAAAAGGAATCCAAAGAGGACCACACCAAGACACATCATAATTAAAATGCCAAGAGCAGAAGACAAAAGAAAGCAGCAAGAGAAAAATACCATATTTTCTGGCGTGCAAGACGTCTGGGTGTATAAGATGACTCCTAACTTTTTCAGTTAAAATATAGAGTTTGGAATATACCTGCCCTATAAGACGACACCCAGCGTATAAGACAACCCCCGACTTTTGAGAAGGTTTTCTTGGGTTAAAAAGTTGTCTTACATGCTGGAAAATACAGTAGTTAGTTACCTACAAGGGAGTACCCATATGACTGTCAGATGATTTCTTAAAAGAAACTATGCAGGCCAGAAGGGAGTGGCAGGAAATATTCAAATTGATGAATAGCAAGAACCTACAACCAAGATTACTCTACCCAGCAAAGCTATCATTCAGAATTGAAGGTCAGATAAAGAGCTTCACAGATAAGAAAAAGCTAAAGGAGTTCAACTCCACCAAACCAGGATTATATAAAATGCTGAAGGGTATTCTTTAAGAAGAGGAAAAAGAAGAAAAAGGTAAAAATAAAAATTATGAACAACAAAGTGATAACAAATACATACCTACCAACAAATGAATCCGAAAATCAAATGAATTTCTCCAATAAACAGAATAAACTGATGAATATAATAGAATCAAGGGCATAGAAAAGGAAGTGACTGACAATTCTTGGGAGGAAGTGGGTGTGAGGGGTGCAGAAAAGATTGAACAAAAATCTTACACCTGCCGAAACTGGTTCGGCTCAGTGGATAGAGTGTTGGCCTGTGAACTGAAAGGTCCCAGGTTCGATTCCAGTCAAGGGCATGTACATGGGTTGTGGGCACATTCCCCAGTCGGGGGGTGCAGGAGGCAGCTGGTCGATGTTTCTCTCTTATTGAGGTTTCTAGCTTTCTATCCTTCTCCCTTCCTCCCTATAAAAAATCAATAAAATATATATTAAAAAAAATCTTACACCTATGGATGAGTACAGTGGTGGGAGGTAAAAGAATGGGGTGGGGGGAGGAGAATCAGGTGGAGAGAAGCTGGTGGGGGAAAAAAAGAAGAACATCTGTAATAAACTGAACAATAAAGATTTATTTAAAAAAATCACTAGGGGAAAGAGAAAACAGGGGTGGGGGGTGCAGGTGAGGGGGAGCCTATGGAGCCTCCAAATATGGTAATTATCACTTACAGATTGTAAAAAGCAGTTATCCTTACTATGTTCAAGGAAATAAAAGTCTAATTTTAAAATCTCAACAACAAACCAGAAAATAAAAAAGAGGTATTGGAGATTTTAAACAGTCATCTAAAAATTATGGAAGTAAAAAATACAGTAACTAAAATTTAGAATTAATGATTGGATTTAATAGCAGATTTGACACAACTGAAGAGAAAAGTAGTGAACTGATACACAGAATTGAAAGAAAAGCCCAGAATAAATGAAGAGAGAAAATAAGAAAAGCACAGGAGAGCTGATATTGAGGATAGAATGACAAAAATAAAACCTAATTTAGGGGGAGAATCCAAGATGGCGGCATAGGTAAACACCTACACTGCTGCCTCGCACAACAATTTCAAAACTACAACTAAAAGACAGAACGGACATCATCCAGAACCACAGGAAAGCTGGCTGAGTGGAAATTCTACAACTAGAAGGAAAGAGAGGGGCTCACGGAGACCCAGAGAGCAGCAAAAAGCTGAGTTATGGAGACACATGCGCGGAGAGAGCGGGTGCCGGAGTACCTGGCTGGCTTTCTCTGGCGGGAGGAAGACGGAGACTCTCAACAGCACTGAACCCCTTATCCTAGACACTAAACCCCAGGTCCAGCCAAAACTCATACGGGGGGAGTTTGGACTGTGAAAAGAAAGAAGTGCACGGAAATTTAGGATAGTCGCAAAAGATCAGAGGGCTGGTGGCGCACACGGCACTGCGCAGAGCACAGACTGCTGATTGTGATGCTGGCTTTTGCGAGTGGGCGGGAGACAGACCCTCCCAACTTTGCCACTTCTGACTCCACTAAGCCCCTGTTTCAGGTGAAACCCTGGGGACCTAGACTCATGTGGTCCTGGAGCGCAGGGGAGCCATAAAGGCAGCAGTCCAGAGGCACTGTGGGCGTGTGCACAAGGACCGCTCCAGCAAATACCCAGTCATGTGAGACTTAGGGGCCATGGAGGGCGGAGCCAACTGGAAGGCAAGGCGGTCCCTTAGGCCCTGAGACTCCACCCATCCCAAGCTCAACAGAGAGGCTTCTGCGGTTTGCAAGTCTGCTATCATAAGGCTGAATCCAACACAGAAGTTCTCCCAGCATAGTGAAAATGCCAAGACAAGGGAAGGGATCACAAACAAAAGGAATGGAGGAAAACAAATGACTGGATAGAGAGTTCAAAACCACGCTTATAAGGTTTTTCAAGAATATCCTAGAAAAGTTGGATAAAGTTAGCAAGAGCCAAGAGGAGATGAAAAAGGACCAACTAGAGATGGAAAAGGTCCAACTAAAGATGAAAAAGGACCAACTAGAAATTAAAAATACACTGAAATAAAAAATATTATACAGAGTCCTAACAGCAGACTAGAGAAAAGCAAGAATCAAGTCAAAATTTGAAATATAAAGAATCAGAAAACACTCAACTGGAAAAGCAAGAGGAGAAAAGAATCCAAAAATGTGAAGATAATGTAAGGAGCCTCTGGGACAGCTTCAAGCATACCAACATCAGAATTGCGGGGGTGCCAGAAGAAGAGAGAGAGCAAGATACTGAAAACCTGTTTAAAGAAATAATGACTGAAAACTTCCCACATCTGGTAACAAGGGAGCACCCATACGACTGTCAGCTGATTTCTCAACAGAAACGATGCAGGCCAGACGGGAGTGGCAAGAAATATTCAACATGATGAATAGCAAGAACCTACAACCAAGAATAATCTATCCAGCAAAGCTAACATTCAGAATTGAAGGGCAGATAAAGAGCTTCACAGATAAGAAAAAGCTAAAGGAGTTCATCAACTCCAAACCAGTATTATATGAAATGCTGAAAGGTACTCTTTTAGAAGAGGAAGAAGAAAAAGGTAAAAGCCAAAAAATTATGAACAACAAATACATATCTATCAACAAGTGAATCTAAAAATTAAGCGAATTAAAAATTTGATCAACAAATAAACTGGTGAATATAATAGAATCAGGAGCACAGAAAGGGAGTGGACTGATAATTCTCAGGTGGAAAGGGGTGAGGGGTGTACAGGGAGAGACTGGACAAAATTCATACACCTATGGATGAGGTCAATGGGAGGGAGGTAAGGGCAGAGGGAAGGGTGGGAGTTGGGTGGAGGGGTGCTATGGAGGGGAAAAAAGAGAAACAAATGTAATAATCTGAATAATAAAGATTTAATATAAAAAAACCCACATAATTTAATTGGAATCCCAGAGAGAAGGGGGAAAAATCGGAAGAGGTAATATTTAGGAATGGCTAACAATTTCCCAGAAATATTTAAAGATGAAATGAAGGGCATCAACCTATTGTTTCAAAGATCCAAAAAAAACCAAAGTAGAATTTGGTAAAAAAATAAAATAAAATAAAAATCCTTATCTAATCACACTTGATTGAAAATATAAGAACTTAAGTGAAAAGTAAGAGAAGACAAAATTACCAATGCCAGGAATAAAATAGAGGCTTTCACTACAAATATCAAAGTATAATAAGGAAATACAACAAACTGCTTTACACACATAAATTTGATATCTTAGATAAAACTAACCAATTTATTGAAAATTACAAACTATTGCAACTCACCTAATATGTAATAGATATTTTGGATAGCTCTATAACCATTAAGAGAAATGTAAGCAACTTAACCAAATACAGTGCGTGCACCTTGTTTGAATCCTGATTCAAACCAAATCTAGTACAAATGATAAAGAATGCAAATAATAACCAAAAAAGTTGATATAGACCTTAAGAAACAACATTTTAGAAATAAGAAAGGTTTCTTCATAATGATAAAAAGTTCAATTTGCCAAGAATTTCTAATGATTCTAAATAGCTATGCATCAAATAATATGGCATTAAATAAATATAGCAAATTTCAAAATAATCTACATGGGAAAACAAATTCACAATCATTCTGGAAGATACCTCTCAGTAATTGGTAAAATAAGTAGACAAAAGATTAATAATGATATAAAGATTTGAATGACATGATTTTAAAACCAGTCCTGTTTAGACGATAAAACTATCAATTGCAGATTATATATGTGTAATATTTACAAAACTGATTGTATACTGAGCCACAAAGTGAGTCTCATCAAATCTCAAAATATTTAAAATTTTAATAATAAGTTATCTGGTCACAATGCAATTACATTAGAATTAATAACTAAAATAGTATTAGTAGAAAGGATATATCATTTTTAAATATCTGAGCAGAAACCAAATTGAACTATAGATTCAATATAATCACAATGAAAACCCCAACAGAATTTTAATTCCACAAGTTGATTAAAAGATCCACAAAAAGGAAGCACAAAAAGGAAAAGAAAAAAACAAGACTCTTTAAAAAACAACAACAAAAATGTAGGTTTTGTCCACCAGAAGTCCAAAATTATTATCACACTATAGTAATGGGTGATATTGATTGAATCACACTATAGTAATGGGTGATATTGATATCACACTAGAGGAATGGGTGATATTGGTACTGGTACAGACAAATGGGTTCCTTAAACAGAATTGAAAGCCCCCACAGGGACATATGGACACCCAATTTATGATGAAGATGCACTGCGCAGCTATGGGGAAAGGATGAACTTCTCCATCAGTGGTGCTAAGTCAATCATGTATCCAAATACCCAAAACTTTCAAAAATATAAAAGGTGTTCTCTCATCCCTAATTAGAGAAACTCAAATGAAAACCACATGAGCCACTGCTACATATCCATAATTTTTTCCAAATGCTAAAATTGATCGTATCAAATGCTGGCAAGAATGTGGAACAACAAGAACTGCCTGTGAAAGAGTAAACCAGTAAAACCACTTCTTAAAAACTGGCAGAATCCAAAAAGTCTCAAAACACACCTACTCTTTGATTAGCAAAACCATTGCCAGGTGACATCCCACAGAAACACATGCTCATGTAGACTGTAGTTACTTGCACAAAAAATATTTATAGCAGCATTTTTCATGATAGTCCCATCAACAATAGAATGTAAAAGTGTAGATGATGTAATCATACAATGAAATACCATATAACAGTAAAAATGAGTGAACTATAACTACATGGAAGTATATGAATGAATTTTAAATACATAATATTAAGCAAATGAAGCCAGTCATAACAGGATTTACAGCATATGTTTTCTTTTATATGAAGTTAAAAATCAGATAAAATTAATATATATTTTTTAGAAGTGCCTAATAAGTTGACAAAACTATAAAAACCAAAGGCATAGCCTGGCCATTGTGGATCAGTGGTTGAGTGTCGACCTATAAACCAGGAGGTCACGGTTCAATTCTAGTTAGGGCACATGCTCAGGTTGCAGGCTCAATTCCTAGTAGGGAACATGTAGGGGACAGCCAATTAATTATTTCTCTCATCATTGATGTTTCTATCTCTCTCTCCCTCTTCTTTCCTTTCTAAAATCAATAAAAATATTTTTAAAAATAATAAATTTGAAATATCAATATGAATTCATGTTTTTTGGGTAGCTATTGATCATCTATCAACCATATATCACATCTTCTTCTGAATGTTAAATGGCCTAGAAACAATGTTACCCCAATAATAATGAGTACTTACAGTGCCCAGATATTAATTTTTCATTTACCATGAATCCTTAAAGAATCAACAAATTTAAAGTCTAGGCAGAATAGTACATAGAGAACTTGCAATTCCTCATGCCAGAAATCAAGGAAACTTTCTAATGTTGGAAGTATATCAAAAAGAACATAGGAGCCACCTTGGTAGAGACTGTGAAAATTTGAATATTAGAGAAAATGATGAAAGAAAGTATTTAGAGAAAAGAATGATTTTATAGTAAAATATTAACTAATTACAAACCAAATCTATAAAAAATCCATGTATCTATAATGATACTTGAAAAATAATCATTTGTCACTATTTTAACCCAGCTCTCTTCTTTGTAAATTGGTAATTAAAGATAATGTTTTTTTGCCTTTTTGGGAGAAGCTATCTTTCTTTTTACCTTTTTAAAAGAATATATATTTTATTGATATTTTACAGAGAGGAAGGGAGATAGAGAGTTAGAAACATCAATCAGCTGCCTCCTGCACACCCCCTACTGGGGATGTGCCCAGTAACCAAGGTACATGCCTTTTCCAGAATCGAACATGGAACCTTTCAATCCGCAGGCTGATGCTCTATCCACTGAGCCAAACTGGTTTTGGTAGAAGTTATCTTTCAAACTAACCTATTAGCTCCAATTAATGAGAGAAAGCATTTAAAAAAAAATAAAAGACCAGCCAATATGAATAGAACAATAAGAATTAGAAAACCACCCTTTGGTAACACTTATACAATGATTGATAAAGGCAATAATGGTCTATAATTAAAATCATAATAAGAATGATTAATGGGAACTTCTAGAATTCATACAATGCCAAAATAACACACTAGATTCCTTTCTGGTCCCAAGGGGAAAATATACTGCACTGTGGAGGGATCAGCCTGAATCTCCTTATCCAGGAGTCATTCTTACCATCATTAATGATAAGCAATCAGATACTATGCATCCCTGATATGCTGCAAACAGAATTTACATAATTTTATGAATCTGCTTACGTTCAATCTATCCAGCCTTGAACTTTCAATTCTAATTTATAGGAAATGCAAGAAATAGATGACAAACTAAATGTCACCACAATGAAGCCATCAGAAATATTCAAAAGGTGGAACATTTGACAGGGCAGCTGGCCCTGACTTTTTCATAAAGGAAGGTGAAGAAAAGAAGGACTGGCCTAGATATAAAGAAATTAAGGGACAAAACAACCACATCCTGAAATGGATCTTGGCTTTGAAAAAACAATTGTATAGAATTTGAAGGACAACGGAGGAAATTTGATTATGAACTGGATATTAGATTTCAGAAAGTGTTATTCATTTTTTAATTGTGATAATCTTATTTGTGTAATGTTTAAATATATTCTGTTTTTAAAAGATACTTAAATATTTGGCGGTAGAATGTCATGATGTCTGTAATTGACTCAAACACCTAAGAATATTAAAGTAGCCCTAACCCGTTTGGCTCAGTGGATAGAGCGTTGGCCTGCAGACTGAAGTGTCTAGGTTCGATTCCAGTCAAGGGCATGTACCTTGGTTGCGGGCACATCTGCAGTAGGAGATGTGCAAGAGGCAGCTGATTGATGTTTCTCTCCCATCAATGTTTCTAATTCTCTCTATATTTAAAAGAATATTAAAGTAAAAAGTAGCATGTATATGCTGATGGGAATGTGATGGAAATAATACTGGTGGAGAAGATGATGTAGGAAGAAGGAGGGAAATTGGTAGAGAGATGTCCTTGAATAGGCAAGATGTCCGTGAATAGATCTAGAACTAAAGTAGAAGGATAGGAGCATGGAGAATTCATTTTCAAAAACATGTAGGAAAACAGAGGATACTACTACAGATGCTGGTAGGAGAGGAAATGTGGTGAGAGTCTGGATTTTCACTTCTGATTGCTTGGTTTTGTTCAAGAAAATATACAAAGGTCAGCAGCTGAGGTTGAGGATGAAGAAACTGAAATCATCACTGAGGAGAGAGGTTCAGTGGTCCCAGGGCAGTGGCTCTCAGATGTCAGAGCCCAGCAGAATCACTTGGAGGCTTGTTGAAACAGACTGAGCTCCTCCCCAGAATTTCTGATTCAGGCGGTCTGGGATGGGGCCAGACTGCGTTTCTCACAAACTCCAAGGTGCTGCCAATGCAGCCAGTCTGGGACCATGTTTTTGAGAACCACATTTTGATTATTGTGCAGCATTAGTACCTCCTAGACATTTGTGGTCATGCATTTATCAATGAGAACAGCATGATGGGACAGTTTTTCTTCAGATGTGTTCATGGACACAGGTATAGTTGCAAAAGAGGCAGAGGGTGGTATCATCAAGATCATCACATATCTGGCTCCTTCTTATCATCCTGGACTCAGTTCAAATGAAACTGCCTCAAAAGCATCTTCCCTAACCATTTAATCTCACTTCCTCCTCTTCATCATTTTGAACCTTCACATTACGTTTTCTCACAGAGCCTTTTAATATCTGGAAATGTATGTATGTTTATTGTGTCACAGTGTCTGAGTCTTCCCACCAGTTTATGCACAACAAAACAGGAATCTTGATATTTTTGTTCTTGTTTACTGTTATGTTCCTAGAACCTAGAACAGGGCCTGGATATCATAGGTGCTCAATAAATATTTATTGATGAAAAACAAGGAAGGCAGGAAAGGAAAGAAAGAGACAGAAAAACAAAGTACCACACAAGAAACGAAATCATAATATTAGTTTGACTATGAAGAGAAAAATATTTACATAATTATAAAAACATTCTCACTTTTCCTCTTTCTCTCTTTTCTCTCTCTCCTCACCACTGGCTTGGATGCAGAAGATCCAGCAGTGCTTTCTGGGAAGCCCTAGGGACAGTGGAGACACAGGATGAAAAGAACCTGGGTTCCAGAGTCCCAGCTTTGAGGATAGCAGTGTGGAAGCCTGCCCTCAAACAATGGACTTTAGGTTAGTTCAAAATAAACGTGTATTGTGTTAAGCCACTGAAAATCTAGGGCTTTTTTTTATTATTATGATGGCAAAATAAGAGGAATATAAAGATGGATTCATTAGGAATTCCTGGTGTATCAGTTAGGGTCCAACCAGGAGAAAAAAATCATACATTCGTTTGAACAGGGAAAATTAATATAAAGAATTATTAACAATAACAGGTGAAAGAAAATGCTAAAGAATACTATAGTGTTGAGGGAGAAGACATGAAGTCTGGAATAATTTTTTAGTTTACTAATTTGTTCTAATGTAGTATCAGTTCCACTGTTTATTCTGTCTACTGAGGGTTTTAAAAAAATATTTACATTTATAAACTATCTAATTGGGTCTTTGATATAAAGAATTCCAAGTAACGTATACATTGATTAAAATAAAATTGACTCCAAGAGGGACCTGAGTTTCCATTGCCACCTGGCAGCGACATGGCAGAAAAGGTGAAGAAATGCTCGTTGGCACTGTACCCACCTGTCCCTGGTGTGGAGCTGAAATGATGCACTCACCCAGTGGCAACAAGGCCATGGAATGGGTTCTCCATTTTCACTGGGGTGGTAGCAACAGAGCCCCAAAGAGAGCAGAACATACACTCCACCTGGGCCTGCCTGCTATACCCAAATAGTGTGAATGCTTGTTAAAAAGAACATAGGTAAACTAAGACTCACAGTCTCACACCAGAATACCCAAACTGTCCAGGAAACAATAGAAAATCACATATCATCCCAAGAACCACGACAATCACAAGTTGAATGAGAAAAGACAATCATACTAACACCAAGATTACTCAGATGTTGGAATTAGCTGATAAGGATTTTAAAAGCAGCCATTGTACAAAATGCTTAAATGGGCCATTATGAACACTAATACCTATCGGTAAAGCTAAAATGTAAATGATTGACATTCCAGTGATGGTGGGAATATAAAATAATGCAAGTTAGCTTGGCGAACAGTTTGTCAGCTACTTAAAAAATTAATCATATGTATTCACCTACCATCTGACCTAGCCATTTCACATCAAGGTATTATTTACTCAAGAGTAATGAAAGCATATCCTATCTGATAAAGAGGGAATATGCTAATTGACCATCACTCCATTACAAAGATGGCTGCTCCCACAGCTGAAGCCAAGTTCCCATAAGGAGCCTTAATGAGCAATCAGCAGGGACCTGAGACTCTGCCTTCCCCCATCCCGTAGGGCTTGACAGGGGACCTCAAGGTACGCTTCCTGTCTTGGTGCTGGGCTAGGGAACCTCATGCTGCTCTCCCAGCCCCAGTGCCAGGCTGGGGGGCCTCAGACCACGCACCCAACCAGGTGGGGCTTGACAGGGGACTTCAGGCCATGTCCCCCAAACCTGGCACCAGGCCGGGGGACCTGAGGCTGTGCCCCCCTTCCTGGCTGGGCTTGACAGGGGACCTCAGACCACACCCCCCACCCAGCAGGGCTTGATGGGGGATCTCAAGGTGCACCCCCAATGATGGGTCGGGGGAACTCAGGCCGTGTTCCCAAGGAAGACCTCAAGGCATGCACCCTGCTCTAGTCTGGGCTGGGGGAACCTCAGGCCATGCCCCCCATCCTGGTGCTGGGCCAGGGGACCTGAGGCTATGTCCCCTGTCCAGTGGGGCTTGACCAGGGTGGGACTGGCCAGGTCTGGATCTAGCCCAATGTGGGGACAGCCAGCCAAGTCCGGGTCTCACACGATTTTGAGGCACATGTGAGTGGGCAGGGATTTGACTCTGGATCCCAGGGTGCACCCCAGACTCGGACAGGAGGAAGGTTTTCATATACATTTTACTGATTTTCTTTCATCTCTGACACATCTATTATAGAGAAAGGGCAAATAGCAATATTAAATTATTTCCTCTAATTAATCCCCCCCTTTTTAAAAAATATATTTTATTGATTTTTTACAGAGAGGAAGAGGGATAGAGAGTTAGAAACATTGATGAGAAAGAAACATCAATCAGCTGCCTCCTGAACACCCCCTACTGGAGATGTGCCAGAAACCAAGGTACATGCCCTTGACCAGGATGGAACCTGGGACCCTTCAGTCCATAGACCACCACTCTATCCACTGAGCCAAACTGGTTTCAGCTAATCCTCTTTTTTTTTAAAATATATTTTATTGATTTTTTTACAGAGAGGAAGGGAGAGGAAAAGAGAGTTAGAAACATCAATGAGAGAGAGACATAGATCAGCCGCCTCCTGCACACCTCCTACTGGGGATGTGCCCGCCGCCAAGGTACATGCCCTTGACCGGGAATCGAACCTGGGACCTTCCAGTCTGCAGGCCGACGCTCTATCCACTGAGCCACACCGGTTTCGGCTCAGCTAATCCTCTTTTAATGTGCATGAATTTTGTGCACCGGGCCACTAGTCCCCATATAAAGACTTGTGCACAGCCTTAGCTGGTTTGGCTCAATAGAAAGAAAGATGTCCTGTGGATTAAGGGTCCAGGGTTTGATTCCAATCAAGGGCACATATAGGAGTTGAGCTCAGTCCTCAGTAGGGGGCATGCAGGAGCCATCCAATCAACAATTCTCTCTCACCATTGGTATTTTTATCTCTCTCCCTCTCCATCTTTGAAATAATAATAATAAAAAAGACTTGTGCTCAAATATTCATAGCCACTTTTACTAGTAATAGCTAAAAATTAGAAACAACCCAAACATCAATTAACAGATGAATGGATAAACAAATAATGGTATATCCACATAATGGAATACTTCTCAGCAATAAATAAGGAACAAACTATTGCCATATTCACAAATGTTGATGAATCTCAGAATTAATTATGTTGATGAAAGGAGCCACACACAAAAAAGGGTATACATTGTATGGCTTTACATATATAAAATTCTAGCAAATGCAAACTAAGCTGAAAAGACAGAAAGCAGATGTTAATTATCATTTTTGTGGAGGTTGTTTTCCAGGTGTACATATATGTTATAATTTACTTTATTTTGTTTTATTATTATTTTAATTTAATAAATCTTTATTGTTCAGATTATTACAATTGTTCCTCTTTTTTCCCCTCATAGTTCCCCTCCACCCTGTTCCCACCCCCCTCTCTGCCCTTACCTCCCCTTCATTGTCCTCATCCATAGGTGGACGATTTTTGTCCAGTCTCTTCCCGCACCCCTCTCACTCCTTTCCCCCTGAGAACTGGCATTCCACTCCCTTTTTTTGTTGTTTTTGTTATTTCTTGTCTTATTTATTATTATTTTTATTTATTATATTTTTAAATATTCAATGCATTACTCAACTTACTTTAAGTTTGACATTATTTTTTATTTATTTTTTATTTTTTTGATTTAATCAATCTTTATTGTTCAGATTATTACATTTGTCCCCCCCCTCATATCTCCCTTCCACCTGGCTCCCACCTTTCCTTCTGCCCTAACCTCCTCCCCACTACACCCGACATTGTCCTCATCCATAAGTGTATGATTTTTGTCCAGTCTCTCCCTGCGACCCCCTCACCCCTTTTCCCCTGAGAATTGTCAGTCCACTCCCTTTCTGTGCCCCTGATTCTATCATATTCACCAGTTTATTCTGTTCATCAGATTTTTATTCACTTGATTTTTAGATTCACTTGTTGATAAATATATATTTGTTGTTCATAATTTTTATCTTTACCTTTTTCTTTTTCTTCCTCTTCTTAAAGAGTACCTTTCAGCATTTCATATAATACTGGTTTGGTGTTGATGAACTCCTTTAGCTTTTTCTTATCTGTCAAGATCTTTACCTGTCCTTTGATTCTGAAAGATAGCTTTGCTGGGTAGAGTAATCTTGGTTATAGGTTCTTGCTACTTATCACTTTGAATATTTCTTGCCACTCCCATCTGGCCTGTATAATTTCTGTTGAGAAATCAGCTGACAATCATATGGGTGTTCCCTTGTAGGTAATGAACTGTTTTTCTCTTGCTGCTTTTAATATTCTCTCTTTGTCTTTTGCTCTTGGTATTTTAATTATGATGTGTCTTGGTGTGATCCTCTTTGGATTCCTTTTATTTGGGGTTCTGTGCACTTCCTGAATTTGTAAGTCTATTTCTTTCAGCAGATGTGGGAAGCTTTCAGTCATTATTTCTTCAAGTAGATTTTCAGTATTTTGCTCTCTGTTCTTCTGGCACCCCCATAATTCTGATATTGGTGCGCTTGAAGTTGTCCCAGAGGCTCCTTACCCTATCTTCACATTTTTGGATTCTTTTTGCTTTTTGCTTTTCCAGTGGAGTGTTTTTTGCTTCTTTGTATTTCAAATCTTTGATTTGATTTTTGCCTTCCTCCAGTCTGCTGTTAGGTCTCTGTATAATATTTTTTATTTTAGTCAGTGTATGTTTAATTTCTAATTGGTCCTTTTTCATCTCCTCTTGGGCCTCGCTAAATTTATCCACCTTTTCTAGGAAATTCTTGAAAAACCTTATAACCATGGTTTTGAACTCTATATCCAGTCATTTGTTTTCCTCCATTCCTTTTGTTTGTGAAATGTTCCTTTGTCTCTGCATTTTCGCTATGCCAGGAGAACTTCTGTGCTGGAGTCAGCCTTATGATACAAGACTTGCAAAACTGCAAAAGCCTCTCTGTAGAGCTTGCATGGGGTGGAGTCTCAGGGCTGAGCAGACAGTCTTGGTTTCTAGTCAGCCCTGCCCTATGCGCCCTCTGGGTCTCAAGTGTCTCTTGGTAATTGCTGCAGCCCTCACTGCACACATGCGCAGGTGTGCCTCTAGACTTTTGCCTTTCCCTTGTCGTCTGGGACCCCTATGAGTCTGGGTCTCCAGGATCTCGCCCAAAGCTGGGGTTCAGTGCAGTCAGGAGTGGAGTTCAGTGCAGTTGGGAGGCTCTGTCTCCTGCCCACTAGAGAAAGCCAGCAGCACAATCAGCAGTCTGTCCTCTCTGTGCACCGTGGTGTACACGCCCCCAGACCTTTGCCCTTTCGTGGCTCCCTTAAATTTCTGTGCATTCCTCCCTTTTCATGACAGTCAAGACTCCACCTGTACGAGTCTCCCCCAGAACTGGGGTTCAGTATGGTTGGATAAAGGGTCAGTGCAGTTGGGAGTTTCCATCTCCCTCCCACCAGAGGAAGCCATCCAGGCACTCTGCCGCCCTGCTCTCTCCACGTGCGCGTCTCCATACCTCAGCTTTTTGCATCTTTTCTGAGTCTCCATGAGCCCCTCTCTTTCCTTCTAGTTGTAAAATTTCCACTCAGCCAGCTTTCCTGTAGTTCTGGATGATGTCTTTTCTGTGTTTTATTTGTAGTTTTGAAATTGTTGTGCGAGGCAGCAGTTTAGGTAATCACCTATGCCACCATCTTGGTTTCTCCTCTCCACCCTCTTTCTATGCCCCTGATTCTATTATATTCACCAGTTTATTTATTTATTAAATATATTTTATTGACTTTTTTACAAAAAGGAAGGGAGAAGAATAGTCAGAAACATCAATGAGAGACATCAATCAGCTGCCTCCTGCACGCCCCCCTACTGGGGATGTGCCCACAACCAAGATACATGCCCTTGACCAGAATCGAACCCTGGACTCTTGAGTCCACAGGCTGATGCTCTATTCACTGAGCCAAGCCAGTTTCGGCTATAGTCACCAGTTTATTCTGTTCATCAGATTTTTAATTCACTTGATTTTTAGATTCACTTGTTTATAGATATGTATTTGTTGTTCATAAGTTTTATCTTTACCTTTTTCTTCTTCTAAATTGTACACTTTAAATATATTCTACTTATGATTTGTCAATTACAGCTCAATGTTTAAAGTAAAGAACCTCAAATTATTTCTAGTGATTGAGGATGACAATATGGTAAATTTCTAAACTTTCTAAAAATTTCTAAACTTCTAGGAAGACAAGAATGTATCTGAACTACCTGAGATCACAAATAATATGCTTAGGTGGCACTTTACTCAAAAACATGGTAAGTAGGAGCTGCATCTAGTCTGTTGCCAACTTTACAATTGTGTTCACAGATTTTATGTGGGCCCAGTCCAGCTGTCATTCAGGCTAGCTTTTCGCTTCTACCTTCCCACTCCTCAGATATTTTCGAGACTTGTAGTAAGTTCATATTAGGTACTGGCTGTTTGGATATAATTTTATTTAAAACTTAGAGGCCTGATGCATGAAATTCATGCATTAGTTGGGCCAATATGTGGGGTAACTGGCAGGGCAATCAGGGGGCACTCTGCTGGCACCCGCCTTGGCTGGCCTGGGGCCTGCAGGCTAGGGGCAGCTTCTGCATTAAGCATTTGCCCCTGGTGGTGAGTGCACATCATAGCAACTAGTTGTTCTGCCATTGGGTTGATTTGCATATTAGGCTTTTATTATATAGGACTAGAGAGCCAGTGCACGAAATTCGTGCATGGGTTGGGGGGGCTTCAGCCTAGCCTTCTCCCTCTCAACTCTGGGACCCCTTGAGGGATGTCCACTGCCTGTTTAGGCCTGATCCCTTTAATAAAAGGGATAGCAAGGCTAGGTAGGATCCAGCCTAAATGGGCAGTCAGACATCCCTCTCACAATCCAGGGCTGCTGGCGCCCAACTGCTCACCTGCCTGCCAACCTGATCACCCCTAACCACTCCCCTGCCATCCTGATTGATGCCCAACTGCTCCCCTGCCAGCCTGTTTGCCCCTAACTATCCTACCCTGTGGGCCTGGTCACCCCTAACTGCCCTCTCCTGCAGGCCTGGTCTCCCCTAATTGCCCTCCCCTGCAGGCCTGGGTACCCCCAAACTGCCCTTCCCCGCAGGCCCGTTCACCCTCAACTGCCCTCCCCTGCTGGGCATCTTGTGTCCACATGGGGGCAGTCATCTTGTGTGTTGGAGTGATGGTCAATCTGCATATCACTCTTTTATTAGATAGGACAGAGGCCTGCTGCACAGGTTGGGGCCAGCTGGTTTGCCCTGAAGGGTGTCCTGGATCAGGGTGGGTGTTCCCTTGGGGCATGGGGTGGTCTGGGTGAGGGACCTGTGGTGGTTTGCAGGCAGGCCATGCCCCCATCGACCCAAGTGGAGGCCCTGGTATCTGGGATTATTTATATTCTACAATTGAAACTTTGTAGCCTGGAGCAGAGCCAAGCCTTCTGCTCGCACAGCCATTGAAACTTTGTTGCTTTAAAAGGAGGCCTGTCCACCAGGGTGTGCAGGAAGCTTGGCTTCCTCCATTGCCAGGTGCAATCCAAGCCTCCCTCCGGCTCTCTGTGGCTGTAGCCATCTTGGCTGGAGTTAATTTGCATACTTGCTCTGATTGGCTGGTGTGTGTGGCTGGTGGGCATGGCTTGTGAGTGTAGCGCAGGTATGGTCAATTTGCATATTACTCTTTTATTAAATAGGATAACTGATATAGATGCTGTGTTTTTTTTGTTTTCCAAATGGGAGGTTATTCACAAATTCTGTGACAAATTTCTGTTCTCCATTCATCTTGACTATTCAGAGAAATGGTGCACATGGAAGATTTGGGATTGTGTTAATTTAACTTTGGAGAGGCTGAGGAAACAGCATACATTCCACAGAAGTCACTTGGGTTTTAGTAATAGGAGAACCACAGCTTTACCAGGAGTCCTACCCTCTCCCCACAGGGGCACTCACAGGGCACGGTGTCATGCAGATACTCCCACCACTGCTGAAGCGTGGAGTCCCCTATCATGTAGACGATGTGACCAGTCAGGCAGCCCAGTATGCTGTTAACAATGGGAAAGGAGCCGCTGGAGCAGAACAGTGAATGCCACACATGCCCATGGTAGAAGCCAGAGAGCTTTGTGGTAGGACTGCAGGGGGGTTGAGAGGACAGGGCTACAGAAAAGGAAAAACAAGAACACAACTAACATTTATATATTATAAAATTCTGGGCTATATGTTTTACATATATTATTTCATTTACTTTTTTGCAAAAGTCCATGAAGTACTATTCTTATCTCCATTCACAAGTGGGGACACGAAAGCCCTGAATTGTTAAGCAATTTACCCATGGTCAAGAATAGTGACTGGCAGAGATAGCATTTTACCCAAGAAGTCTGACTTTACAGCACAGATCACTAACCATTATGCATACTGCCCTGGCAGAGGGACTGGGACTCAACTCCCAGTCAAGGGAAAAAGAAAAACCCTGTTTATTCCCCACCCCACAACTCACCGGCTGCTGTTTCCTGGGGCTGCCCTTCTGATTTGGATTGGAAAAATGCCCTGAGGGAGCACCTGGTCTGTCACTTGCCTGCAGAAACACCAAGAGTGAACATTGAGGGGGTTGAGCAGGTGAAACTGGAATCCAGTATAGGAATATGATGGTAGAGTTATAATTTCTACTCTGCCTAAGTCCTAAAAGAGTTTGAGGTAGTTACAGTACAATTAGCACTTTTATCATGAAGCAAATACAATCAAGAACCAGAGAAAAGTGCTGGAGTGCTGGAAGCCGCCCATTGTCCTCCCTAGCAGAGAGGTGTGGACAAGGAACCCAGAAGGCTGGTCAATCTTGAAGCTCTGAAAGGTCAGAGCCTCCACCCACTGTTTAGTTGAGACAATGGTAGCTAAAGCAACTTCCACCTTTTAGTTTTATGTGAATTCTTGCTGATTGGCTATTATTGGATTTACCTGCCTAAAGGCTATGGATGGATCCCATAGCCTTAATAAAAGGGATAGCAAGGCCAGAGAGGGGTGCAGTCCTTCCCCTTGAGATGGGCTCCCACCTGGTCCCCAATATTTCCAAATTAATATTTTCTAGTCTCTTTCTTTGCGTGTGGCCTCCTCCAGAGCCTGGACCCTGAACCTGAACCCTGAAACACTCGAAATGTGTGAAAGGGGTTCACTACAAACTGGAGCCCAAACATGGGACACTACAATGGAGGAAAGAGAAAATCTTACCAGGAACCTGGACTTTCTGCAATCAACCTACCTATGAGCTCTCTGTTTACTAACAGGCCAGGTAGTAAAAGTACATCCAAGCTGGATCATGTAGTTCTTCTCTGATAAGTAAAGGTACACAAGCATGCCAGGAGAAAGAAACTCTCTTCCTAGCACTACATTCTGGAAGGAACACTAGCAGAATGATTTTTGTTACAGAAAACTCAGACAGTGGAGATCATGATCCCTCACTATTTAACCCTGTTTCCTCAAAAGTAAGACCTTCCCTGAAAATAAGACTTACTTCCAGTTTTGCCTCTCACTGTAATACAGGCATCCCCCCAAAAATAAGACCTCTCCGATAATAAGGCCTCCCCCGAAAATAAGGCCTCCCCAGAATATAAGGCCCCCAAAGCTACCGTAAGGCATCTGACTCCTGATTTAAAGAGACCTCACACTGCCTGAACAGCTCTGGCTGTGCTGCGGCCAATCAGTGAGCTGGTTTGTGATGACAACTACTACCGTACCGTATACAGGTAATAAATTTCCTTTTTTTTTTTTTAATACATTTTATTGACTTTTTACAGAGAGGAAGGGAGAGAGATAGAAAGTCAGAAACATCAATGGGAGAGAGAAGAAACATCAATCAGCCGCCTCCTGCACACCCAACAGTGGAGATGTGCCCGCAAGCAAGGTACATGCCCCCAACTGGAATCGAACCTGGGACCTTTCAGTCTGCAAGCTGACGCTCTACCCACTGAGCCAAACCGGTTTCGGCTCCTTTTTTTTTTTTCTTTTTTTGTTAAACAAAAAATGTGTACCGTATTCTTCTTCATGGAAAAATAAATAAAACATCCCCTGAAAATAAGACCTAGCGCATCTTTGGGATCAAAAATTAGTATAAGACACTGTCTTATTGTCGGGGAAACCGGGTAAGTGTGGGCCAAAGGGCACAGTGTGGAAGGAGGGGATGTGGGAGAGTAGTTTTGTGGTGAGAAACATTACCCCAGCCAGGTTAAAATCAACACTCCTACATCACGTTGGTAGCATGTGCACTTGATATAATGTGATGAAAATGTAACCTGATCTCTGTGACCTTCTTCCCAAACCCATAACCCAACTCTCATCATAAGAAAAATATCAGACAGCCAAAACCGGTTTGGCTCAGTGGATAGAGTGTCAGCCTATGGACTGAAAGGTCCCAGGTTTGATTCCAGTCAAGGGCATGTACCTTGGTTGCAGGCACATCCCCAGTATGCGGTGTGCAGGCGGCAGCTGATGAATGTTTCTATTCAATGTTTCTAACTCTATCTCTCTCCCTTCCTTTCTGTAAAAAATCAATAAAATATATTTTAAAAAAGAAAAACATCAGACAAATTTCAATAGAGGTATACTACAATATAATTAACCAATACTCCTCAAAACTGTCAAAGTCATCTAAAATAAGAAAAGTATAAGAATCTGTCACAACCAAGAGCCTTGATGACTAAATGTAATGCAGTATTCTGGATGGGATTCTGGAACAGAAAAAGGACCTTCGATTAAAATAGCAATGTTTGCCCTGGTCAATTTGGCTCAGTAGATAGTCGGCCTGCGTACCAAAGGGTCCTGGGTTGGATTCCAGTCAAGGTTGCACATGCCTGGGTCGCAGGCTCGAGCCCCACTAGTGGGTGTGCAGGAGGTGGCCGGTTCCATGATTCTCTCTCTTCTTCTTCCTCTCTGAAATCAATAAAAATATATTTAAAAAAATAAAATAGCAATGTTTAACCTCTTTCATCTCATGACAGACACAAATTAATTACTACAATTCTGTGACACACCAAAAAAATGCTATATTTTTTGCTGATCTGACAAAAAAATAGGTATATTTTTTATTCATTCACACCAGACAGCTATTATTATGTTGGCTGTTATTTTTTGTTTGTTTGTTTGACAGTCTAAGAGATAAAAGGTCAGTGCCCCTGACTAAATAATCAGGTATTGTATGTTTTAAAAATTCTTGCAGATCACTATTGAAAATCACTGATTTAAAACTAAAGGAACCTAAATAGATTATAGACCTAATAATAATGCATCAGTATTGGTTCATGAATTGCAACAAACATATGCCACACTAAAATAAGATGTTAATAATAGGAGAAATTATGGGGGAAAGCAGATAGGGGAATCTCTGTACTATCTGTTCTATTTCTTTGTAAATCTAAAATAGTTATAATTCATAAAGTCTAGTAGTAAAAAAGTTCCACACAAATGTTTGTCAAAGAGAAATGCCCCAATATTAACACAGTTTGATTCATAATAGCTAAACTGGAAACAACACAAATGTTCAAGAGGTAAATGGCTAAACTGTAGTATATCTGTACAATGGAACACCATTCATCAATAAAAAGAAGAAAATTATTGATATGCAACAACATGGATGAATCGCAAAAACATCCTACTGAGTGAAAGAAGCCAGATACAACAGTACAAACTGTATGATTCCATTTTTAAGCAATTCTAGAAAAGGCAAAACTAATACCTACTTTCGGAAAGCAAATCAGTGTTTGCCTGGGGCTGGAGGTGGATGAGGAAAATTGACTGCAAAGGGACACAGGGAATCTTTAGAAGTGGTGGAAATGTTCTATTTCTTGATTGTGGTGACAGTTAATGGGTATTCACATTTATTAAAACTCATTGACCTGGTCCTAGCCGGTTTGGCTCCGTGGATAGAGCATAGGTTGCAGGCTCCTCCTCGGCCTGGGGCCCTGGTTAGGGCTTATGCAGGAGGTAACCAATCGATGTGTTTCTCTCACATCAATATTTCTCTCTGTCTTTCCCTCTCTCTTCCACCCTCTCTAAAAATCAATGGAAAGGAGAATCCAAGATGGCGGCATAGGTAAACACCTATACTGCTGCCTCGCACAACAATTTCAAAACTACAACTAAAAGACAGAACGGACATCATCCAGAACCACAGGAAAGCTGGCTGAGTGGAAGTTCTACAGTTAGAGGGAAAGAGAGGGGCTCACGGAGACCCAGAGGAGCTGCAAAAAGCTGAGGTACGGAGACGCGCTCGAGGAGAGAGCGGGTGCCGGAGTACCTGGCTGGCTTTCTCTGGCGGGAGGGAAACGGAGACTCTCAAAGGCATTGAACCCCTTATCCTAGACACTAAACCCCAGATCCAGCCAAAACTCATACGGGGGGAGTTTGGACTGTGAAAAGGGAGAAGTGCACAGAAATTTAGGGGAGTCGCAAAGGATCGGAGATCTGGTCACGTATGGCACCACGCGGAGGACAGATTGCTGATTGTGCCACTGCCTTTTGCGAGTGGGCGGGAGACAGACCCTCCCAACTGTGAAACCCTGGAGACCTAGACTCCTGTGGTCCTGGTGCGCAAGGGAGCCGGAGAGGCAGCGGTTAGAGGCACTGCGGGCACGTGCACAAGGACCGCTCCAGCCATTACTCAGTCACGTGAGACTCAGAGGCCGTGGAGGGCAGACTGGAAGGCAAGGCGGTCCCTTAAACCCTGAGACTCCACCCATCCCAAGCTCAACAGAGGCTTCTGCGGCTGAATCCAGCACAGAAGTTTCCCCGGCATAGTGAAAGTGCCAAGACACGGGAAGGGATTACAAGCAAAAGAAATGGAGGAAAAAAAACGACTGGATATAGAGTTCAAAACCACGCTTATAAGGTTTTTCAAGAATATGCTAGAAAAGATGGATAAATTTAGTGAGACCCAAGAGGAGATGAAAAAGGACCAACTAGAAATTAAACATACACTGACTGAAATAAAAACTATTATACAGAGTCCTAACAGCAGACTAGAGAAAGGCAAGAATCAAGTCAAAAATTTGAAATATAAAGAAGCAGAAAACATTCAACTGGAAAAGCAAGAAGAGAAAAGAATCCAAAAATGTGAAGATAATGTAAGGAGCCTCTGGGACAGCTTCAAGCGTACCAACATCAGAATTGTGGGGGTGCCAGAAGAAGAGAGAGAGCAAGATACTGAAAACCTATTTAAGGAAATAATGACTGAAAACTTCCCACATCTGGTAAAAGAAATAGACTTACAAGTCCAGGAAGCACACAGAACCCCAAATAAAAGGAATCCAAAGAGGACCACACCAAGACACATCATAATTAAAATACCAAGAGCAAAAGACAAAGAGAGAATATTAAAAGCAGCAAGAGAAAAACAGTCCATTACCTACAAAGGAGCATCCATACGACTGTCAGCTGATTTCTCAACAGAAATGATGCAGGCCAGACGGGAGTGGCAAGAAATATTCAACGTGATGAACAGCAAGAACCTACAACCAAGAATACTCTATCCAGCAAAGCTATCATTCAGAATTGAAGGGCAGATAAAGAGCTTCACAGAGAAGAAAAAGCTAAAGGAGTTCATCAACTCCAAACCAGTATTATATGAAATGCTCAAAGGTACTCTTTTAGAAGAGGAAGAAGAAAAAGGTAAAAGACAAAAAATTATGAACAACAAATACATATCTATCAAAAGGTGAACCTAAAAATTAAGTGAATTAAAAATTTGATCAACAGAATAAACTGGTGAATATAATAGAATCAGGAGCACAGAAAGGGAGTAGACTGATAATTCTCAGGAGGACAAAAATCATAAAGCATCAAACAGACTGTGAAATTACAGCAGAAAGATTAAAGTTAGGTGAGGTAAATAAGTGATCAATCAAAGGACTTGTATGCATGCATATAAGCATAACCAATGATCACAGACACTGGGGGGTCGGGGTATGCCTGGGAGGGAGGGGGGACAATGGGGAGATATGTATAAAAATTAATAAAAATTAATTTAAAAAACAATAATAATAAATTTTGGTACATCTAAAAAAAAATCAATGGAAAAATATCCTTGGTTGAAGATTAAAGACAAAACAACAAAAAAGATCTCATTTTCCTGCACATTTCAAACAACACTATTTCATTATATATGTTATACTGCAATAAAGCAGATTCAATTATTTAAAAATATATTTTAAAGAGAGGAAGGGAGAGGGATAGAGAATTGGAAACATCCAATGAGAGAGAAACATTGATCCGCTGGGGATGTGCCCTCAACCAAGGTACATGCCCTAAATCGGAATTGAACCTGGTACCTTTCTGTCCGCAGGCTGATGCTCCATCCACTGAGCCAAACCGGTTAGGGCAGATTAAATTTTTTAAAAAAGTCCATCAAAACAAAAACTCAGACAAGAGGAATGTGAGTTGCTGAGGAGGCAATAATGAAATAAGTAGCTATTAACTAACAATAAATATTTGAATGTATGAAGTGCTGTCTTTAGAACTGATGGATGACAATTCCAGTGAGGCTGGAAATACTGTTGAGCAATCTTTTTGTGTTTCCACCATTCTCCCATTGTAAGACATTTGAGATTGGGAGAGACATCTTTCTTCCTCATCTTTCTTACTTCACATCCCAGGCATGGGAGAGAGGGATGGAGCAGCACCTCCTAAGCAAAAGAAGCTTACTTAACATTAACTTCTTTATCAGCAAATATGTCAACCTCTGCACCCATCCTTACTTCCTGCTCTCTCTACTCAGGAGATGTGACACTGTATCCTAACTTCTGCATCTTTTAGATTGTGCTACCTTTTTTCTCTCTCAGAATATAAACATAATCACATGCTCCATTGAATAAACTGCCTCTTCCATTACCTCTTCCGCTAACTACAACTCTGTCAGGTTCCTTTCCTTCATAGGACAACTTCTTTAAAAGACTCATCTATTTTTGTCATCTGCCTTATTTTCCTACCTCCTATGCACATTTTGAAATTTACTTTTTTGGGGAAATCAAGATGGCGGCATAGGTGAACATCTAAACTGCTGCCTTGCTCAAAATTTTCAAAACTACAACTAAAAGACACAAAAGACATCATCCAGAACCACAGGAAAGCAGGCTGAATGGAATTTCTACAACTACAAGGAAAGAGAGGAGCTTACAAAGACTCAAAAGAGCTGCAAAAAGTTGAGGTACTAAAACGCGTGTGTGGAGAGAGTGGGGCAGCCGAGTGCCTGGCTGGCTTCCTCTGGTGGGAGGGAGACAGAGACTCCCAACTGCACTGAACTCCTGATCCTACTGCACCGAACCCCAGTTCCAGGTGAGACTCATACTGGGGGAGTCTGGACTGTCATGAAAAAGGAGGAGTGCACAGAAATTTAGGGGAGCCACAAAAGGGCAGAGGTCTGGGAGTGCACACACCACTGCACTCAGAGAAGATGGACTGCTGATTGGGCCTCTGGCTTTCTCTAGTGGGCAGGAGACAGAGCCTCCCAACTGCGTTGAACTCCACTTCTGACTGCACTGAACCCCAGTTTCGGGTGAGACCCTGGGGACCCAGACTCATACAGGTCCCAGAGCAAAAAGGAATCAGAAAGGCAGAGGTCTAGAGGCATGCATGTGTACATGCGCACAGAAAGAGCTGCAGCAATTACTGAGAGAAACTTGAGATCCAGGGGCCGTGTAGGGCGGGGCCGACTGGAAGCCAAGGCTGTCGGCTCAGCCCTGAGACCCCACCTCATCCAAGCTAAACAGAGAGGCTTTTGCAGTTTTGCAAGTCTTGTATCATAAGGTTGACTCCAGCACAAAAGTTCTCCTGGTATAGGAGAATGCAGAGACAAAGGAACAGAAGGAATGGAGGAAAACAAACGACTGGCTATAGAGTTCAAAACCATGCTTACAAGGTTTTTCAAGAATTTTCTAGAGCTGAGACCAGTTTGGCTCAGTGGATAGAGCGTCGGCTTGCGGACTGAAAGGTCCCAGGTTCGATTCCGGTTGGGGGCATGTACCTTGCTGGCGGGCACATCTCCGATGTGGGGTGTGCAGGAGGCGGCTGATCAATGTCTCTCTCTCATCGATGTTTCTGACTTTCTATCTTTCTCCTTTCTTCTCTGTAAAAAATCAATAAAATATATTTAAAAAAAAGAATTTCCTAAAAACGATGGATAAATTTAGCGAGACCCAAGAGGAGATGAAAAAGGACCAACTAGAAATTAAACATACACTGACTGAAATAAAAAATATTATACTGAGACCTAACAGCAGACTGGAGGAAGGCAAGAATCAAGTCAAAGATGTGAAATATAAAGAAGCAGAAAACACTCAACTGGAAAAGAAAAAAAGAATCCAAAAATGTGAAGATAGGGTAAGGAGCCTCTGGGACAACTTCAAGCGTAACAACATCAGAATTATAGGGGTGCCAGAAGAAGAGAGAAAGCAAGATACTGAAAACTTATTTGAAGAAATAATAACCAAAAATTTCCCCACCTGGTGAAAGATATAGACTTACAAGTCCAGAAAGTGCAGTGAACCCCAAATAAAAGGATCCAAAGAGGAACACACCAAGACACATCATAATTAAAATACCAAGAGCAAAAGATAAAGAGAGAATATTAAAAGCAGCAAGAGAAAAACAGTTAATTACCTACAAGGGAGCATCCATACGACTGTCAGCTAATTTTTCAACAGAAACTATGCAGGACATATGGGAGTGGCAAGAAATAGTCAAAGTGATGAATAGCAAGAACCTACAACCAAGAGTACTCTACCCAGCAAAGCTATCATTCAGAATTGAGGGGCAGATAAAGAGCTTCACAGATAAGAAAAAGCTAAAGGAGTTCATCAACTCCAAACCAGTATTATATGAAATGCTGAAAGATACTCTTTAAGAAGAGGAAGAAGAAGAAAAAAGATAAACATAAAAATTATGAACAACAAATACATATCTACCAACAAGTGAATCTAAAAATCAAGTGAATGAAAAATCTGGTGAACAGAATAAACTGGTGAAATAATAGAATCAGGGGCATAGAAAGGGAGTAGACTGACAATTCTCAGGGGGAAAGGGGGAAAGGGGGTGCAGGGAGAGACTAGAAAAAAATCATACACCTATGGATGAGGACAATGGGAGAAAGGTAAGGGAAGAGGGTGGGGTGGGAGCCGGGTGGAGGGAAACTATGGAGGGGAAAAAAGAGAAACAAATGTAATAATCTGAACAATAAAAATTTACTATTTTGTGTACCCAACATTCAGCTCTACAGGATCTTAACGTTTTGCCAGGTTTGAATTAGATCTTTCTTTAAAATATATCAACAGATAAAAATAAAAATAGTGTTAAAACTAAATGTTGGGAAGGGTGCAGAGAAACTGGACCTCTCAGACATTGCTGATGTGAATATAAATGGTAAGGCCACTCTGGAAAATAGTTTGGTAGTTTCTTATAAAACTAAATGTCCACTAATTGCACAACCCAACCATCACATACAGACAGCTACTCCAGAGAAATGAATAAAAACCTATGTATGAGTATTCATGAAAACTTTACTCATAATAGTAAAAATGTGGAAATAACCCAAATATCCTACAATGGGAAAATAAACAAACTTATACAATGGAATATGAGGCAGCAAGGAAAACCAATGAGTTATTGATACATACAACAACTATTTTCTATTGTAAGTAAGAATTCTGTATTAATTATGTATGTTACAGATTAAATCTTCCAGTCTATATCTTAACTTAAACTATGTTTATGGGACTTTTTGTAATGGAGAAATTTTTTATTTCTATATCACCTAATTTATAAATATTTTCTTTTGTGATTTGTGCCTTTTATTATATCTTAAATAATATTTTCCTGTTCCAAAATAAAAACAATATTTTCTCTTTGAAGTTTTCCTTTTTTTTTTTTTACATTTAGGTCTTTAATTTTCCTAACATTAGTTTTTATGCATATACTCTAGAGTTCAGATAGAATTATATTCTTTTCTATTTATTTATTATTCAACATATTTTCTATTGATTTGAATACCTATTACGTTTAGGTAAAGTTAGTTATCTTCATGGATTTAATCTCTTTTATGATTTACTTAACTGTGCCTACACAAATGCCACATTTCATGTCAAGAGACCTACCTAAAATTATTTCACACAAAATATTGAAATATAAAGAGAAGAAAAAATATATACCATGAAAACACTAAACAAACAAAAATTGTTATAATATTCATAGTGTCAAAATTAAAACTTAAGACAAAAAGCAAGAAAGTAACATGAATAATTTGCCATTAACATAAGACAATCACAAAGCTGAATATACTTAACAACATAACTTTGAAAGGTATAAATTGAAAACAGCCTGAATCACAAAGAGAAATAGTCAAATCTACAAATACAGTTTGATGCATTTATGTCTAAGCTAATAGATTGAGCAGACAGAAAAATTAGTGAAGATATACATGTTTGGAATAAAAATGTTAACAATCTAAATCAAATAGGTTCAGAATTCCATTCTGAAGAAATAGAGAATACAAATTATTTTATTTATTTTTAAAAATATATTTGTATTGATTTCAGAGAGGAAGGAAAAAGGAGAGAGAGATAGTAACATCAATGATGAGAGAGAATCATTGATCAGCTGCCTCCTACCTCCCACAACCTAGGCATGAGCCCTGGCCAGGAATTGAACTGCAACCTCCTGGTTCATAAGTTGAGTCTCAATCACTGAGCCACACTGGCTGGGCAAGAATACAAACAATTTTTTAAGAAATTATAGACTACAAAAACTTAATAATTTACTGGGTCACAAATAAAATTTCAACAATTTTCAAAGAATTAATATCAAAAACCATTTTTCTAGAGGGAGAAACCAAGATGGCGGCATAGGTAAACACTTGAACTTGCTACCTCACACAACTTCAAAACTACAACTAAAAGACAAAATGGACATCATCCAGAACCACAGGAAGGCTGGCTAAGTGGAAATTCTATAACTAGAAGGGAAGAGAAAAGCACACTGAGGCTCAGAGGAGCTGTGGAAGTAAACTGCAGAGAGGGCTGGCAACTAAGTATGTGGCTGGCTTTTTCAATCCATAGGGAGACACAAGCTTCTGATTGCTTTGAACTCCAGTTCTGGGTGAGACCCAGACTCATATGGGAAGAAACTGGACTGTCTGGCAGTGGATGGAACTCAAGCATGGCTTTCTCTCAGAGGTGCTTGCAGCAATTACCAAGGAATACTGAGACCTGGGGGCCTCTTAGGGCAGGACTAACAGGAAGCCATTGCTGTTTGCTCCACCCTGAGACTCTGCACCATCATAGCTGTGTAGAGAGGCTTTTGCATATGAATGGCCTGGTCCTTTGAAATCTAAACTTACCTGCAGCTGAGTCAGAGAGACCCAGAACATCCAAAAGAAGGCCCAAGGTTCCACAGCAGCTTGCATTGCTTCACAGCTGGGCCTCATCTGGGCACCTCCAAAACCCAAACAAAAAAGAGGAATCTGTAGATCTCTCCGTAGCTCCTGCTGGGTGGCTTCAGGCAAAAGCTAAATTAGCACCTCCTTGAAGATCCAAGAGCCAGTGTATCCAGGGGTCAGAGAGGACCACTCATATTACAACTCCTTAGATTCATAAGGGACAACATTCAGTTGGTAGACTCAGTGAGCACCAAAGTCCCACTGAAGCAAGTCTTGCCTCATAAGGGTGTCTCCAGCATAGAAGTTCTCCCATTAGAGACACAGCTGATCCTCACAGCCAATTGGCCTGGAGAAAATACCAGTGATACTAACAACAATCAAGGCTTAATACAACAAGACTGTGCACACAGCCCATAAAAGGGTGCACTAAGAATGTCCACCTCAGGTAACTGGGGAGGCTGAGTCACTGGGCCCTATAGGACACCTAGCACACAAAGCCACTCTATCAACTCAGGGAAGCAGCCAAAATGCAGAGACATAGAAACAGGTCACAAATGAAAGAAATGAAGGAAAGCAAATGACTGGATATAGCATTCAAAACATGGTTATAAGGTTTTTTTCAAGAATTTTCTAGAGAAGGTTGATAAATTTAGTGAGACCCTCAAGGATATAAAAAAGGACCAACTAGAAATTAAGCATACACTGACTAAAATAAAAAATAATATACAGAGATCCAACAGCATACTAGAGGATCCCAAGAATCAAGTCAAAAATTTGAAATACAATGAAGCAAAAAACCACTAGAAAACAAACAAACAAAAAATAATAATAATCCAAAAATATGAAGATAGTGTAAAAGCCTCTGGGACAACTTCAAGTGTACCAACATCCAAATTATGGCGGTGTCAGAAGAAGAGAGAGAGCAAGATACTAAAAACCTATTTGAAGAAATAATGACCGAAAATTAACCCACCTGGTAAAAGAAATAAACTTATAAGTCCAGAAAGTGTAGAGAACCCCAAATAAAAGGAATTCAAAGAGGAACACACCAAGACACATCATAATTAAAATACCAAGAGCAAAAGATAAAGAGAGAATCTTAAAATCAGCAAGAGAAAAACAGTTAATTATCTACAAGGGAGCATCCATATGACTGTCAGCTGATTTTTCAACAGAAACTATGCAGGCCAGATGGGAGTGGCAAGAAATAGTCAAAGTGATGAATAGCAAGAACCTACAATCAAGAATACTCTACCCAGCAAAGCTATTATTCAGAGTTGAAGGTCAGATAAAGAAATCACAGATAAGAAAAACCTAAAGGAGTTCATCACCACCAAACCAGTGTTATATGAAATGCTGAAAGGTACTCTTTAAGAAGAGGAAGAAGAAGAAAATGATAAAGATAAAAATTATGAACAACAAATACAAATCTATCAACAAGTGAATCTAAAAATGAAGTGAATTAAAAATCTGATGAACAGAATAAACTGGTGAATATAATAGAATCAGGGGCATAGAAAGGGAGTGGACTGACAATTCTCAGGGGGAAAGGAGTGTGGGGGGTGCGAGAAGAGACCGGACAAAAATCGTATATCTATTGATGAGGAAATGGTGGGGAGGTAAGGGCAGAAGGTGGGATGGGAACTGAGTGGAGGGGAGCTATGGCGGGGGGGAAGAGGAACAATTTTTATAAACATAGAGGTTAACTTGAGGAGAAAAATTCTATTTCAATAGAGGTAATTAAAACTGAAATGTTTTCTTTCCCTTCCACCAGACCATTTATTACAGTTTGTCTCCGGCAGGTCACAAGCCCACCTCCTCCTGTGCCCAGGCCTCATGTCTGTCCCTCTGACAGACAGCAAGGATCTCTTGGCTCTGAGAGAAAACTTCATCCCTCCTCAGCACGAAGCAGCTACAGAAGAAATTCAACATCCATTTTCCCTAAAAGAATTCAGAGCCAGGATCCTTGAGATAATATATTAGGCAGTTAGACAGACATGAGCAGAGCAAGTATAATAGACCAACTAGCGATACCAGATGTAACTAAGTATTTAAGACAAGGGCATAGCCAAAGTCTCAGCCCTTAGAAAAGGCTGGTGGCCTTTTTGTCCAAAAGACTTGTCCCCTTTGCATTTGGGTGACCTACTTGCCTCCAGGAAGAAGCAGCCATAGCTGTGCTTATCGAAAAAGCAAATAAGTTAACCCTAGGATAGGAACTAATCTTAACTGCCTCACATGAGGTTGAGGCTTTACTCTGGAACACACTGGAGTGCTGGATGTCAAACACTCGAGTCACCCAGTTTCAGCTCTCCAGTGGACAAAAGAAAAATCAGTAATAATTTATACTGATAGCAGGTACGCATTTACAATGGCTCACGTACATAGTGCCATTTATGAGGTAAGGGGTCTCCACAGAAGCAAGAGGGAACCAGGCCACAGATGAAGCTGCCTGGAGGCTGCCCTAAAATCAGTGAAGTTGGAGAATCCAAGATGGCGGCATAGGTAAACACCTACACTGCTGCCTTGCACAATTTCAAAACTACAACTAAAAGACAGAATGGACATCATCCAGAACCACAGGAAAGCTGGCAGAGTGGAAATTCTACAACTAGAAGGAAAGAGAGGGGATCACAGAGACCCAGAGGAGCTGCAAAAAGCTGAGGTACGGAGACGATCGCGTGGAGAGAGCAGGTGTCGGAGAACCTGGCTGGCTTTCTCTGGCGGGAGGGAGATGAAGATTCTCAAAGGCATTGAACCCCTTATCCTAGACACTAAACCCCAGATCCAGCCAAAACTCATATGGGGGGAGTTTGGACTGTGAAGGGGGAGAAATGCACGGAAATTAAGGGGAGTCACAAAAGATCATTAGTCTGGTGGCAAGCACGGCACTGCGCGCAGAGGACCGACTGCTGATTGTGCTGCTGGCTTTCATGAGTGGGCGGGAGACAGACCCTCCCAACTGTGCCACTTCTAACTCCACTATACCCCAGTTTTGGGCAAAACACTGGGGACCCAGACTCATGTGGTCCCAGAGCGCAGGGGAGCCGGAGGGGCAGCGGTCTAGAGACACTGTGAGAGAGCTTCTGTGCGAGTGCACCGGGACTGCTCCAGCAATTACCCAGTCATGTGAGACTCCAGGGGAGGGCGGGGCCAACTGGAAGGCAAGGCGGTCCCTTAAGCCCTGAGATTCCACCCATCCCAAGCTCAACAGAGAAGCTTTTGCAGTTTTTCAAGTCTGGTATCATAAGGCTGAATCCAACACAGAAGTTCTCCCAGCATAAGAACAAGAAAAGGGATCACAAACAAAAGAAATGGAGGAAAACAAAAGACAGGATATAGAGTTCAAAACCATGCTTATAAGGTTTTTCAAGAATATCCTAGAAAAGCCGAGACCTGTTTGGCTAAGTGGGTAGAGCGTCGGCCTGCGGACTGAAGGGTCCTGGGTTCGATTCCGGTAGGGGGCATGTACCTTGCTTGCGGGCACATCTCCAGTGCGGGACGTGCAGGAGGTGGCTGATTGATGTCTCTCTCTCATCGATGTTTCTGACTTTCTATCCCTCTCCCTTTCACTCTGTAAAAAAATCAATAAAATATATTTTAAAAAAAAAGAATATCCTAGAAAAGTTGGATAAAGTTAGCGAGATCCAAGAGGAGATGAAAAAGAACCACCTAGAGGTGAAAAAGGACCAACTAGAGATGAAAAGGGACCAACTAGAGATGGAAAAGGACCAACTAGAAATTAAAAATACACTGACTGAAATAAAAAATATTATACAGAGTCCTAACAGCAGACTAGAGAAAGGCAAGAATCAAGTCAAAAATTTGAAATATAAAGAAGCAGAAAACATTCAACTGGAAAAGCAAGAAGAGAAAAGAATCCAAAAATGTGAAGATAATGTAAGGAGCCTCTGGGACAGCTTCAAGCGTAGCAACATCAGAATTGTGGGGGTGCCAGAAGAAGAGAGAGAGCAAGATACTGAAAACCTATTTAAAGAAATAATGACTGAAAACTTCCCACATCTGGTAAAAGAAATAGACTTACAAGTCCAGGAAGCACACAGAACCCCAAATAAAAGGAATCCAAAGAGGATTACACCAAGACACATGATAATTAAAATACCAAGAGCAAAAGACAAAGAGAGAATATTGAAAGCAGCAAGAGAAGAATAGTTCATTACCTACAAGGGAGCATCCATACGACTGTCAGCTGATTTCTCAACAGAAATGATGCAGGCCAGACGGGAGTGGCAAGAAATAATGAACGTGATGAATAGCAAGAACCTACAACCAAGAATAATCTATCCAGCAAAGCTATCATTCAGAATTGAAGGGCAGATAAAGAGCTTCACAGAGAAGAAAAAGCTAAAGGAGTTCATCAACTCCAAACCAGTATTATATGAAATGCTGAAAGGTAGTCTTTTAGAAGAGGAAGAAGAAAAAGGTAAAAGCCAAAAAATTATGAACAACAAATACATATCTATCAACAAGTGAATCTAAAAGTTAAGTGAATTAAAAATTTGATCAACAGAATAAACTGGTGAATATAATGGAATCAGGAGCACAGAAAGGGAGTGGACTGATAATTCTCAGGGGGAAAAGGTGAGGGGTGTACAGGGAGAGACTGGACAATAATCATTCACCTATGGATGAGGTCCACGGGAGGGAGGGAAGGGCAAAGGGAAGGGTAGGAGCTGGGTGGAGGGGTGCCATGGAGGGGAAAAAAGAGAAACAAATGTAATTATCTGAATAATAAAGATTTAATAAAATAAAATAAAATAAAATAAAATAAAGAATTGTGGGGGTGCCAGAAGAAGAGAGAGAGCAAGATACTGAAAACCTATTTAAAGAAATAATGACTGCCAAAACCGGTTTGGCTCAGTGGATAGAGCGTCAGCCTGCAGACTGAAAGGTCCCAGGTTTGATTCCGGTCAAGGGCATGTACCTGGGTTGCAGACACATCCCCGCAGTAGGGGGTGTGCAAGAGGCAGCTGATCAATATCGCTCTCTCATCGATGTTTCTAACTCTCTTTCTCCCTTCCTCTCTGTGAAAAATCAATAAAATATATTTTAAAAAAATAAAGAAAGGAATAATGACTGAAAACTTCCCACATCTGGTGAAAGAAATAGACTTACAAGTCCAGGAAGCACACAGAACCCCATAGAAAAGGAATCCAAAGAGGACTACACCAAGACACATCATAATTAAAATACCAAGAGCAAAAGACAAAGAGAGAATATTAAAAGCAGCAAGAGAAAAACAGTTCATTACCTACAAGGCAGCACCCATACGACTGTCAGCTGATTGCTCAACAGAAAAGATGCAGGCCAGACGGGAGTGGCAAGAAATATTCAATGTGATGAACAGCAAGAACCTACAACCAAGAATACTCTATCCAGCAAAGCTATCATTCAGAATTGAAGGGCAGATAAAGAGCTTCACAGAGAAGAAAAAGCTAAAGGAGTTCATCAACTCCAAACCAGTATTATATAAAATGCTCAAAGGTACTCTTTAAGAAGAGGAAGAAGGAAAAAGTAAAAGACAAAAAATTGTGAACAACAAATACATATCTATCAAAAGGTGAACCTAAAAATTAAGTGAATTAAAAATTTGTAAAACAGAATAAACGGGTGAATATAATGGAATCAGGAGCACAGAAAGGGAGTGGACTGATAATTCTCAGGGGGAAAGGAGTGAGGGGTATACAGGGAGAGACTAGACAAAAATCATAACCTATGGATGAGGTCAATGGGAGGAAGGTAAGGATAGAGGGAGGGTTGAGAGCTAGGTGGAGGGTAGTTATGGAGGGGAAAGCTGGCGGAGTGGAAATTCTACAACTAGAAGGAAAGAGAGGGGCTCACAGAGACCCAAACATGGCTTCCTCACACCCGGCTTAAGACAACTAGGCAAAATAGAGAGTCCAGGACACTTCAGACTCTCCAGAGATTGATTATTCCTGGCCCTCATCCTGGGCCCTTATCTTATAAGCAGGCCCATTAACTTTATTAGGCAGAAAATTAAGATTATAGTCCTCAGGGGTAAATATAACTCCCTCCCTGACAATGACTAGACACATGTACATAAAACCAGTGGAGAATGAAGCATCCATCTTATATAAAAACTGCTGTTTGAAATTTTAATCCTGCTATTTGGCTTCTGTAAATGCTTGCTTGCTTAAATAATAAGGAAAATAAGTCTACTCCCACTTCACAGAAGCCATTAAACCTTCCCCAGACGAAATTATCTATGTTGGCACCAGGCCAAGCCTTTGGTTGCAGTCTCAAGGCCCTAGCACATGGGGACTCTTTAAGAACTTGCAAAGGGGACTGGAAACACCCCATATTTGGGAGACAATGAAGGTAAAAACATATAAATAGGGAAAATTCCTCCATGTTGGGGCCCAGAATTTGAGAGACATTTTCTTCGGGACCCGTGCATAATAAATATAATTCCATCTCTCTAAGCATTGGTTGGTTCTTCTCCGGTTTTCTGTAACACTTTCTAGGTCTATCCTTGTTGCAAATAGTAAAATTTCATTCTTTTTATGATATTTTAATCTGAATACTTTGTCTCCTGCTACTTTCCTAAATTCATTTATTAGTTCTAATAGTGTGTGTGTGTGTGTGTGTGTGTGTGTGTGTGTGTGTGAAATCTTTAGGGTTCTCTATATACTGTATTATGTCATCTGCAAATAATGACAGTTTTACTTCTTCCTTTTCAATTTGGATGTCTTTTATTTCTTCTTTCCTGATTGCTGTGGTTAGGATTTCTGTACTATATTGAAAAAAAGTGATGAAAGTGGACATCCCAATTTTATTCCTGATTTTAAGGGAAACACCTTTAGTTTTTTTCTCCATTGGATATGATGTTAACTTGGAGTTTATCATATATGGCCTTTATTATGTTGAGATATGTTCCTTCTCTTCCCATTTTTCTGAGAGTTTTTATCATAAATGGGTGCTAGATTTTTTTGCACCTATTCATATGATCATATGATTGTTATCCTAAATTTTGTTTATGTAGTATATCATGTTAATTGATTTGCATCCCAGGAATAAATCTCACTTAATCACAGTGTATAATCTTTTTAATGTGCTGCTGAATTCAGCTTGCTAATATTTTATTGAGGATGTTTGTACCTATATTCATCAGAATGTACTTTCTTTTCTTAAATAATATTTTTTAAAATTTATTTCAGAGAGGGAGGGAAAGGGAGTGAGATATAGAAGTATCAATGTTGAGAGAGAATCACTGATTAGCTGCCTCCTGCACACCCCACAGTGGGGATGGAGTCAGAAACCTGGGTATGTGCCCTGACCAGGAATTGAACCGTGACTTTCTGATTCGTAGGTCAACATTAAACCACTGAACACACTGGCAGGATAGAATTTACTTTCTTTGTAGTCATTTACCTAGTTTTGGAATTAAGATAATGCTGGCCTCATAAAATAAGTTTGGGAGCCTTCCCTCCTCTTGACTTTTCTGGAATAGTTTGAGAAGGATAGGTGTTAATTCTTCTTTGAGTGTTTGGTAAAATTCACCTGTGAAGCCATCTGGTCCAGACTTTTGCTTATTGGGAGCTTTTTTTATTATTGTTTCAATTTTGTTAGTTATAATTGTTCTGTTCAGATTTTCTGTTGTTCTTGGTTCAGTTTGGAAAGATTGTGTATTTCTAGGAGTTTATTCATTTCTTTCAGATTGTCCAACCTATTGACATATAGTTGTTCACAATCTTTTTTTTCATAATCTTTTGTATTTCTGGAGTGTCAGTTATTCTCTTTAATTTCTGATTTTATTTATTTGGATATTCTCTCTCTCTCTCTCTCTCTCTCTCTCTCTCTCTCTCTCTCGTCTCGATGAGTCTGGTATAGGTTTATCAATCCTTTTCATCTTTTGAAAGAACCAGCTCTTGGTTTCATTGATCTTTTGTATATTTTTAGACTCTATTTTATTTATTTCCATTCTTATCTTCACTATTGTCTTACTTCTACTCACTTTGGGTTTTGTTTGTTGTTCTTTTTCTAGTGCCTTTATGTGTAAGGTAATATTGTTTATATTATATTTTTCTTGTTTCCTTGTGTAAGCCAGTATTGTGATGAGTTTTCCTCTTGGGACTGCTTTTACTGTGTCCCATAGATTTGGGATTGTGTTTTCATTTTCATTTGTCTCAAGGTATCTTTGATTCATTTTTTTCATTTTATTGCTAACTCATTCGTTGTTTTGTAGCCTCCATGTCTTTGTTACTTAGCTCCCATGACTTTGTGTGTTTTCAGTTTTTTCTTGTAATAGATTTCTAGTTTCATACCATTGTGGTCATAAAAGATGCTTGATATGATTTCAATCTTGTTAAATTTATTAAGACTTGTTTTATGCCCTAACATGTGGTCTGTTCTAGAAAATACACTTGAAAAGAATGTATATCCTACTGCTTTGGGATAAAATGCTCTGAAAAAATATCAATTAAATCCATCTGGTCTAATGTGTCATGTAAGGCCACTGTTTCCTTGTTGATTTTCTGTCTGGAAGATATATCCAGTAATGTCAAGGATAATTAAAATCTCCTACTATGACTGAATTATTGCTGATCTCTTCATTTATGTCCCTCAAGATTTGCTTTATATATTTAGGTGCTCCTATGTAGGGTGCATAAATGTTTACTAGAATTATATCCTCTTCTTAGATTGATCCCTTTATAATTATGTAATGTCCTTCATTGTCTCCTATTATAGCTTTTGTTCTAGTCTATTTTATGTGATAGAAATATTGCTACTCCAGATTTTTTTCATTTCTGTTTGCATAAAATATATATTTCCATCTCTTTGCTTTCAGTCTGTATGTATCTTTCATTCTAGGTGGGTCAATTGTAGACAACATATATATGAGTTTCCCTCTTAGGAATGTTTTCACTGTGTCCTGTAGATTTGGGGTTATTGTGTTTTCTTTTTCATTCAGATACCCAATGTCTTTATTTTAGAATTAAAAGTATAATTTTATTTCGATGTTGCTTGTACATAATCTATAGTAAGATATACAAACAGATAAAAATTGCATAACAAGAGGTTTTTTTAATACCACTTTAAATTCTGTTTACAATAGCATTAGTAATACTGCAGGATGACAGATATAGTACTCTGGTTTAGAAAACAAAAAGTACTTGCTACTCTGGCTGATACATTCCCACTAGTCGTTAGTGGATTAAAAGTGAGCATTTGATGCTCAGAAAAGATTTTAATATTCTAAAAACTGAAATGAAAATGTTAATTCCTTAACAATATACTTTTACTAAAAAAATGTAAGTATACTAATATTATGATTTAGTTTGGGGCTATCAATAGAAAATCAACCATATCATGTTTGTGTTGCTAATGTGTGATACTGAGTGATCCTCTCATCTCCTCTGCCTAATTTATATGTGAAAGAAGTTTATAAAAAATTAAACTAAGATCTTAACAGTGGTTTTAAAATATTCAGTAAATCATGTTTTAAACAGACGTGCTATCATCAGCCTTTATTGTTCCATTTATGGAGTACAGATAGAATAGATTTAGCATAATTCTTAAAGGCCTTGAGAATTTTGGAATGATAAATGAGCACTGACTTCAACTTAAAGCCATCAGCTGAATTAGCCCATAACAAGAAAGCCATTCTGTCCTTTGAAGTTCTAAAGCCAGGCATTGACTTATTTCCAAGCAACTTCTTCTAATACAAGTCCTTCATGTACATTAAAAAGCTGTATTTTGGTGTAGCCACCTTCATTAATTATCTTAGCAAGATCTGAATAACTTGCTGCAGCTTCTACCTCAACACTTGCTGCTTCACCTTGTACTTTTATATTATGGAAACAGCTTCTTTCCTTAAACCTCATGAACCAACTTCTGCTAGCTTCAAACGTTCCTTCTACAGCTTCCTCAACTCTCTCAGCCTTCATAGAATTGAAGAGTTAGGGACTTGCTCTGGATGTGCTTTGGCTTAAGGCTGTGGTCAGCAAACTGTGTCTTGCGAGCCAAATGCTCTTTGGCCCCCTGAGTGTGGCTCTTCCACAAAATACCACGGCTTGGGTGAGTCTATTTTGAAGAAGTGGCATTAGAAGAATTTTAAGTATAAAAAAATTTGGCTCTTGCCGAAATTGGTTTGGCTCAGTGGATAGAGCATCGGCCTGAGGACTCAAGGGTCCCAGGTTCGATTCTGGTCAAGGGCATGTACCTTGGTTGTGGGCACATCCCCAGTAGGGGTGTGCAGGAGGCAGCTAATCAATGTCTCTCTCATCGATGTTTCTAACTCTCTATCCCTCTCCCTTCCTCTCTGTAAAAAAATCAATAAAATATATATTCTTTTAAATTTGGCTCTCAAAAGAAATTTCAATCATTGTACTGTTGATATTTGGCTCTGTTGACTAATGAGTTTGCCGACCACTGGTAAGGGAATGCTGTAACTGGTTGAATCTAATATTCAGGCTACTAAAACTTTCTCCATATCAGCAATAGGCTGTTTTAATTTCTTATCATTCATGTACTCACTGGAGTAGCACTTTTAATTTTCTTCAAAAACATTTCCTTCCCATTTACAAATTGGCTGTTTGGTGGATGAAGCTTAGCTTTTGGCCTGTCTTAACTTTTGAGAGGCTTAATCATTTCAAGCTTTTTATTTACAAGTCTTCCTTTCACTTAAATATTTAGAGACCATTGTATAGTTATTAACTGGCTTAATTTCAATTTTATTGTGTCTTAGGGAATAGGGAGTCCTAAGAATAAAGAGATGGGGGAATGTCAGTTAATGGACCAGATATATATACATTTATAGACTAAGTTCACCATCTTATATGGTTACGGTTTATGAATTCGTGCACCAGTGGTCCCTCGGCCTGGCTTGCGGGATTGGGACAAAACTGGCTCTCCAACATCCTCCGATGGGTCCTAGATTGCGAGAGGGTGCAAGCCAGGCCAAGGGACCTTACCAGTGCATGGTCAGGGCCAGGGAGCAATGCAGGAGGTTGGCCAGACAGGGAGGAACTGCAGGAGGGCTCCAGGGCAGGGCATGTCTGGCCCCTCTCATTCAGTTCACATCTGCTGGAACCCAGCAACAAGCTAACCTACCAGTTGGAATGTCTGCCCCTGGTGGTCAGTGAATGTCATAGTGAGCGGTTTAACTGCCTTAGCATATCATTAGCATATTATACTTCGATTGGTTGAATGGACAACCAAATGACTGGATACTTAGCATATTAGGTTTTTATTATATAGGACAGTAGAGATCACTGATCATAGATAACCATAACATCTATCTATATAAAAGCTTAAGTGACTGTCACAACCAAACGGACAACTGAACAGTCTGCATGAGGCGACCAGGCTGGCAGGGGGGTTAGTGAGGGGCGAACAAATGACTGAGCAGCAAGCTGCATGGGGAGAGCCAGCCAGCAAGGGGGTGAGCAGTGAAGGATGACCAAACAACCAAACAGCAGGCTGCGTGAGGTGATCAAGGGGGTTAGTTGGGGGCAACCAGGGCAGTGGGGGGGCAGTGAGGGACAATCAGGCAGGCAGACAGGTGAGTAGTTAGGAGCCAGTGGTCCAGGATTGTGAGAGGCCTGATCCAACTGCCAGTTTAGGCCTGATCTGAGGGGTCGCGGGTTTGAGAGCATGTAGGCTGGGCTGAGGGTACCCCCAACACACACTTCCCATGCACAAATTTTGTGCACTGGGCCTCTAGTCTATAACAATAAAAGCACATTATGCTAATTAGACTGGATGTCTTTCCAGACAACCTTCTGGATGAAGCCTGGGTCCCAGGTACCTGCCAGTGGCCGGAGGGAAGTCCGGGTCCTGGGTGTCAAAAAGGAAAGCTGGTAAGAGAAACCAAGATGGCGGCATAGGTGAACACCTAAACTGCTGCCTCGCACAACAGTTCAACTAAACTACAACTAAAAGACAGAACAGCCATCATCCAGAACCACAGGAAAGTTGGCTGAGTGGAAATTCTACAACTAGAAGGAAAGAGAGGGGCTCACAGAGACTCAGAAGAGCTGGAAAAAGCTGAGGTACAGAGATGTGCACGTGGAGAGAGCAGGGCAACGGAGCGCCTGGTTGGCTTCTGCTGGCGGGAGAGAGATGGAGACTCCTGACTGCACTGAATCCCTTATCCTACTGCACTGAACCCCAGTTCCAAGCAAGACTAATTTGGGGAGTCTGGACTATGAAAAGGGAGGAGTGCATGAAAATTTAGGGGAGCTGTGAAAAGGCAGACGTCTGGGAGCGAGCACACCAATGCACACAGAAAGGATGGACTGCTGATTGTGCCCCTGGCTCTCTCTAGTGGGCAGGAGATAGAGCCTCCCAACTGCGCTACTTCTGACTGCACTGAACCCCAGTTTCGGGCGAGACCCTGGGGACCAAGACTTATACGGGTCCCAGAGTGCAAGGGAACCAGAAAGGCAGAAGTGCGCACGCATGCACAAGGAGAGGGCTGCAACGATTACTGAGAGATATTTGAGACCCAGAGGTTGCATAGGGCAGGGATGACTGGAAGCCAAGGCTGTCTGTTCAGCCCTGAGACTCCATCCCAGCCAAGCTCAACAGACTTGCTATTCATCACTTTGAATATTTCTTGCCACTCCCATCTGCCTGCCTAGTTTCTGTTGATAAATTAGCTGAGAATCGTATGGGTACTCCCTTGTAGATAATTAACTGTTTTACTCTTGCTGCTTTCAAGATTCTCTCTTTGTCTTTGCTCTTGGTATTTTAATTGTGATGTGTCTTGGTGTGGTTCTCTTTGGATTCCTTTTATTTGGGGTTCTGTGTGCTTCCTGGACTTGTAAGTCTATTTCTTGTAAGGTGGGGGAAGTTTTCAGTCATTATTTCTTCAAATAGGTTTTCAGTATCTTGCTCTCTCTCTTCTTCTGGCACCCCCACAATTCTGATGTTGGTATGCTTGAAGTTGTCGAGAGGCTCCTGACACTATTTCACATTTTTGGATTCTTTTTTTTTTTTTCTTTTCCAGTGGAGTGTTTCTTGCTTCTTTATATTTCAAATCTTTGACTTGATTCTTGCCTTCCTCCAGTCTGCTTTAGGTCTCTGTATAATATTTTTTATTTTAGTCAGTGTATGTTTAATTTCTAGTTGGTCCTATTTCATCTCCTCTTGGGTCTCACTAAATATTCCATCTTTTCTAGGAAATTATTGAAAAACCTTAAAACCATGGTTTTGAACTCTATATCCAGTCATTTGTTTTCTTCCATTCCTTTCATTTGTGATCTGTTCCTTTGTCTCTGCATTTTCACTATGCCAGGAGAACTTCTGTTTTGGAGTCAGCCTTATGATACAAGACTTGCAAAGAGAGGGCTGCAACAATTACTGAGAGACACTTGAGACCCAGGGGTCACGTAGGGCGGGGATGACTGGAAGCCAAGGCTGTGTATTCAGCCCTGAGACTCCACCCCAGCCAAGCTCAACCAAGAATACTCTACCCAGCAAAGCTATCATTCAGAATTGAAGGTCAGATAAAGAGCTTCACAGATAAGAAAAAACTGAAGGAGTTCATCAGCACCAAACCAGTATTATATGAAATATTAAAAGGTATTCTTTATATATATATATATTTGATTTTTTATAGAAAGGAAGGGAGAGAGATAGAGAGTTAGAAACATCAATGAAAGAGAAACATTGATCAGCTGCCTCCTGGGGATGTACTCACAACCAAGGTACATGCTCGTGACCAGAATCGAACCAGGGACCTTTCAGTCCGCAGACCAATGCTTTATCCACTGATCCAAACCGGTTTCGGCAAAAGGTATTCTTTAAGAAGAGGAAGAAGAAGAAAAAGGTAAAGATAAAAATTATGAACAACAAATACATATCTATCAACAAGTGAATCTAAAAATCAATTGAATAAAAAATCTGATGATCAAAATAAACTGGTGAAATAATAGAATCAGGAGCATAGAAAGGTAGAGGACTGACAATTCTCAGGGGTGAGGGGGTGCAGTGAGAGACTGAACAATAATCATACACCTATGTATGAGGACAGTGGGGGGAGGTAAGGGTAGAGGGAGGGGTGGGAGCTAGGTGGAAGGGAGCTATGGGGGGAAAAAAGAGAAACAAATGTAATAATCTGAACAATAAATATTTGTTAAAAAAAAAAAAGAAAGAAAGAAAAGGAAGCTGGTGCCAGCAGTCAGGGGAAGGAAGGCCTACTGTTGCATCAATTTCATGCATTTGGCCTCTAGTATATAATAATAATGAAAATATTTGAAATATTACAAGAATTACAAAATATGAAAGAGAAAAAACAAAGTTAGCAAATGGTGTTGGAAAAATGGTACTGATAGATTTGCTCAAATCAGGGTTACCACCAAACTTGAATTTGTAAAAAAAAAAACGCAATATCTGCAAAATACATTAAAATGAAGCACAATGAAACTAACAAAAATGATATTAAAATACATATTGGGGGAAACACTGGGGACAATTTATAATAGCCTTACAGTATACTACTTTAAAATGTAGAATTCATAAATATAAAATTATATTAATTATTTTCTCCATTTGTTCTGGTAAATACTTTTTGAAATTAAAAACTGAAAAGCCAAAATATTCACTTTTTCTTTTTTATGTAATACCTAATTACAAAAAGCCTACATTAAAATTTAGAATTAAATTTTGAGAAAAATACTGCAAAAATATTCTAAATAGAATTTTAGTTCTTTACCATTCTTTTAAAGGTTACATAATGTTTTTCTCAATAGTCATAAAGCCAAGCTGAAAACAACTTTTTGATTAAACTATAGGAAGACAACTAATAACTGAGGTAGGAGAGTAAGAATCTAGGAAAATTCCTAGGTGAGTGCAATCAGAAAATGGAGATAAAATAATTAAATAAGGCCAAACAATCAGCTAGTTCAGTGGCTGGCAAACTCATTAGTCAACAGAGCCAAATATCAACAGTACGATAGAAATTTCTTTTGAGAGCCAAATTTTTTTAACTTAAACTTCTTCTAACGCCACTTCAAAATAGACTCGCCCAGGCCCTGGTATTTTGTGGAAAAGCCACACTCAAGGGGCCAAAAAACCTCATGTAGCTCATGAGCCGAAGTTTGCGACCATGGAGCTAGTTAATCGCAAGACCTCATCTTCCTTAGCAAAAAAAAACACTTGAGCCAAAACCAGTTTGGCTCAGTGGATAGAGCGTCAGCCTTCAGACTCAAAGGTCACAGGTTCAATTCCAGTCAAGGGCATGTACCTTGGTTGCGGGCACATCCCCAGTGGGAGGCGTGCAGGAGGCAGGTGATAGATGTTTCTAACTCCCTCTCCCTCTTCCTTTCTCTCTGTAAAAAATCAATAAAATATATTTAAAAAACAAACAAACAAACAAAAAAACACTTGAGAGCAAATGGTTCATATCTCTCCTCCTTAAGTACGGAATAAATAGCTAAATTGCCCTAATCAAGGAGATAGATAACAGAGACCCAATTAATGCCATTTGTGCTAGCAAAACCCAAGGACAGATGAGGTCAGGGGAACAAATAACAATTAAAACACACACACACACACACACACAAAAAAAAAAAATTAGAGCCAGACATACCCCAGATGGCAAAGCAGTAAAGCTGACCAAAGAATAATCCCAAACTCCCCAGTACACTCATTTTGATTCATCAGCATATTAAAGAGCTCACCCGGAAAGCTGATGAATATTCTGCTGAAACACTCCCCTGCAACCTTCCGGAAGACCCAACCACTTTCCACACCCTTCCCACCACCGCTGCCCTGCATAGGGAGATAAAAACCCTCCAAGCAAAGGATGCCAGCGCTAGACCTCTCTCTGGAGCATGCCCATGCCTTTCTTCCCTCTCAGGCATGCATCTTTACTCTTCCCTCCTAAATTCTAAGGGTCCCCATAAGACTTCCAACCAGGGGAACAATGGGTGGCAGCAGCTTGTCCTGGAATAATTCCCTGAACCTGTCTCCAAGGTCCCTTTTCTCTAACTTTTCAGTAAACTGACAGCCGCTCAGTGTGGCCCACGTCTTCCTTATAACATTTCTAGAGAGTCAAAGCAGAGCTTAGGCTTTCTCCTGTTTCTTCTTCTATCCTAAGCCTTTCAGTTAGTTAAAAGCAGCCCTGCCTTGGCTCATAGGTCTGTCACTGTGACTCTTACTTCTCCGTGAGTCCAGGTAGCCCAGTGTGGCTCACTTCTTTCCTACAGTGTTCCTAGAGAGCCAAAACAGAACACCACCTAGGCTCTCTCCTGTTGCTTCTGTCCTAAGCCCTTCCCTTGTGTCACTGTCCCCAGCTTTAATTAATGTACTTTAAAGTCACCTGGACTCATACTGTGAAATCTTTCCTGCACAAAGTAAAAACCCCACACACTCCTGGGCAGCCCGAGGCAGACCTGCTCTGGGTCTGGTCCCTCTCCTGTGGCATTCTTTGGTGACCCAGATGGGACATGGAGTTTTTTCTCTTTACTCTCTAATTCACCTTTCCTAGCACATCTCATCATTGGTGTGGTGGAAACTTGCATGTCAATTGCAAAATAAGTGTTTCATGAAAACGTGCCTCATCAACCCTGAGATAGAAGGTAAGCCTGTCCCCTGGATACAGAGTAACCTGCCCACTTGACCGTCTTCAGGTGACACCTGGGTGATGGGGTCCAGTGACTCAGGACCTGATGATCCTGGACCTTTTCTCTCCCCCTCATTTTGCAAGTATAGTTGAGCAGATTAAATCCATCCTCAGGGCATCTACTTCCAAGATCTTTGGTAAGGCCACCCTCAGAATACAGGTAAACATGTCCATAGAACATGTATCTATTAGGGACCTGACTCTTTTACCTGGTTCATGGTATATTAATCAGGCTCCCCCAAAATGCTACTAGTGTGCTTCATACTATAACTTCTGGTCCTCTGTCTGGAACATTTATTACACTGATTTTGACAACTTCATTCTTGTCATGATACATCTTATCTTCTGTCACTGGTTTATCTTTCTCCCATATAAACAACTTTTGGGGATGTTACATACGTAATTCCTTGAACTGGGGGTGACACTATATTTGCTTCTACAGCTCATTCATGACTTTTAAAGCTTTGAGAGTCTCAACAGATTTTCCTGTTAGGTAATTAGGAGTATAAACAAGGGTAAGGAAATTAAAAAGGAAAAAAAAAGCCACTTTAAAAAATAACAGCTAATATCTCCCCTCACTTTTCTCCAGACTCTTTAAAAGTTATCAAGGACAAATAAAAAATCTTGTCTTCTCCACAATTATTAGTAACTAGTGGCCAGGAACACAGATTCATGCACATTGAAAGGAAATTAATTAGAATAAGTATTTTAATATCATTATTCTCCCTTTCTCTATAATAGAAGTGTCAAACAAATTTACAATCAACAATGACAGATTGAAACACACATGTGCAATTGGCTTCAGTGAGAGCTTTATGTGTACGGTGTAGGGCAGTAGTCGGCAAACTCATTAGTCAACAAAGCCAAATATCAATAGTAAGATTGAAATTTCTTTTGAGAGCCAAAAACTGACTTCTGCGCGTGGGCCACAAAGTTTCAATCACACTGTACTGCGCGCCGCATGTGGTATTTTGTGGAAGAGCCACACTCAAGGGGCCAAAGAGCCGCATGTGGCTCGTGAGCCACCACAGGTGTAGGGGGTGGCTATAGGGTCAAGCCTGGGACTGACCTGTAGCAGAGCCACATACAAGTCCCAGCTTGTAGGGCAGAGACCTCCTAGCACAATTAAGCTTGACCTTATAGTCCTCCCTTGTTCCCAGTAGCTAATGGGCTGTGGGAGGTGCAGCAAGTGCTACCAAAACAAGACTTGAGTAACAAAATCGATTTGAAACTTGCAAGAACTTTGTAAATGTTTTGACCACTCCCCTTATTTTGCTCTGTGTGATCTGACTATAAAATAAAGCTTCAGCTTACAGGCTGTGTCACTGTTTCCTCATCCAGGCACAGTGATCCTATCTAGCCCCAACTGTATTCTCTCTCTTTTTTAAAAATATATTTTTACTTATTTTTTACAGAGAGGAAAGGACAGGGATAGAGAGTTAGAAACATTGATGAGAGAGAAACATCGATCAGCTGCCTCCTGTACAGTGTCCTCCAAACTGGGGATGTGCCCACAACCAAGGTACATGCCTTTGAACCGAACCGAACCTGAGAGCTTTCAGTCCACAGGCTGACGCTCTATCCACTGAGCCAAACTGGTTAGGGTCCAACTGTATTCTCTTGTCTGCCTCCTTTAATCCTTCACCGCCTGTCTTCAGGAACACCCCTGGCTGTGTTGGACGTGGTTCAGTATGGCACATGAGTGAGTTGGTTTAGCCTATTGGAAGTTGCCCATTGCCTTCACAGAAGAGAGGTGTGGACAAGGAACCAGGAAGCTGGTTAACCTTGAAGGCTCTGAAAGGTCAGAGCCAAGCACCCACTGTCTAGTTGAGACAAAGGGAGCTGAAGCAACTTCTACCTGTTAGTCTTATGTAAATCCTTGCTGATGGGCTATCATGGAGCTATTATTGGAATTGCCTGCCTAAGAGGTATGGGTGTATCCCAAAACCTGAATAAAAGGGATAGTGAGGCCAGAGCAAAGGGGAGTCCTTCCTCTTGAGCTGGGCTCCTGCCTGACCCCCAATGTTTCCAAATTAATATTTTTCTAGTCTCTTTCACTTGTGTGTGGCCTCCTCCAGAGCCCAAACCCTGAACCTGAACTCTGAACCACGCAGGATGTTGGGGGGGGGGCGGGGGAGACACTCAAAACTGGCAGCCCAACATGGGACACTCACATTAGCCATAGATATATATATATATAATAAAGTTACTTAATTAGACCTGCTTTCTGATTTGGCTAAACTTTTTCCAACCAAGTGAAGCACCCCAACTTCTCTTTCAGATAATTGTCAGCAACACAGCAGTAAATATCAACATGAAGCACATTATTATTGTAGATCACACAGGGAAAACAAAGGGTAAAATATTTAACTGCAGCAGTGTTTGACTATATTCTGCACAGTGAGAAAACCTGAAGTCATTTTCAAGATTCATATTTCTTACTTCTTTTCATTTGGGTCAAGTTTCTAAACTTTCTAAATCTCCATTTTCCAGCTAAAGAAAAGAAAATAGGATTCCACTGAGTCTCCTATCTACCTAATCCAGGATTTCTGTAAGGATCAAATGAATGAGGCAGGGGAAAACACTTCACAGACATTTGGTTAAAGTATAAAATGTTTGCACCTGGTATAAAGCAAGTTGTCTTCCTGGGCTGAAGAAACTGCAAGGCTAGTTGCTAGGGAAAGGAAGGCAGGTGTTGCTACATGATGTCATTAGCTGGGCCCACAAAGACCATTTCTGGGCTGGGCTGGGCTGTGGGGCACATTTTGCACCATGGAGTCTTGGCAGCATTTTGCACCATGGGGTCTGCAATTTTATGGGCTGTGGCTCCAGGGTGCTGGTGGGACCTGTGTCCCACTTGGGAGGAAGCTGAGTGTTGCTCTGTTGGTGCCAAGTCCATAGTGCCATTTCTTTGTAAATGTCAAGTGCACATTACGGCAGCTCCTGCATTGAGCGTCTGCCCCTGGTGGTCAGTGCACGCCATAGCAACTGTTTGGATGGTCGGAGAGACATTTAGCATATTAGCCTTTTATATATATAGATATTGTTTATGTGTATAATAAAAAAGAAAAACTATATCAAATATTTTTTTCACTATCATTTGTTCTGAATAACATTATTTTATACTAATGCTAGTTTAAGTTTAGTTAATGTCTTTTAGAGTGATTAACATGAAATATGTTTATTTTACCTGGGATTACAAAAATTAGTTCATGTTAGTTCTCTCTGCTACAAAATTTGTCAATAAAATGGTTTGGGTAATAATTTACTTTAAAATCTCATATAGTTGTTAAAAACTAATAAATAGCCGAGACCGGTTTGGCTCAGTGGATAGAGCATCGGCCTGAGGACTGAAAGGTCCCGGGTTCGATTGCAGTCAAGGGCATGTATCCTGGTTGCGGGCACATCCCCAGTAGGGGGCGTGCAGGAGGCGGCTGATCGATGTCTCTCTCTCATTGATGTTTCTAACTCTCTATCCCTCTCCCTTCCTCTCTGTAAAAAATCAATAAAATATAAAAAAAACCCAAAAACTAATAAATAGATGTAACTGAAATGAAAAATTTTTGGTAAGCTTTCCAGTAACAATTATATATATGCCTAAACATAGTTTTCTAACGTCTATTGGTAACTTGAAACTTTTGAGCTTATCTTTTTCCATTCTAAGAACTAAAGTTTTACTAGCCAGTATTTATGTTCACACCTTTTTATTGTCACTTGGGTAATAAATAATTTAGTATTATTTCATAATGGTATAATGTTTTTGGTCAAATGTGCTTGACAAACTTCCTAGGGTTCAAGTTTTAACAGGAGACTTTTTCTTAACCTAGAAATAGTTTTAAATTATTCCAATGTGCTTCTGGAGATGTGTTCTTTCTCCTTACAAAAGATAAATTTTAGACTAATCAGGCCTATTTGATAAGTTTGAGTACGTGGGAAGCTGTGTCAAATGAAGAAATAATAACTATGTTCTATTTATATACATATATTTTTATTATTAAAGTAGATGTTCTAGAATTATATAAAAAGTGTATAGTTTTTTGTCAATTACATTATAATCAGATCTACACAGTCATTGCCTTATTCTGATGCTTCTAAATTATAGATCTGAAAATTTATAACTGAATTGGCACTTCATCCCCTGGTACTGGAAGCCTCATAATCAGTCATAAGCTATATTGACCAGGTAAAAAAGAGACAAAATGGTCTGTGCCAACAGCAATCCCCAAGATTAACTACTAGAATGGCTCCTTAACAATTGATCCACCTTTATAGGTAATGATCAAAAGGAAAAAAAAAAAAAGGATCCTTTTCTTTTGTAATGTCCCCAGACCTCAGTACAATCTCAGGAACAGGGAAGTCTGACCTGTAAATGGAACACTGAATTATGACACTATTCTCCAATTAGATTTGTTTTTGTAAAAATGAAGACAAATGGAGTGAAAACCTTATATTCAGATATTTATGGCCCTTTACAAAGATAGGGATTTAAGGACGTCTTCTAGGATATTCCTTAATTGTCACAATGTCTGATGAATTAAAGGACACCTTCCTTACAGCCCCTGCAAGAAGCTGGCTTCTGTCCCTAGTGGATAAAACACGAATCCATCCAGAGGATGGAATAGCCTGCTTCCTAGCTCACTTCACTGCTGTCACTCCAAGTACAGCTGGCTCCATATAACCCCTCCACCACTACAGAACTGCTAGCACTCACCTAACTTGTATAGTTGTCACTACCAGGAAGGGAACTCAAAATTATCCAAACCCTAGCATGTTGTCTCTGTGGGAAGTATCTAACAGGAAGCCTGGAAAATAAATTATTTGGATACATGTTCCCTTTTCTATGTCTGATCTGGCCCTTTACAAAGAAAAACTTGGTTGGTTTTCCAAAGATCCTAGCAAATTCACACAGGGGTTTAATCACACTGCTTTACCAAAACAGGTAGAATAAAATGTTCCCCAAAATTGCACCATCCAATTGCCTGTCTTAGGTTGTTCCTTCCCTGAGGAATCTTACCCGTCTCTGGCTAACCAGTCATCCTCAGGGGCCAAGCAGGGTGTTGTGAGGTTCAGTTCTGTCTCCATGGTAGCCTATGCCCCCGTGGCCTCCACGCCCAGCACCTGCCTTGGGGATCCCCTCGTCTGCTGGCGGGGGACCGGGCACTGCTCACTTATCTCTGGAAATTCAGGTCCTTCTCTAGGGAGGGCCCAGCTCACACCATTTGGTGGGAGACAGATCCATTATACCAGTTGCCTCGAGGCTTTGACCTCAGCTTGAATAGAGAGCTCAGGCTACAGCTGAGGGCCATTGGGTTGTGAGAAGAGGGTCCCTCTTGGCAAAAGAGGAAAGAGGGCTCAAAAAAAAAAGGCAGGGGAGGGGGCAGAGTAGGATAATATCATGTAAGGAAAAATATCTGGTAAGTAAATTACATTTAGAAAATTTTCACTTTAGAAAATTAATTTCCATTTATAATGGTAACAGCAAGACACTCATGAAAAACACACATGGTGTCAAAATAAGCCAAAGGAAAAGCAGGTAGGCAAAAATAGAAAGGACCCCAAGTCAATTTTATAGAAAAGATTCCTTTATTAACTCTTGGTTGAGAATATGTTTATATACTTTCAGAAAACAACTCCAAGACCAAGTGGACTCCTGCAACAGAGAGGAACTGACAGGTCTGCGCCAACCACGAAGGCAAGAGGAGAAACAGTCCAGAGATGGAAGACACTGACGATGCCTTGCCATGTGAGCAGTTAGCAGCTGAGCATCGTTACAGGATGCCCAGGACCAAACCAGAGAGGGTCAGACTGGCATTACCACCATTTGTCCACTATCCAGATACCATTGATGACATGTACACATAGGAACTGTTTGACATTGAAATTGGGACTCAAATCATTTTTCTTTTGCTCTGGTGGGTTTATTTTTAGCCTACAGGGGCAAGATGTTTTCAAAGACAAGAATC
>JAAGEH010002525.1:26750002-26806864 GCA_011751065.1 Lasiurus cinereus | reverse complement strand
ACAAGAATCAGGGGGTGGGGGGAAGCAGATGCAGAGGCAAAGAAGCAGTGAACAGACTGTCCTGCTACAGGGGAAGGCAGGGGAAGTTGGGGAGGAGGAGCCTATAGGAGATCAACCGAAGGAATTGTATGCATGTGTGTGTAGGCATAGCCAGTGGATACAGGGCAATGGGGGAGGGCGAGAGGAGGGGGGAAGACGGATGAGGGCATGTACTGGGGGGTGGGGAGGGCAACAGGGGAAAATAAATAAATAAATAAATAAATAAATAAATAAATAAATGGGATGGCAAGGCTGAAGGAAGGAGTAGTCTTCTCACTAGAGGAAGGCTCCCGCCTGGTCCCCTATATCGCTAAATTAATGCATGTTAATTTTCTAGTCTCTCTTTTCATTTGTGTGCGGCCTCCTCCAGAATCCGACCCCTGAACCACGCGGGACGTGAAAGAGGTTCCCACACCAAACATTAAAAATCTGGACACTAAAATAAATAAATAAATAAATAAATAAATAAATAAATAAATAAATAATAATAAATAAATAAGTAAGTAAGTAAGTAAATAAATAAATAAATAAATAAATAAATAAATGAATAAAAATACGACAAAGGGCCAATAGACTGAATCCCTTAAAGCCAATGGCCTTTGAGAAATTAAAAGTGAAACTGCACAGTGCATCTGCTTAGGGCTGCCAAATTTAGAACAACAGGTTACTGTGCTCACTTCGGCAGCACATATACTAAAATTTGAACGATACAGAGAAGATCAGCATGACACCCAAATTTGTGAAGCGTTGCATATTTTTTTTAAAAAAAGAAAGAAAAACAGGTTACTTTGTATATAGCAGAGAGGCAGGAAATAACACTTGGAGTTCCCACCCAAAATTTAAATTGTGTTCCAAGCTTACTTTTCAAAACACTGGAATGCTATTATAGTAGCCGGCTGGCCACATTGTTAACCAGCTGTAACTGCCACTGCTCTCCTAGTAGGAGAGGTAGGTAAACTTACCTACAACAGCCACTAAAAGCACAAGCCCCCTATCAGGTAAATAAAGGGTTATCAATGGCTCCCGGGAGGAAGACTTAAATAAATAGCAGGCTCTCTTCCTTGACTCTCCTGAATTAACCCTAAAGCCTTGCCAAACTCTCAATCCTAATACCCTCCTCGCAATAGGAGGGTAGCCCATCAGGTCACACTCCAATGCATAGAAACTACCGAACAAGTCCAGCAGGCCTGACTTAAAAGATGAACCTTTACCTAAACCTGGTGCAGAATAGTTTACGTATGTCGATCATTTTATACAAAATGGGGTAAAAAAAAGGCAGGTATGCCATTGTCAGTCTTCAAGAAACAACAAAGGCAAAAGCCTGCCTCCTAAGACTGCGGCCCAAAAAGCTGAACTCATAGCACCCATTAAGGCCTTACAACTAGGGGAAAACATCTGAGTTCATATCTACACTGACACAAAGTATGGGTTTCTTTATTTTTTTAAAAAAAGACATTTTATTGATTTCTTACAGAGAGGACAGGAGAGGAATAGAGAGTTAGAAACATCAATGAGAGAGAAACATTGATCAGCTGCCTCCTGCACACCTCTGACTGGGGATGTGCCTGCCACCAAGGTACATGTCCTTGCCCAGAATCAAACCTGGGACCTTTCAGTCCACAGGCCAATGCTCTATCCACTGAACCAAACCGGTTTCGACTGAGATTCTAATATTACACGCCCATTCTACTATTTGGGAAGAAAGAGGACCTTGAACAGCTAAAAACTCCCCCATAAAACACCATACAGGAATTTAGAACTCCTGGCAACTGTAATAACACTGACCAAGAAATAACAATGATACACGGCCAGGGCCACCAAAAGGGAACTCAGATATAATCAAAGGCATTACATTGGCAGATCAAGAAGCTAATATAGCTGAAACCGGTTTGGCTCAGTGGATAGAGCGTCAGCCTGTGGACTGAAGGGTCCCAGGTTCAATTCCGGTCAAGGGCATATATCCTGGTTGTGGGCACATCCCCAGTAGGGGGAATGCAGGAGGCAGCTGATCGATGTTTCTAACTCTCTATCCCTCTCCCTTCCTCTCTGTAAAAAATCAATAATATATATATATATATTTTTTTAAAAAAAAGAAGAAGCTAATATAGCAGCCTGGTCTTCCTCAATCGCCCTAAAGGCAGCTCTGGTCTATGACTTCCCTCAACCACCAGAAAGCCCTTCTACTTTACTGAGGAAATCTTTTGGGCCTTAAAGAATGGATTCTCTAGAGACTGGAAGGCTGGATATTAAGGGATAATAAACATTTGTTACTTCAACCCATAAAATGCTCCATAAGGAGAAGTGTTCTTGCCATCCTTTGTCTCCCAGCTGGTTATGACATGAGAGCATTATAAAATGGTACAGGAAGTGACCCAAAGATGTACTCTGCTCCAAAATAAACTCAAATTACCTTCCTCCTCCTCCCTTCCTGGCACCAATACAAACCAGGGTGCATATCCTGGGAAAGGTTGGCAAGTTGATTTCAGATGCCTCCGAAAGCTAGATTTAAATACTTACTAGTATTTGTAAACACTTTTACTGGATGGATTGAAGCCTTTCTTACCAGAACACAAAAGCTACTAAAATAGCCAAGTAGATGGAGGAGGAGGGAGGAACCAAGATGGCAGCATAGGTAAACACCTACACTGCTGCCTCGCACAACAATTTCAAAACTACAACTAAAAGACTGAACGGACATCATCCAGAACCACAGGAAAGCTGGCGGAGTGGAAATTCTACAACTAGAAGGAAAGAGAGGGGCTCACAGAGACCCAGAGGAGCTGCAAAAAGCTGAAGCATGCGTGGAGAGAGCGGGTGCCAGAGTGCCTGGCTGGCTTTCTCTGGCGGGAGGGAGACGGAGACTCCCAACGGCAATGAACCCCTTATCCTATGGCACTGAACCCCAGGTCCAGTCAAAACTCATACGAGGGGGAGTTTGGACTGTGTAAAGAGAGAAGTGCACGGAAACTGGGGGAGTCGCAGGAGGGCAGAAGTTGGGCAGAATGCACAGCACTGCGCACAGAAGACTGCTGATTGTGCCGCTGGCTTTCACAAGAGGATGGGAGACAAAGCATCCCAACTGCATCACTTCTAACTCTACTAAACCCCAGATCAGGCGAAGTCCTGGGGACCCAGATTCATATGGTCCCGGAGCACAGGGGATCTGGAAAGATCCTTTAAGCCTTGAGACTTCACCCATCTCAAGCTCAACAGAGAGGCTTTTGCAGTTTTGCAAGTCTAGTATCATAAGACTGAATCCAATACAGAAGTTCTCCTGGCATACTTAAAATGCCGGAAAAAGGGAAGAGATCACAAACAAAAGAAATGGAGGAAAACAAATGACTGGATATAGAGTTCAAAACCATGCTTATAAGGTTTTTCAAGAATATCCTAGAAAAGTTGGATAAAGTTAGCGAGTCCCAAGAGGAGATGAAAAAGATCCAACTAGAGATGATATAGGACCAACTAGAATTTAAACATACAATGACTGAAATAAAAAATATTATACAGAGACCTAAAAGCTGACTAGAGGAAGGCAAGAATCGAGTCAAAAATTTGAAATATAAAGAATCAGAAAACACTGAACTGGAAAAGCAAGAAGAGAAAAGAATCCAAAAATGTGAAGATAATGTAAGGAGCCTCTGGGATAGTTTCAAGCGTACCAACATCAGAATTGTGGGGGTGCCAGAAGAAGAGAGAGAGCAAGATACTAAAAACCCACATAAAGAAATAATGACTGAAAACTTCCCACATCTGGTAAAAAAAATAGACTTACAAGTCCAGGAGGCACACAGAACTCCAAACAAAAGGAATCCAAAGAGGACTACACCAAGACACATCATAATTAAAATACCAAGAGCAAAAGACAAAGAGAGAATATTAAAAGCAGCAAGAGAAAAACAGTTAATTACCTACAAGGGAGCACCCATATGACTGTCAGCTGATTTCTCAACAGAAACGATGCAGGCCAGGCAGTAATGGCAAGAAATATTCAACGTGATGAATAGCAAGAACCTACAACCAAGAATACTCTATCCAGCAAAGCTATCATTCAGAATTGAAGGGCAGATAAAGAGCTTCACAGATAAGAAAAATCTAAAGGAGTTCATCAACTCCAAACCAATATTATATGAAATGCTGAAAGGTACTCTTTTAGAAGAGGAAGAAGAAAAAGATAAAAAATTATGAACAACAAATACATATCTATCAACCAGGGAATCTAAAAATTAAGTGAATTAAAAATTTGATCAACAGAATAAACTGCCGAGACCGGTTCGGCTCAGTGGATAGAGCATCGGCCTGCGGACTGCAAGGTCCCGGGTTTGATTCTGGTCAGGGGCATGCACCTTGCTTGCGGGCACATCTCCAGTGTGGGGTGTGCAGGAGGCAGCTGATGGATGTCTCTCTCTCATTGATGTTTCTGACTTTCTATCCCTCTCACTTCCTCTCTGTGAAAAATCAATAAAATATATTTTTAAAAAAACAACAGAATAAACTGGTGAATATAATAGAATCAGGAGCACAGAAAGGGAGTGGACTGATAATTCTCAGGGGGAAAGGGGTGAGGGGTGTACAGGAAGAGACTCGACAAAAATCATACACCTATGGATGAGGTCAACGGGAGGGAGGTAAGAGTAGAGGGAGGGTTAGGAGCCGGGTGGAGGGGAGCAATGGAGGGGAAAAAGGAGAAACAAATGTAATAATCTGAATAATAAAGATTCAATTAAAAAATAAATAAATAAAATAAAATAGCCAAGTACTTACTTAGAAAAATCTTACCTAGGTTTGGACTACCAAGAAGTTTCAGTGGGACAATGGATCCTCTTTTGTAGCCCAAATTACATAACAGCTAGCTCATGCTTAGGAATCAGCTATCGCTTATACTCATCATAGAGACCTCCATCCTCAAATAAGGTAGAAAAAGCTAATTAAACCCTAAAAAGTCCTCCAGCCAAGCAATGCCAAGGAACCTAAAAGTCCTAAAGAAAAGTGAAAAGTTAGTCCCTTTTAACTCACCTATGGCAGAGGCCTTTCTCAGATCTTCCAGCTGATGTCTTACACTGTTAATCTAGGACATATAAGTTAAACCAGGAGGCAAGGTCTATTTAAAAACCTGGAGGGATGACTGTCCTAAGTCCCAGCTATAGCCCAGATGGAAGGGCCCACATTAAGTCTGACTGAGCACCCCAACTGCAGCAAAGCGCCCAAGCCAGTTCTGTTCACAGATGTCAAATTGAACATATTTCCTGTGAGTCCCCACAGAAACCACAACCTGAGACCTACTCTTATGAACCCATCGAGGACTTCTAACTCCTTTTCAAGAACCTGTTACAAATAAGTCATGTAATGTCTGGGCCTTAGTGTAATTGTCTTTATCATATTTCTGACACTCTTTCTCCTAGCCTGTCGATATGCTCAGACTCCGTCTCCCAGGAAAAGGATTTTTCTGTCCTTGTTGGATTTAATCCTTATCAAATAAAGTCCCAGCAGAAACCGGTTTGGCTCAGTAGATGGAGCATCGGCCTGTGGACTGAAGGGTCCCAGGTTCGATTCCGGTCAAGGGTATGTGCCTTGGTTGCAGGCACATCCCCGGTGGGGGGGGGGGGCATGTGCAGGAGGCAGCTGAATTGATGTTTCTCTCTCATCGATGTTTCTAACTATCCCTCTCCCTTCCTCTCTGTAAAAAAGTCAATAAAATATATTTTAAAAAATAAAGTCCCAGGTCCTCCATTCTACTCAAATTATTTAAATTTTAACCAACAATATTTATCCTTCTTGTTTTCATATTCCTACCATACTCAAGACCCCTATGAAAAGAATGGAAGACTAATATACTACTAAACGTTTCCAATATCATTGCTGCTGGAAATTAACTTTCTGATTGCTGGATCTTCCCTAAACAGCCAATCACAAGAGCCCTCCCTCCTCAGTTTCAATCTATAGCCCTCATCTTAAATCTAATTCTACTAGTAGGGTCCCAAAATAATTTTGAAAAGATTAGTACTTTTTTAGTAAACTTCCTTTCAGTTTCTAGTGTCTTTCCTTATACCAACCTCATCCTATTTGTGTGTGTTTTTTTCCACTTAAGTGTTTTGTTTTAATAAATAAAGCATCATGGCTTCGATTTTAAATCACATTTACAGATACGGAGCATTTCTAAGCCCAAACAGGTAACAGTGAAGCTACTACTGCTGGAAGGAATGCACGCTCCACATGTATGTTAAGCCTAAAGAGCAGAGAGTTACCAGCATAGCACACCATACATATAATTTCTAGACTAGAAAACTAGAAGAAGAGGAAGAACAGAAGTTTGGGTAAAGTCCATGCAACCACCACCTGATTTCTTCACTTTCATGCTGCAGAACCAACTGAAAATTGTGTTACTTTTAGATAAGCTAGAGATAGGCTTCCTGATCACATTAAATAAAACGTTCTCCCATTGTTAACAATTAGCCAAAGGGCATTAGTATAGAATGATATCCACGAGTAAATATAGTGTATTAGAATAGCAAAGAGAAAGCTACATAGATCATCTTGTTTCTTCAGGTATCAGAAACTTCTACATCATTGCAGGGCATGAATTCCACCTCCCAAAGGCTTAGTCCAAAAACTTCCTGTTGGCGTTTGCACCAAAAAAGGCTCCTCGTACTTCTGGCATCATCTGCTGAGCTATGAGATCCAGTCGGCTTTCTAGGGTATTAGAAACTTTTATTTTACGATCCCCATTATAGATTTCAACTCCACCAGCTATCTCCTCAGGTAGGTAGACTTCCTGATCAATTTGGAAATCAACACTTTGTTGGTGGCGATTTTATACATAGGGATTGCTTTTTGCACTGCAGCCTTTACCAGAGGGAAATCCTGTTTCCAGCAGTAACTGGTACATCCAGGGCTCCAATAACTGGTACAAACCCTGGAGGACCAGTCCATCCAGCAGCACTTGGTATCTAGTTGTATCTTTTACCACCTTGCCAAGTCTCTGTTTTGCTTCATTTAGTATGTCTGTAATAAGATCATCTCTCACTCTAAGGACTTTGAGTCTTGCTTGATTCATCATATTGGACATTTGAATTTTTTTCTGCTGCTCTATTTACTTTTCTTTCTTTTCATAGTATTCCATAATCTTCAGCCTTTGGGTTTGCACAAGACAACGTTTCTCAATGTTGAACTCTTCTTCTGCTTTTGCATTTATTTATTTTGCTTTTTCATTGGCTTCTTGTTTAATAAAAGCCATCATATGTTTAATCTGCTTTTGCATGTCAGCATCACTGAGGGCCATGGTAAAAGCGATGCCAGGCCAGTGGGCAACAAGCTCGAGTTTAGGCTGAAGGAGATAGATGATGGAGAAAAAGGAAAGGAAACACCAGGCTCATCCTATTTGTTGATGAGACTAATAACTGGTCAGTTTTGAGGCTCTTATGCAAGATACTTATAGAACTCTGCTATCCAACCAATCCTATATAATAAATAGGTAATGTGCAGATTGACCATCACTCCAACACACAAGATGGCCGCCCCAAGTGGTCAAAGATGGGTGTACCCATGTGAACTCAAGATGGCCACCACAAGATGGCCAGCAGGGGAGGGCAGTTGGAGGGGACCAGGCCTGCAGAGGAGGGCAGTTGAGGGGGGGGGACCAGGCCTGCTGGGGAGGGCAGTTAGGGTGACCAGATTGGTAGGGGATGGCAGTTGGGAGAGACCTGGTCTGCAAGGGAGGGCATTTGGGGGTGATCAGGTCTGCAGGAGAGGGCAGTAAGGGGTAACCTGGCCAGCAGAGGAGGGCAGTTGCAGGGGGACCAGGCCAGTAGGGGAGCAGTTAGGTGTCAGTCAGGCTGGCAGGGGAGTGATTAGGGGGTGATCAGGATGGCAGGCAGAAGTGGATAGGGCCAATCAGGCAGGCGAGCGTTTGGGAGCCAGCAGTCCTGGGTTCCAGATTGCAGAGTGTGCAGGCTGGGCTGAAGGACACCCCTCACCTCACCCCCATACACGAATTTCATGCACGGGCCTCTAGTATATCAATAAATGAAATAATTCTGTCCTATCTCTTATATATCCAAAGACTTCTTCTAACAATATTTTCTGTACCTCCAATCTGGCACACTGGTGTCCACTAATCTACAGAGTCCAATAAGATATCTGGGAAACAAATTCTCAAAATAACCCCCAGAACATTTGCAGTTATTGACAAGGAGAAACTAAGGTTAAATGGAGACTTGTTTACAAAGTCCCCACAGCACATAAAGCCCCCACAGGGCCAAGGGACCTCCTTCTAAAAGGAGAATCCCCTTACCCCTGACTGCAGAGAGTACACCTATTGAGGCCTAGTTTTCTTTCTTTAAAAAAAAACAATTTTTTTTGAAGGAGGAAGGCACGAGGCCAAAGTGGTAAGGGATTATAAATTTACTAGAGTCCCAGTGAGTGAAATTTATGCACGAAGGGGTATGGGGGGTGTGGAGAGGTCTCTCAGCCCAGCCTGCATCCTCTCGCAATCCAGGACCCTTTGGGGAATGTCAGGCCTAAACTGGCAGTTGGGCATCCCTCTCACAATCCAAGACGCTGCATGCACCAGTGACCATACTTTTCATACAGGAGAAAGGCATTTTGCTGTTGTATGGACAGCTACATTTTTTTGCCCTGATTATAAAAAGTAATACATAACATGATCCTTCTGAGGCAGTAGTATCATTTCCCCCATCTTATGGATAGAAAAACTAGAGCAGAGAGAAGTTAAGTAATTGGCTTTGTCACACAATTATAAGTGTCAGAATCAGGGCTGACCACAAAATGTGCAAGCCAGAGTCCATGCATGTCATTGCTGCATCATCCTGTTTTCTCAGTGTTAAGGTAGCCTTGCCAGGTTTTAATTTTTAAATCTAAGAGATTGTTCCCATTATGTAGGGTAGGGTCCCTAGGCCTGGCCATCTATGGGGTGACAGGCAGGTGGGATAATCAGGGGTCCTCTGCTGGCACCTGCCTTGGCTGGTGGCCTGGTGTGAACTGCTGGCTGGCCCCGCCTCCCTGATCACTGCCGCCAGTCACCTCCCCCTGGTGGTCAGTGCATGTCATAGTGACCAGTAGTTCTGCCATTCAGTTGATTTGCATATTAGGGTTTTATTATATAGAATTATGTCATCTGGATACCAGATGGGCTGAGCCCCAAAAGAGCACCAGCCTCCAAAGATGGGAGTCAGAGATTTTTAAAGGACACTAGGCAGGTTTTTTCTGGGTGAACAATTCTCTGTGCAGGTCTGGATTCTGAGAAACTCTGGAGGGGAGAGATGATGGTCTTAGCAAGTGGAATGTGGTGTAAGCAAGTGGAATGAATATCCACTGTAAAGTGGTCTAAAAGTCAGTTCCCAGGGGAGAGAGTATTGGTTCAATTATTTGATCAAACCTAACAATATTTTTATTGATTTCAAAGAAGAAGGGAGAGATAGAAACATCAATGATGAGAGAGATCATTGATCGGCTGCCTCCTGCATGCCACATACTGGGGATCAAGCCCTCAACCAGGGCATATGCCCTGACTGGGAATCAAACCGTGGCCTAATTCATAGGTTGACACTCAACCACGGAGTCATGCTGGCAGGACTGCAGGTAGATACTCTTGTTATGCCAGTACTGTGAGTTTCTTATGCAACATGTCTTCCCCCCAACCGCCCCCAGGTGTGAAACAACCTGGATGTTGCACAGTAATTATGGTTTTTCCTGATTTGTCAGCCTGAGGAGCAACCATCCTCTATGAGTTAAGCAAGATATATCATTAAGAAGGAAGACTTGGAGCTTCCAGGCCTCAACAAAAGATTTACAGCAGCTTTGGGATGTGATGGAGATTTCAACATGGCTTATTTTGGCTTCTACTACGTCAAAAACATTGTTCCTATCTATAAGGATCCAACATTGGAGTTTTTGAGAACATGTGGGATTGGTCTTCTTTTGGGCACAATAGCCTCAATCATTAACATCCCATTTGATGTTGCCAAAAGTAGAATTCAAAGGCTTCAGCCAGTTCCTAGAGAGATCAGTACAGATCCTGTTTTAAACCAATGGCAGCAGTCTACCAGAAAGAAAGGATTTTAGTTTTGTACAAAGGCCTGCTTCCCAGAACTATAAGACTTTGACCAGGTTGTGTGGTGATGCTGCTGGTTTATGAATGCAATTATTCATGGCTTTGGGAGAACTTGTGATTGCCTATGAAGTATATTTACCCCTTGAAATAATGCACATTTGCTTTATAGCACCTTGAGACTGTTAATCAGCTAAGCTGATGCAATTATAAATTATATAATTGTATATAATTATAAAAGAACAAAACTTACTTTGATACTTCAAAAATTATCTCTAGCCTGGCCGGTGTAGCTCCATGGTTAAGCATCAATCCATGAACCAGGAGCTCACGGTTAGGTTCCCAGTCAGGGCACATACCTGGGTTGCAGATTTGATTCCTAGTAGGGGATGTATAGGAGGCAGCTGATCAATAATGCTCTCTCATCAATTATGATTCTCTCCCTCTCCCTTCCTCTCTCTGAAATCATAGAAATATATATTAAAAAAATTATCTGTAGACAATTTAAGGCTGTAGTTATGGCTATATGTGTCATAAAATTGTAAGAAGAAGAATATAAAGCAATGAGGTATGTAAACTGAATATAGAAAAATAGCACAGAAATCAGATATATTTTATACAAGCAATATAAATTTTATGACTTATGTTTTAATTACATTTCTTCACAATAAAAATCCATTGTATTAATAATAATTTTCCCCTAGAGGTCAAGAAATGATTAAAGCGGAAAAATCCAAAATTTAAACAGTTTTTATAAGAATAAACTTGTCCATAAATAATATTTAAAAGTCACAAAAAATATTTTAATTTTTTTTATTTCAGAGAGGGAAGAAGAGGGAGAGACAGAAACATCAATGATGAGTGAGACTAATAGACTGGCTGCCTCCTGCACATCCCCCGGCTTAGGATCGAGCCTGCAACCCAGGCATGTGCTCTGACTGGGAATCGAACCATGACCTCATGATTCATAGGTCAACGCTCAATCACTGAGCCACACCACCCGGGCAAGAAGATATTTTTAAATTGCACTAAAATGTTGACTTTTATGTTAAAATGTAAATTTGTTTGGTTTTCTAGTAATAATACACATATCAACTATATTTTCCTAAATCTATTTTATGTATGCACTATTATTTAAAGCAGGCCATACTTTGAAATCCTGATATTTGAAGTCTATTATGACAAATAGAAAACGTGAAGTTATATTAAACTACTTTCCTTCACCTCATTCCATTTGAAAACAAGTTTTGTTGTTAAAACATGTTCATGTTAAATCACAAATTGGAACCACTCCTAGTACTCTCTATATTTGCATCTAAATATCTTTGTTCAGAACTTTTATCTATGCCATTCTTAAAATCAATGTTTAAAGTAAAAGTACAGCCCTAGCCAGTTTGGCTCAGTGGATAGTCTCAGCCTGTAAACTGAAGGGTACTGGGTTCAATTCTGGTCAAGGACACATGCCCAGGTTGTGGACTCAATCCCTAGTCAGGGCATGCACGAGGCAGCTGATCAATGATTCTCTCTCATTGATGTTTCTCTCTCTCCTTCTCCCTTTCTCTCTGAAATAAAAAATATTTATATTTAAAAAATAAAGTGAAAGTACATTTCCAGACTATGAGAGACACACTGGAATTAGAAAGTGGGTACTCATGCTCTAGGGCCTGGTTAACTGACTCATGTGGTGGTGCCTCATTACCTGCTTATGAACAGGTGATGAGCTGTGGGTGTAGAGAATGGTTGGGAGTGGCCAAATAAGAATAATCTAAGGGGAAAAAAAGTGATCTATGACATCCAATGTGTGATACCTAGTATTTAGGGATAGGAATCTCTCAGAAGACATTCCATGGTACACACTCTGAAACAACCTTTTGTAGGTCTGAGCTCTGTGTCATATGCCATCATTTCCACTCTTAAGCTACCATTTCTGGCTTCCCTAACCTTTTCACCTCATGGGTTGTGACATCTATATGCTTTTGCTTCTTTTGACACCTTTTCTTTTTCCTTTTGTCTTCCTTCCTGATTTAGATGCCTTTTATTTGTTTCTCTTGCCTTACTACTCTGGCAAGAACTTCCAGAACTATGTTGAATAAGAGTGGTAAGAGTAGGCACCCTTGTTCCAGATGTTAGAGGAAAAGCTTTCAGTTTTTCACTGTTGAGTATGATATTGGTTGAGGGTTAATCATATAAAGCCTTTATTTTGTTGAAGTACTTTCCTTCCATTTCTATTATCTTGAGTGTTTTAATCATAACTGGATTTTACGGCTATTGATAAGAAAATTTTATTTTTATCCTTTCTTTTGGCAATATGGTGTATTACATTGATTGATTTGTATATGTTGAGCCATCCTTGTGCCCCTGGAATGAACCCCATTTGGAGAGGGCCTCTTTGGATTAAAGTAACTGTGTTCTGTTTCCTTCTTGGATTTGAGGATCTAGTTCTTTCTGTAGGTTTGGAAAGTTACCATCTGAATAGGCTCTCCATTTCTTTCTCCCTCTGTCTTCCGGTATGCCTATTATTCTTATACTAGAGACCTGGTGCACAAATTTGTGCACAGGTGGGATCTGGCCGGCCCACCTCAATTGTGGCTGGCTGGAGGGAGGGACCACAGGAGGTTGGTCAGTGGGCCCCACCCCCAATTAGTGTTGTGGGGGCTGACTGGAGGCAGGCCAGCTCAGGGAGGGGCCACAGGAACTTGGCTGGCTGGGGAGAGGGCTGGTTGGCCAGCCGCAGTGCACGTCATAGTCACCAGTTGTTTTGGTCATTCTGGTTGCTTGACTTCTATGTATATAGACTAGAGGCCCGATGTACAAATTTCGTGCAAGGAGCTTGACTCTCGCAGCCATGGTGGCTTGCCTCGGCCCTTACAGCCATGGCTTCATCCCGAAGGTCATCCAAAAGGACATCTGAAAGATTATTTGGCTGTCCGATCTAATTAGCATATTACCCTTTTATTATTATAGATTGTTTTTTCTGATGGAAGCAGATAGTTCTCAGAGAGCTCTTTCTTTTTAATTTAATGCTCAGGTTTCTCTCTTTTCCTTCTATGTCATATCTAGATTAATACCTTTGATATTACTTCCCCAATCGGCTCTGTTTCCTATTTTCATCTCTTGATCTCATTAACTAAATGCTTCATCTTTAGAATTTCTGTCTGGTTCTTTTTTAAAGCTTTAGTCTCTTTGGTAAAGTAATCATTTTGTTAATTTATTTTTTGAGTGCATTAAATTGTCTATATATTTCTCACATCTTATTGAGTATTTTCAGAATTGAAATCTTGAATTCTGTCATTCATATCACATATTTCCGTATGTCCCAGTTTGCTTTCTGGAGATTTTTCATTTCCTTTTTGAAGTGCCTCAATGCAGTGGTTAGTCATGATATTTGCTGAACTCTTTCTCTGCCTAGGCATCTATATATTACTAGAGGCCCAGTGGTAGGGTCCCTAGCGGCTGCTGGCCAGGTACTCCTTCTCTTCTCCTGGTCGACCCTGCCCCCTGGTTGAACTCCCAGTTGAGGGGACAATTTGCAAACTATGCTTTTATTATATAGGATTATATAGGATTGGTGTTTCTTTAGCAGCTTTCTATAAAAAGGTATTTCTACTGTTTTCCAGTAGATGGCACTAATCACAAGTGTTGGTGGTGTGTTTTTTTTTTGTTTGTTTTTGTTTTTTTTGGCTCCCTGAAATCCCAGGGCTGACCTCTGTGGCTGCCATCAGTATGGCTGGGCTGCTTGGGGGTGGATTTTATTTTGCCTTCTCAATAATGGTGATATCAAATCTCCACTGAGTCTTCCCCCACACACTCCAACCAAGGATCAGTTTCCAAGGGAAATAGTGATTCTATTGTAATAGTTCTGTTTGGTCCTCAACCTGATGCCAAGAGTGATAGGAAGAGAATTTTGGAATCTGTGGCTCCATTTTTTTGTTTGGAACACTGACCACCTGACAATGGCAGCAGACAGCCGTGGTAGAGCCTCTGTATTGTGTCCTTGCCCAGGCATCTGGCTGGCTCAGCCAAATCTCCCACCACTCACTCCTAAAGGAGTACTGACCAAGACTTTTTTCCTCCTGGTTGAAGGGCGCCTCTGCTACAGCCAGCTTTTTCTCCTCTTCTGGCTGAAGTCCCTTTAACATTTTGTATAATACTAGTTTGGTAGTGATGAATTCCTTTAGCTTTTTCTTGTCTGGAAAGCTCTTTATCTTTCCTTTTATTTTATTTATTTATTTATTTTTTAACTAGGGCCCCAGTGCATGAATTCATGCACCTAGAAAGGAACTGTGGGTCACGAAGCTGCAGTAGGCACAGGGGCAGGTCTCAGCCACTCCTTCACACCCATGCCCAGCCCCTCCCACCACGGTCCCTCATCCTCTGTCTGCTGGCAGCCCCACTCCTGCCACTGCCACTCCTACACGCTGAAGATACCAGACCTGCTCATACCCACTGATAGTGCGGAGTGATTGGGGCTGGCACTGTCAGTGGGTATGAGCGGTGGCTGCTGCCCTGATCATCCCTCAGGAGCAGGGAGAGGTGGAGAGGTCCTCAGGGGTGATTAGGGCCAGCGCCAGCAGTGGGTGAAAGCAGTGCTGGTGTGGGCAGCCGCTGTGAGCAGTGGCTCTGGTGCCAGCAGTGGGTGGGATCGGGGCTGGCAGCAGGAGTGAGTGCTAGGTGGGACCATGGCGCACAGGAGCAAAGAATATTCAGTAACCACCAGAGACTTGCCCCGATGACAGCGACTGGCACCCGCCTTGGTCTGGCACCCCACTCACCTGCTCCATCATCCCACTGCGGCCAATGCCCACCATGTTCCACACTGCTGCCTGCTGCCATTGCCCATTACGTTCCACACATGCCCCCTGCTGGTCAGTGCATGTCATAGCAACCAGTTGTTCAGTTGCACTGTTTGGTCTATTTGTATATTAGCCTTTTATTACATAGGATGAGGTCATTAATTGTATTTTTATTTATTTGTTTGTTTGTTTGTTTATGTATAATCCTCACTCAAGGATATTTTTCCATTGATTTTTAGAGAGAGTGAAAGAGAGAGTGGAAGACAGAGAAATATTGATGTGAGAGAAACACATCTATTGGTTGCCTCCTGCACACACTCCAACCAGGGCCGGGGCCAGGAAGGAGCCTACAACCTAGGAACATGCCCTTGAATGGAATGGAACCCAGGACCTTCCAGTCTGCAGGCCAACATTCTATCCACTGAGCCAAATGGCTAGGGCTCCTTCCATTTTAAATGATAGCCTTACTAGATAGAGTAGCCTTAGTTGTAGATTCTAGCTTTTCATCACTTTGAATATTTCATGTCAGTCTCTTCTGGCATAAAATGTTTCTGTTGAGAAATCAGCTGACAGTCTTATGGGAGATCCCTTGTAATTAACTAACTGCTCTTATCTTGCCACTTTTAAGATTCTCTCTTTGTCTTTAACCTTTGTTATTTTTATTATGATGTGTCCTGGTGTAAGTCTCCTTGGGTTTATCTTGTTTTGAACTCTCTGTGTTTCATGGACCAGTTTGTATTTTTCCTAGAGAAGTTTTCAGTCGTTATTTCTTCAAATAGTCTCAATCTCTTGCTTTCTCTATTATCCATCTGTTATATCCTACAATGCAGATCTTGTTATGCTAGGTGGTGTCATAGAGATCCCTTAAATCAGTGGTTCTCAACCTTTCTAATGCCTCGACTCTTTAATACAGTTCCTCATGTTGTGGTGACCCCAACCATAAAATTATTTTTGTTGCTACTTCATAATTGTAATTTTGCTACTGTTATGAATTATAATGTAAATATCTGTATTTTCTGATGGTCTTAGGCAACCCTGCTAGTGGTTCTCAACCAGGGGGAACAACCGGTGACTATGACATGCACTGTGGCCGACCAACCAGCCTTTAAACAAATATGTTATATCTATAGTATTAAAATTTTATGGATGCCAAGACCAGTTTGGCTCAGTGGATAGAGTGTTGGCTTGCAGACTGAAAGGTCCCAGGTTTGATTCCGGTTGGGGTCATGTACCTTGCTTGCGGGCACATCTCCACTGTGGGGCGTGCAGGAGGTGGCTGATCGATGTCTCTCTCTCATCCATATTTCACACTTTCTATCTCTCTCCCTTCCTCTCTGTAAAAAATCAATAAAATATATTTTAAAATTTTTTATGGAAAGGTAATAATCTATATATATATAAAGCCAGCAACCATAATGCTGTAATGACTGGATCAACCAGTTGCTATGACGCCCACTGTGGCCAGTGAACTGGCTGGATCAGGGGGTGGGACTGGCCAGCCAAAATCTGTCCCTTTCCCACCCCCCACCCCTGTGGTCCTTCCATCCAGTGGGCCCCACCCCAATCGGCCTGCAGCCCCTCCCCTGGCTGGCCCCACCCCTGATTGCCCCTCGCCACTCCAATAGGATGTGGGCTGGCCAGCCAACCTCCTGTAGCCCCTCCCCCTGGCTGGTCCTGCCCCCAATGGGCCCCCACCACCCCATTGGGCCACAGCCCCTCCTCCCAGCCAGCTACACTCCCAATTGGCCTCTGCCACGCCAATCGGGAGTGGGGCTGGCTGGCTAACCTCTCATGGCCCCTCTCCCAGCCTGGCCCTGATAGGGCCCTGATCAGAGCAGGCCAGCCAGCCAATCTCCTGGTATCTCCTCCTCCCCAAGGGCCCAGCCCTGATCCCCCTGATTGGGGCCAGGCCAGCCAGACCCCACTCATGCATGAATTCATACACTGGGCCTCTAGTTAGGTAAATAAAATCTTAAAAGTCTCCCAAGGGGCAGAGTAATTTTTAAAAAGTTAACAACCATTAATTCAGAGGCAAAATCAAATTTCTATAAGGCACTACATAATCTGTCCCCGTTACATACCTGAGCTTGTCTCCTACTACTTTCCCCCCTTGTCATTCAGCTCCAACCACATTGAGCTTTTTGCTGATTCTTAAGTACATCATGCATACACACACACATACACACACTAATCACTCCCCCAACTCCCCCCCACACACCCTAAGCTTTTGCATTCTCTGTTATCTTTGCCATAGATAGTGTCTCTCTCAGGTTTCCTCCAGGATGATTCCCTCACCTCCTTCCAGTCTTTGCTTGACTCCATGTCTCCTCAGAGAGACCTACCATGACCACTCTATTTAATACTGTGGCATGCCCCTCTTACTTCTACACTCTGGATCTCATTTACCCTGATCTACTTCTGTTTTTAGCCTAGAGCACTTATTATCTTCTAACATACCATTTCATTTTCCTTTTATGTGTATTGTTTGTTTTCTGTCTTCATCCACTAGAATATAAACTCCATGAGGGTAAAGATCTTTGTTCTATGAATCACAACTTCTAGAACAGTGACAGTGCTAGGCATAGAGTAACTCTCAATAATGAAAAAATAGAAAAAAAAACTTAAGTCCTAGAAGAAGCCATACATTCAGTTGAGTTAAATTCTATAACTGGGGTGGGGTGAGGGTGGGGGGAAGAGACTATGGCTGAAGATGTGACACATGAGCACATTATTAATTCTGTCTGGGACTCCCCCTCCTTAGGGTCATAAGAATAACTAGAAATGCAGGCATGTTAAAGCTGTATCTGCAGTTTAGCTTAGGATGAGAAGGATTTCTTGCTTGGGCCTCACATTCACAAAGAGCCTCAAATGTAGGTTTTAGACATTCTCTCTAAAGGGGGTTGGTTATATATTCAGCCAGAGACACACACACAAAAAAGGGAGGAGACCTTCTGTTTACAACTTAACTAATGTCTCATTCTAGCATTCTGTTGTGTGGATTAACTTGGAAAACTCATAATTATTGTATGACTGTCAAAATCATAAACCTTTGTGTTAAAAGCAATCATTAGTTAAATATAACTATTTTAATTATGCCACAATTTTGGAATTCTGTGCTTGCTTCTCTCTGGTTTTTCACATGCTGCTACATTTGAGAAATGGAAGTGACCTGAGATATAACAGACTTTGTCTCCTCTTGACCACAGAGAATCAAGGGAGTAGCTAGCACATTATTACATGAGCGCCTGGTGCGCAGAGGTTACCAGGCTCAGACACTCAAATGCCTCCTTCCCTTCTGGCTCACCAACGCTTCCCCAAAATAGGTACTTATAAAGCATTCCTTCCCCTTTGCTTCATTATCCCATAATACTCCTGGGTTGGGATGGAAGTAAAAGAGGGAAAACCAGGGGGAAGAATTACTCAGGAGTATTGGCCCAGATCAGAATGCTGCCATGAAGACCATTGCAAGAAAGGGACACCCACCATCTCTAGTTTTTGAGGCTCTGATGGTTTGTTTTATGTGTCAATTCGGCTAGGCTATGGTTACCAAGCTGTTTGATCAAACAGCAGTCTAGATGTTGCTGTTAAAGGAAATCAAAAGTTGTCACCACAAAATAAGCCTCTTTGGCAAAAAATGTATTTTGAGCTAAAGGTAGTTTTTGTAAATGGTAGGTACAGGAAGGACACTCTGGCTACACCCGCCCCTCCCCCCCCCCATTTCTTCCTGAAAGCAGATCAAACTCTCATGTGGACGATATCCTCCTTATATCAGGAGGAAAGTAATATTCTTATCATCAAGGATGGAAAGTTGAAACCTAGATAATTCTGTTAAATAGGCCTTATTAAAATACTTATTACCTTCTTATCCTCCCCGCATAGTTTAGTCACATTTTCACAAGTGCTTCACTTTGTTCAATCTAGTATAAAAGTCTTTGGGTTTTGCCACTTTTATGGGCCTTCATTTCCTTAGGAAGGCTCCCATGTCACATAAAATTTATATTAAATTTGTATCCTTTTTTCCTGTTAATCTGACTTATGTCAATTTAATCCTCAGGTTCAATTGAAAACCCTGATGGAGTAGAGGTAAAATTTTGCCTCCCATATACTGTGAAGGTCTTAAAAAAAAAAAAGATATGATGAATACTTAATTTTAAATGAAGATTAGCTTCCGTACTATAGGTGGATAGTCTTTAACCCATCCAATTGGTTAAAGACCTTAAGAGAAAAGACAGAGGTTTTTTAGAGAAGAAGGAATTCTCCTCTAAACTGTAATAACAGAAACTCTGGCTGAGTTCCAGCCTGCTGCCCTGTAGAATTCACTCAAAATTACACATGCACTCTTTCCTGAATTTCCAGCCTGCCAGACTATCCTACAAATTTTGGATTTGCCAGTCCCCACAAATGCATGAGCTAATTCCTTAAAATAGCTCTTTATTTTTCTCTCATTCTCTGTAGAACCCTGACTAGTACAATAGTTAACTTATGGCTAATTTCTGTTGGTTTTGTGTCTTTGCTGCCTCCTTTAGAATTCTCTTCTTCAATACAGATTTTTTTTCCCACAGGAGAAAGTAAAAGATTTTAATATATGCACATGGAGAATACACACAGACATGAAAATTCCAAAGACAGTGAGGCAACACTGGATATATAAGAAATTTTGAACAAAAGAGAAAATGGGGTGGAAGGTCAGAATATTAGATTTTAGAAATGAGAATGAGCGATTAAAAAGAAGTTGAGAAAGAGTGAACATACATGGCAGGAAAATTCTTGCTAGGCAACTCAGAAACCATGGAACACAGAGGGTATCTAGCTAACAGGCCCCTGCCAGAAGCTATCTTATTTGCCATAAATAAAAAATTTACCGTTTCTAAAAAGAGTGCTGCAATATATAAAGTTAGTGTTACCATTTGGGGAGAGAAACACTGAATAGGTTTAAAAAAATAAGCAGGAATCAAAGGTTTGTTTTATTTTATAAAATCTTTTGCTCCACACAAAATCTTTAAGAAATAGAATTATTATTGCCATAGCCCATTCAGGTTGCTCTAACACAGTGGTTCTCAACTTTTCTAATGCTGCGACCCTTTAATACAGTTCCTCATGTTGTGGTGACCCCAACCATAAAATTTTTTTCATTGCTGCTTCATAACTGTAATTTTGCTACTGTTATGAATCATAATGTAAATATCTGTGTTTTCTGATGGTCTTAGGAGACCCTGTTAACGGTTCTCAACCTGTGGGTCACGACCATTTATGAGGAACTGTATTAAAGGGTTGCGGCATTATAAAGATTGAGAACCACTGCACAGAATATCAGAAATGAGGAGGCTTATAAAATATATAAGTATACAAAACTTATCTATTGTTCTTATTTTAACACAAAGCAGAAAATGTGGTGTTAGTTTTCTTCTTCCTCTTTCTCTGTAATTCTAGAGTACCCTCCAGCTTTTTCAGTTTGGGCATTCTCTTGGTTGCCTCTTTAATCCAGTTCCCCTAGCAGGATGCTTCTCTTCCAAAGGATTGCCTACAAACACCAGGTATGACAGTTCTGCCAGCCTCACAAACTCGGCCCAGTCTTTCGCCAAGTTATTAGCTCACTTACTACCATGAGAGGCATGGAGGCCAAAGCTGTGATGTTTTCAACATTTCATGCCCAACGCATGTGACTATTCCCCTGTAGTCTTTGAAAAGTGCTGGTTGAATGGATATATATGTCAGGGTTAAGAGAACTAAGAGAGGCACAGTTGGAGTTGGTAAGTCTATTCCCTATTATGTAGGGAATAATGAAGGGATTCTTCATTACTTGGATCCCTTTCAACTTCCCAATAAAATTGTAGGAGATCAATAAGAAGCATGGAGAAGGATGCACATTCATCTTCCCTATAGGGGGGAATCTGGGCATAAAGCTTTATCTCTTTGGCTTCGGATGGCTTCTAACTGGTTTTCTCTTCCCATCTGGTTAGGGCTTCTTTGATTGTTGTTGCTTTTGCCATTCCTCGATTGCTACTGTCACTCCAGGTTTTCTGTTTGGTTTTTGCTTTGAAACTAGATCTCTTTGTCTCTCACATAGAACCTCCTTTCTTTTTCCTAGTACTAGTTACTACCGTATCAAACAGCCATCAATAGACTTCCCAACCCCAACTGTGCCTCTCTTAGTTCTCTTAACCCTAACATATATATCCATTCAACCAGGACTTTTCAAAGACTACAGGGGAATAGTCATGTGCGTTGGGCATGAAATCTTGAAAACATCACAGCCTTGGCCTCTGTGCCTCTCAAGGTGTAAGTGAGCTGAGCAGGCAAACAAAGAATTGCAGTGACATATAGCAAGTGTTACACTAGATATGTGAGTCTCTTAGGTATTGGTGGGACAAGTGAGTATGTTGAAAGGGGGCCGAGTTGTGGGTAAATGAAAGTATGTGTGATTTCCAATCAGGATGCTCTAGTAGGCTGAGAGAGGGAGTATTGAGATCATGTGGAAATGGCCTAGACAAGAAGGAGGCCAGTTCTGCCACTAGGATGGATGTAAACATGTTATCTATATATATAAAGCCTAAGCGACTGTCACAACCAAAACAACCGAAAGGATGACCAAACAGGCTGTGTGGGCCAACCAGGCTGGCAGGGGGTTAGTGAGGGACAGACCAAATGACTGAACAGCAGGCTTTGTGAGGTGACCAGATCAGCAGGGGGCAGGGGGGCAGTGAGGGGCAACCAGGCTGATGATGGGGGGAAGTTTAGGGTGACTAGGCCATGGGGGGGGGCAGTTAGGGGCCAGGTGGTCCCAGATTGTGAGAGGGATATTAGGCAGGCAGGCAGGCAGGTGGGCCAGGTGGTCCTGGATTGTGAGAGGGATATTAGGCAGGCAGGCAGGCAGGTGGGCCAGGTGGTCCCAGATTGTGAGAGGGATATTAGGCAGGCAGGCAGGTGGGCCAGGTGGTCCTGGATTGTGAGAGGGATATTCGACTGCCCTGTGGGATCGGGCCTAAACCAGTAGTCAGACATCCCTAGAGGGATCCCAGATTGAAGAGGGTGTAGGCTGGGCTAAAGGGACCCCCCCACCCCATGCATGAATTTCATGCACTGGGCTTCTAGTCTCACATATCAGAATTTGTCGTCTCCTTTTCAAAAGAAGAAAGTGCCATGGAAGGGCAAAGAGCAGAGTTAGACCATGAAGCCAAAGAAAAAAGTCTGAAACCAGAATAAAGTCCTGGAAATGATTGGGACAATACAGCAAAAGAACACAAAACTATTCTACTTTCAGTTTAGCAATGTGCTAGATACTGGAATTTTAAAGGCACACTAGGTCCTATGTTCAAAGAACTCATAGTCTAAGATAAGTCGCATGAGCACTCACCAGAATGTTCTTCCCCCAGGTAAAAAATAATGGCACAATGTATTCCCTCAGGTCTCTGTTTAGCTGTTACCTCACCAGAGAGGCTGATCCTGCTCGCTTGATATAAAATAGTACACACACTACTCCTCCCAACCTTTCATATCCTCCCACTCCACATTTTTTAACCTTTTTATTCAAGTATAATATATATACACAGGAAAAGTTTATATTATATGTATATGTGGTTCACTAAATTTCCACAAACTAAATGTACACAAACTCCAGCATCCAAATCAAGGAACAGTATTAGCAATGCCCAGAAATACCCATCTTGTCCAGTCTCAACCCTTCCCCCATGGATAACCACCAACCTGATTTCTAACAGAATAAATTAGTTTTGCCCATTTTTGTACTTTACATAAATGGAATCTCACAGAATGTACTCTTTGGGGATTGACTTCTTTCACTCAACCTCAAGTTTGTGCAATTCATTCAGGTGATTGTGTGTCATTTTCATTGCTTTCAAGTGTTTCATTACGTGAATATGGCACAACTTATTTGTCCATTCAATCATTGTTAGGCATTTGAGTAGTTTCAATTTTGAGTTATTAGTAATAAAGCTTCTATGAACATTCCAGTACATATCTTTGGGTGAACATTTCTGTTGAGTATAGACCTTGGAGTGAAATTACTGGGTCAGACTTACATTTTTAAAAACATTTTAAGAAATTATTAAATCTTTCATGTATTAAAAACAGTGTGTAGATGTCTACTCATCTGTACAGACTTAGAACTTAAGAAATAGAATATTATTGCTCTAATCCATTCAGACAGCTGTAACAGAATACTAGAGATAAGGGGGCTTATAAACAATAAGAATTTATTTCTCACATTTATGGAAGTTGGGAAGTCCAAGATCAAAGCACCAACAGATTCAATGTCTAGGGAGAGCTCACTTTCAGGTTCATGGATGGCCATCTTTTTGCTGTGTCCTTACATGACAGAAGGGGAAAAGAGACTGTGTGGTCTCTGTTATAAGAGCATTAATACCATTCATTAGGGCTCTATCCTTATGACCTAAGCACATCCAAAAGTTCCCACCTCCAAACACCATCACATTAGGGATTAGGTTTCAACATATGAATTTGAAGGAAAACACAAACATTCAGTCTATAGCAATTATCAACATTTTAAAACTTTTTGTACTTCTATCTCATCCTCCTCTCTATATCAATAGCAACCATTATTTCAAATTTTATTATTCCCTTGATCTTTATCATTTTGAGATATATTTCCCTGTTGTGTGTATGTGTATGATCTCCCTAAATGATAGATTATTTAGTTTTTTTTTAGTATTTTTGAATTTGGTGTAAATGGAATTCTGTCTATTGTTCTTCATAGCACTTCTCACCAATTAACATTTATTTATTTATTTACTGTCTTGATCACGGTCTCCCTCACAGCTCCTTGAAAACAAATATGTCTTGTTCTTACTTGCTATTGTACGTCCAGTTCCAAGAAGAGTGTGTGGTACATAGAAGGTACTCAATGAACATTTGGTGAATGAATTAATGAAACTTTGCTTTTTATATGATTAGTATGATTCAAGCTGTTTGTGAAAATGAAACAATTCGAATGGTAGCTAATAAGCATTGTCCTGCTAAAGGCAAGAAAAATGAGTGCAGGAAATTCAGTAATATTAAATGTAGATTAAAATAACAGGAAACATAGTTGGCCCATGGAGTGATGGAAAAAGCATCAGCCTCGGCGTCAGCAAGCTTAGACTGGAATCTGGCTTTGCCACTTGCCAGCAATGTCCCTTAGAGCAAGGCTCAACCTCTCTTGAGTTTCCACTGCTTTGATTGCAGGTTAGATGAGTTCATGGATGGAAATGCTCTGAACAATAAGTACAAAGAAAATTATACTATAAACTGTTATCAATACTAAGCCCAGGAAAGGCTTTGCGAATTAAACATCTCCACAAAACTCTCTTTTTACATCTCCCTCCAGTTTAAATTTTATATTATAAACATACCTTTTTTTTAAAAAAAAAGGCAACTTCTCTAATTAGCTTTCTCCTCAAGCAATAGTACTTTGTTTATTATTATACAACAGATTGTATAATTCAGTTGTTATTATGTTCACAAGATTGTGCAGTCATCATCACTATAGAATTCCACAACGTTTTCATCACCCCAAAAGAAACCCCATGCCTATTAGCAGTCACTCTCTATTATTCTTTCTCACCAGCCCCTGGCAACCACTAATTTGTTTTCTGTCTAATTTAGATGTACAGAGAATCATACAATATGTGGCCTTGTGTGTGTCTGATTTCTTTAACTTAGCATAATGTTTTTAATGTTTATTCATGTTATAACATATATCAGTACTTCACTCCTTTTTTACAGTGATAATTTGCATTGTATGGATATGTCATTTTTTATTTATCTATTCTGTTTAGGGATATTTATATTGTTTCCACTTGGATAATATTACAAATGCTGCTGCTATAAACATTTGAGTATAAGTTTTTGTGTGAACATATGTTTTCAATTCTCATAGGTAGCAATCTAGGAGTGGAACGAACTCTATATTTTATTTTTCCAGGAACAGCGAATGTTTTCCACATCAGCAGCACCAATTTACATCACCACCAGCAATGTGAGGGCTCCAATTTCTCCACACCCTTTCCCAACAAGTACTTGTTTTATTTCTAGCATCATCCTTCACTTTACCTATCAACACTGTCTCAGTCATATTAGTATTGCAGCAGGTCTAGAAACTATTTAAATTAAAACACAACATTCCTACGTGACCCCCATATATTAAAGAAATGGTCCAGCCCTAGCCAGTTTGGCTCAGCCTGCAGAAGGAAAGGTCTGGGGCTCAATTCCGGTCAAGGGCAGGTACCTAGGTTGCAGGCCCCACCCTGGCCGGGGGCCCTGGTGGGGGCTCTGCAGAAGACAACCAATGGATGTGTCACATCAATATTTCTCTCTGTCTTTCCCTCTCTCTAAAAATCAATGGAAAAAAATCTTCGGGTGAGGATTTAAAAAAAAAAAAAAAAAAGGACTCCAACCTAGCCAGCATCGCTCAGTGGTTGAGCATCCATCCATAAATCAGGAGATCACGGTTCTATTCCTGGTCAGGGCACATGCCTGAGCTGCCAGCAAGATCCCCAGTGTGAGGTGTATAGGAGGCAGCTGATCTATGACTATCTTTCACCACTGATGGTTCTATCTCTCTCTCCTCCTTCCTTCCTCTCTGAAATCAATAAAAAATATATATTTTTTTAAAAGGACTCCAAAGTACTGTTCTAATTTTTTCTGGCAGAGAGTATTCAGAATTGAAGCTGTGTTGCCCAGCAAGAGATTCAATTCACCATCACAGGGCTCCTCACAGAATCCCAGGAAGGAATCCTTTTGGGAACAAATCCTTGTATTAAACAGAGAACTGTCTGGAGTAAGGGTAAGGGTAGCAATTGAATAGTTTCTCACATGCATGTCACCTCATTTCACTTCATTCTCTTGCTGAGGTCACCCTTGTGGGCAGTCTAGCCCAGACAAAATATCTCCAACCCTCCGCACACGGTCCCATTCTCCTCCCTCCGGCCCCGCCCCTCCAGGGCCACTCCTTCGCCCACGCTTCTCCCTCCTACTCGCGCTCAGGTTTGGAGGGGCGGGGATATGGCGTTAAAGAGGGTCTGCGACCAATCCGCGTGCGTCTGGGAAAGCCCGATGACGTAGCCAAGCTCCAATCCTCATTCTGGGGGTGGAGCTGAAGGCCGACGGGCGCAACGCAAGGCAGGAGGAGGAGACAGCCTGGTGGAAGCACGTGACCTGGGTCTGGAGCCGGAAGCTTCCTATCTGGTAGGGAGCGCCCCCCATCACCTAAGGCAGCGATGGTGAGTGAGGACGCATGCGCGGGAGGACGCACTGGGGGCTTCTTGTCCCTCCCTGTTCCCCAGTCTCTTTAGTTGCCCTTTTCCTTGGCCGGGAGGCTGTCCCCACCTCTTATTCGCCCCTGGACGGAGAGGGATTGTGGAGGGTGGAGGAGGGATCTGTGGGAAGTTGTAGGCTGCGGAGGAGGATTGGAAAGGGCAGGAGAGAGAAGCCTGTGGGGCTTCGAACGCCTCCGGGGGCAGCAACGGTGGGATGTGAAAGAACAAGGGAGCCCAAGAGCAGAGGGTGAGGACACATTGAGGTTCAGGAAGATCCGTGTTGTCCTACCTGGTTTGGCTCAGTGGATAGAGCGTAGGCCTGCGGACTGAAGGGTCCTAGCTTCGGTTGGGGGTCCAGGGCACATGCCCGGGTTGTGGGCTGGAGCCCCAGTAGGGGGCGTGCAGGAGTCAGCCAATCAATGCTTCTCTTTCGTCATGGGTGTTTCTATCTCCCCCTCTCCCTTCCTCTCTGAAATTCATAAAAATATTTTTTTAAAAAGAAAATGCCATTCCTTTTTTTATATTTTTATTTATTTCAGAGAAGAAGGGAAAGAAACATCAATGATGAGAAAGAACCATTGATTGGCTGTCTACACGTGGGGATTGAGCCCACAACCCGGGCATGTGCCCTTGACTGAAATAGAACCTGAGACCCTTCAGTCCGCAGGCCGATGCTCTATCCACTGAGTTAAACCACTAGGGCAAGACAAATACCATTAAAAAAAAAAAAAAGTGTTGAAGGCCATGTAAAGGGAATGGTGGAAAGGTCTGGAATGGCCCTGGCTTGGGAAAAAGAACGTCTGGGGCAGGTCATAAGAGACTTGGGTTGCAAATGAAGAGAATGGTGGCCATCCTCCTAGCAATGCTTCTTATTGCATCTTTACCCACTAGACTTCTGCACTGACCCACGGGCTGGAGCGAATTCCTGATCAGCTCGGCTACTTGGTGCTGAGTGAAGGCGCAGTGCTGGCGGTGCGTTCTGGGCAAAGAGGGCGGAGGGAGTCCCCCCAAGTACCCATGGCCCAGTTGAGCTTAATTTCCCGCTATTCTTGGTCTTAATTGGATAGTACATTTTTAATAATTAAATCTCTGAAATCTCAGGATAGTAATTATTCTGAGGTAAAAGGGTTTACTAACTTTACCAAAGTCAGACAACTAGTTACAGGTTTGTTGATAACTTGTATTACCCATTATTCTTGGTTATGTCTTTGCTATTCATTGAAGAGGCTTTGTATTTTGTTTCATAGTAGAATGTTATGTTAACTCTCTAGAAATTTTCAATCTAGCTAGAGAAAGAGGCTTAAGGTCAAAAGTTATTTTTTAAAAATATATTTTATTGATATTTTACAGAGAGGAAGGGAGAGGAATAGAGAGTTAGAAACATCGATGAGAGACATCGATCAGCTGCCTCTTGCATGCCCCCTACTGGAGATGTGCCCGCAACCAAGGTATATGCCTTGACCGGAATCGAACCTGGTACCTTTCAGTCCACAGGCCAACACTCTATCCACTGAGCCAAACCGGTTTCGGCAAGGTCTAAAGTTTAAAGCAATGCCAGTGGTCAAGACTACTGAGAGTTCAGAAAATGAAGGATTCATCACTTAAGGTTATGACTTGTGTTGTGACAAGGAATCCTTAAAGGACAAAAAATTCAGCTGAGCTTAAAGGAAGAATGGTTATCAACAGGCAGAAAAGGATAGGACTGAGATGGATATATTTGCGGGAGTGATGCCTGTTTTGATGGGGCATTTATGTTGAAAAGTTTGGAAAGGTTTGGGGGAAGAAAAGGATGTATAAGAAAAGATCTGATTGTGGAGGCCTTTCAAGACTGGGGCAATAGAAGCTTTGAAGAGTTTTTTTTAACAGAAACATGAGCTGATAAAATAGTTGAGCAAGATTGTCCTATTAGGTGAGAAGGTGGGCTAGAAGGGGAGGAATCCAGAAGCAGGCAGGCTGTTGCAGAAGGAAATGTATGTATGAGTCTGAACAGGTGGCACTGAGAAGGAGCAAGGAGAGAAGAGAATGTAAAGGAAGAATCAATATATCTTCATGACTAGAGAGAAATAGGTAATAGAGGAGATATTTCTCCATTCAGTATGACTTTGAACTCAAGCCTACTACAATGATGGTTCCTTTAACAGGAAATTACTAAAGGAAGTTTACTGGGGAATGGGAGTGATAAGGGGAAATTTAATGGCTTAACTTTAGACATCAAGTTTGACATAGAATAACAGCAGTTAATATGTATTGCTAAGAGCTGTTTTAAGCACCTCACCAATATTCTCTCACGTAATCCTCAAGAGCCCATATGATAGCTACTATTGTCTCTAATTTACAAATAAGGAAACTGTCCAAGAGAGCAAAGGGCACTGAACTTAACCTGAGGGAGGCTCATCCTGAGGAGGTAGGAAGAAGTGATAGTCCCCTGAAAAGAGGAAGCCCAGGCCGCTGTGATATGATTACCCAAGGGCAAGGGGGGCGGGGGTGTTTCCAAGGACAAAAGGGATATTTCTTTCAGATTGAGCCTTGAAAGTCAGTGATGTTTGAGAATGTGGTTTTATCAAATAAATGGCGACAGGGAGAGAAGTCAAGTTTCAAGAGATTCAAAAAGAATGGTCAGTAAAGAAATGGATGAGTCACTGCTCACAGGGGGAAAGCCCAGTATAAGTATGAGAACCAGTATGGCATCTAGAAGGGCAACAACATCATCGGAAAGTTTTACGTTTGTTTTCCAAAAGGGGTGACCTCGAGGGTGCTAGAAAGGAGGAGAGGAAGAGAATACCAATGTCAGAGCCAAAGTGTTCCTGAAATTCTTTCCTAATTCTGTTCCCTAATTTCTGCCATCCTTCCTCTCTGTCTGCATGCAGTCATCTGGGGATCTAGAGAATGATGAGCAGGCAGCCAGTGCCATCTCTGAGCTGGTCAGCACAGCCTGTGGTTTCCGGCTACATCATGGCATGAACATACCCTTCAAGCGCCTGTCGGGTGAGCACCATCCCCTACCCCTGGTGATAGGAAGTAGGGTGCTCCCAGAGGTGGGGTGCTCTCCTGGGGGAGCAAGGGGGCGAGCAGGGAGAAGCGCTGGTTTCCTATCAACCTCCCACCATCTCCCCTTGGGGTCCCTGGTTCTGGCCACTCTCTTCTATTTGGAATTCACCCCTGCATCAGAAGTATGAGAAAGGTATTGAATGCAGACATCCCATCTTAGATCTCTGAGCATCAAACCACCTAATTTCTTTGGCTCTTGATCCCAGCCAGTTTGTGTATGGCCTCACGGAGGCCATCACACCCCACTAACTCTTGTATTCCCTTCCCTCTCCCGGGGTTTGGGAAGGTGTCTCTCCCCTCCAGTGGTCTTTGGAGAACACACGCTGCTGGTGACCGTGTCAGGACAGAGGGTGTTTGTGGTGAAGAGGCAGAACCGAGGCCGGGAGCCCATTGACGTCTGAGCCTGCCAAGGGTGAGGGAAGCGGTGAACTGGATCTGTGATCCTCTGTGATGAGGAAGATGCAACCTCCTCTATCTTGGCCTGCTGCCAGACTGGAGGCTTTCTGCTCACCCTCTCATCCACACCCCATTGCCTGAAAGGGCAGAGGCTTGGTGATTCTGCGCTGTGTTAAGGAGGACAGGGGGCCTCCCTCTCTCCTAATAAACATAAGTCTGATGTTCCTAGGCCTAGGGATGTGTGTATGGGGGAAGGGAGCTGACAGGAACTATCTGTATGCAGGCTGAAGGGAATCATTTTGAGTTCTGGTCTCTGCTCCTTCCACCAACACATAAACAACAGTCATTCTTCTCCCTCCTGAACAGGCATTTAATAGTCTCATTTCAGTTGGAAGCAGTTGTTGGAGAATAAGTTACAGGGATAGACAAAAAACAAAAACAAAACCCATACAACTTAAAGTGCTTCAGGCTGCAAACGTAAACATGAGGGGCAGGAAGAAGCCACCACCCCTCACCCCTCACCTCTGAGACAGGAGGGTCATTGTCTGGGTCCCTTTACCATCACCATCCTCTAATCTCAGCCCTCAGGGGGGGGGGGGGGCGCGCGCGGGGACAGACGGTGTGGATTTCAGAGGCAGGAAAGACAACTTAATAGGAATGAGAAAACATTTCGTAAACTTAGAACCAGGGAGCAAGGCGGGGAAACAAGGGAGCTCTTGGAACCCTTGCCCTGACCAAAGGGTGGGACCAGCCCTCCCAGGAAGTCAGGGAAATACTGTTGGTTTAGTGCTGCATCCATACCCGCCAATTTCACAGCTTTGCCTTAATCAGCAGACACAGACAGGCTTCAGCCTCCTCACGCATATTGGGAGGCATCCCTAAGGAGGCACAGCCTGGAACGAAAACCCCCTCCAGAGGCATTCAGTTTCTGGGAGTATAAGAGAGCCAGCAAGGTGCTACTTTACGGGCTCCACCACCAGGACTTTGCACTCGCGCTTGGCAATCTTGTCCAGAGAAAGCACAGCCTTTTCTGGAGGCAGGTAGAGGGGGCGGCCAACTGGGGAGGCCACAGGGGGTGTGATGGCCCTGCGCTCCATCACACTGCCAGACCTGGAGGAAGTAGAGGATGTGGGCTCTAGTTAGACCTCGGGACCGCTTCCTGCTCCCTCTCCAATTCCGGTCTCTACTCAGTCCAGTGGCTCCCCTCCCTTAGTTCATACCTCATGAGGTGGCTGCGGGAAGGTTGTTGGTGGGAGAAGGACTGAGAGCGGCCCAGGCTAGCCTGGTGTCTTTCCACCAAGTCCCGGACAGCTGGGCTGCTGGGACTGCTCTTTCGAGAGAGGGGCCGGGCCTCAGGTGGAGGGTGGGACACACTAGCAGTGAATTGTAGCTTCAGTTTCATGTGCTGGCTCAGCTGGAGTGTAAAGACACAGATCAGCATTCCCACTTGGCTTCCAAGCCCCAGACCTCCTTTCAAATCAACTTTCCCCTTCATAGAACAATACTGGATCTAAATTCCACCTCCCCTCAGCCTGGCTTTAGTGCCATCCAGCAACCAGCAGCCCTGATGCCTCCTATCCCAACATTCTGCATCACCCACCATACCGTCCACTCCCTCTCCAGCCCACCTCAAAGAGCCCTGTCCTTAGAGCCTGGAAGGCTACACTGAAGGTGAGAGCACTGCCCTTCCGGGAAAAGCCAAGGTTGTTGAGGGGCGTGTGGCAGACAATGGAGTCTAGGGCAGCCTGCATGGCCCGACGGTCCTCCTCACACAGCTGCTTTCCTGTGGGGGCAGAAATAGCAACCAGTAAACATCTGTATAATGTTCCTCCAAAGGGCTTCCATGAGCACAGTCTTGATTAATCTTCAAAGTCACCCTGTAACATTTGCCAAATGTATAACATTTGCCAAATGTTATAAATAACAGCTGATATTTATTGTGTGCTGAGGTCTCTTCTCACCACTTCATATACATTAAATCTTTAAGTCACCATAACATCCTCATGGGGGGAGCAGTATTCTCCTTTTTAGGGATGAGGGAGCTGAGGTTCAGAGAGGGTAAGTAACCACAGAGGGTCACACAGCTTGTAAATGAAGGAGGTAGAAATCAAACATAGCAGGGAGCCAGCATCAGTGTCAGTGCTCTTAAGTCATCCTGCCCCACTGTCTCTAAAGTTTCTATCTGTGACACGAGTCAAAGCAGCCTGCCACATGTCATCCACCTCCATGACTTCTTCCTTTCCCCTCACACCTTTGGGACAAAGGCCCAGCCTGGCAGCACCCTACCAGCCTGTGCATGCTCCGGGGTCCACACGAGCCTCACAGCAAGGAAGTCTTGGAGATTGTTGAGCAGCGTGTAAGTAACCGTGAAACGCTCATAGGTCCGAACTGGGGACTCACAAGAAGCTGTCATCACAAAGCACGGGCGGTCCAGGCGAATGCTGGGCAGGCTAGAAGCAGTGAGAGAGGAAAGCAGGATGTATGTGTTTTGAAACAAAGGTGAACAGGGTGGTCCCACCAAGGGTTCCCACACACTCACCGATAGTGGGTATAGATGCTCTGGGTGAAGGGCAGCTTTGGGGTGGACCACTGAACCACAGCAATCAAGGGGACTTCCAGGCCCTGTGGAGGAGCAGAGGGAACCATCATGCATAAGTGATCCCCTCTCATCTTCAGGTAACACCCTAACTTTTTTCTTTTTTTTTTTGTTAATCCTCACCCAAGAATATTTTTTTTATTGATTTTTAGAGAGAGTGGAAGGGATGGGGAAAGAGAGAAACATTGATGTGGGTTGCCTCCCACATGAGCCCCAGGATCAGGGATTGAGCCTGCAAACAAGGCATGTGCCCTTGCCCAGAATCAAATTCAGGACCCTTTAGTCCATAGGCGTATGCTCTACCCACAGAACTAAACCAGCTAGGGCCCAATGCTTTTTCTTAACCTTTTTTATTGAAATCACCAGCCTCTCATACTCACCTCCTTGGCCCCTGGAGGTGGCTGCTCACCCACTCTCAGCTGAAACAGGAAGTTGTGTTCCTCTAGGGCATTGAGTGGGCAGGGGAAGCAGCAAGAGGTACCAGGGAGCCGACAGAAGGAGCCCATGGAGACCTCCCCAGATTGGTGACTAGTTTAGAAGAAAGGAGACAGAGCTGGATCTTCCCAGGCCAGCACTCTCAGCCCTGACCCCAGCCCCAACACTTTGCAGCCCTGCCTCTTCCCAGGACCTCACCAGACATTGTCCACCAGCAGCACAGAGCCATCGGGCATGACAGGTAGATAACTGGCATTGAAGTTTGGGAGAATACATATATCCCAGATGGAAATTTCCTCTTGGGAAGAGCTGTTCAGCACTGTTGAACGTAACCAGCTCAGTGATTATCTGGACCCCTCAGATCCCACCTTAATCCCCCAAAATGGACCTATCCCTCCAGTCTGTATAGGTTAACTGCCACCCAGTCATTGCCCTTGCTACCACCCAAGACCTTAGTCACCAATCTGCTCACCCTTGAGAACAGTCAAGTGTTTTCCAGCCACAGTGAACTGGCGGCATTTCAGCACTGGAGGGGGCAGCAGAGTCAGCAGGGTACTCACTTTGAGAGAGGGCAGGAGCAAGAACAAGAACTGATGGGCTGAGCCTGGGCACAGACCTTGCCTCCAACCCACAGCTCTAATATTTCTCTTAATTCCACTCCAGCATTTTCTCCCTGCATTCTTCCCACCTTGGGCCTTGAAAGCACTCTGCTCTCCCCGGAAGGTCTCCCCAGGAAATCGGGTCTGCAGCAAGCGCAGGTAGCCTTGATCTCTGACCTCTGGTGCCTCAACCTCCCGCTTCCACACAGTTACTACAATCTGAGCGAAAGGAACACAGGGCCACAGTCAAGAGGAGAGAGAGAGACGGCCAGCCTTAGAGAGAACATGTGAATTAGGATAACAGCTTCACCCCTTGCCAATCTTACCTTGGCTTTAGGTGTCCCTGGGGGCAGTCTATCCAGTGAAACAGTGAGTGGGAAGATGACCTCATCTGTGGACACAATTGGCTCTTCCACAGGCAGCTAGGGGTGTGAAAGAGGCGGCGGTTAGGAGTGAGGCAGTTCCCCTTATTAAGAGGTGCCCAGTTCTGTCCTCATCCATCATCTGCCCCCAGCTTCCCTCCGATGTCCCTCTCCTCTCCGGTCTTCGGAGCCCAGCAAATCACCCCAGTTCCTCACCGTGGTCACTCCCCCTGAGGTAGCAGGGCCCGGGCCGTGGGTGAGAAGGGGGCTGCAGGCTCGAAACAAACCCCCACCGCCCGGATCCCCGCCCCCGGGGGGTTCGGGATCCTGATCGCTGGGGCCACCCCCGGCGCTGACCGAGGCCAGGGCTGCCAGGGCGGTGGCCAGTTCTGCCCAGGCCCCTCGGGAGCCCAATCCCGGGCCACCCCCGGCGCCAGAGCCCGCCCCGCCCCGGCAGCGAAGCACCAGCAGGAAGCGGACAGTCTCCCCCAGGTAGAGATGGTTGCGCCGGGGCAGCGCCCGGTACCGGCCCGGGTCCCCCGCCAGCTCCGCGCGCGGCGGCAGCGGCACGGCCGGGAAGTACATCGAGTAGTCGCACTGGGACTCCATGGGCGGCGAGGGCTGCAGGGCCCGGCGGGGGAGGGCGCGGCGCGGCGCTGGCGGGGCGTCCCGACACCAGACGGGGGCTGCGCGCGGCCCCGCCGGCCCAGAGGCACCCCCCCCCCCTCTCCCGGGGCCGGGAACCGGGACAACGAACCCGGAACCGAGACCCCGTGGGGCCGGAACCGGGTGCCCGGAGAATGACTGGAGAAAAGCCGGAAGCGGAAGGGAAGGGGCGTGGTCTGAGGCCTCGGAATTCGCGGGTGACTGGACGCTGGAGGAGAGGGGCGGGGTTCGGCTGCAGTTCGATTGCAGCAGGAAGGATTTAGGAGAGACTTGAGACAGGCTTTTTGGAGAAGTAATATTAAAAAGAACCCTCTCCACCCCCCGCATCTCTCATGAAGATGCAGCATCCCCTTCCCTTTCTGCTCTACATAAAGCAAGTCCAAGTTTCAAATTATTTATTCATTCAACAAACATTTCATAGTGAAATGAGCGTAGCCCAGTAACAAATATTTCATAGAGACATGGACGGATTATTCCAATCCACCGTGTCACAAATTTTCTCTGGCTTAAACCATGGTTTGCTCCTCCAGGGAGCCTTTGAGAGTGCTACATGGACCTGCCAGGGAGCTGAACAACTGGAGTCTTTGGCACGACCTGGAGGACTGTGGGCCCACATCCATGCAAAGTTCCATTCATCCTGTAGGGAGCAGACTTGCTTTCTCAGAGAAGCAGAAATGTTATCTGGCTGTCCCGCACTGGTCACATGTGTCCTGTAGCTTAGCTGCTCTTTAACCTAATACTCAGTGGTCTAATGCCTATGGGGTGAATAGCTTTGAAGTCTTGAAGGGCAGAGAGACTTTTGGAGGGAACTGCTTGGCATCTAGCTTGTCCTTGTACTGTAGCTCTGGGGTAGCCAGGCGCTCACACTCCTCCTGCTCTTGGAGGCTCAGTCCACTCCGAAGTGCATAGCCTAAAACCTTATCTGATCCAAACTGGAAAGGGCGGAACCGTCGGTCAGTGATGTATTTGGGGTCTAAAGCCTCACCTCCCAGCAGACAATGTTTAGCCAGGGCCTTTCGGCGAGCCCTGAGCTCTGCCACTGCACTCTCCAGTCGACCCTGGCCATATTGCTTTATTCGTGTCCACAGACTGCGGTTGAAGTGAACATAAAGAGCCCAGTCCAGATTGTTCCAGACTCGAGCCCGTGCAGTTAGTTGCCTGTCCTCAGGGGTCAGTCCGCCATTGCTGACAGCATTTCTGCTCTGTTCACTTCCAGCCTGGGCATTGTGCATGAAGCCCACCACATCATCTAGACCCCAGCACAGGGCATCTGCCAGCAGAACCAATGACTCGTCAAAGTACTCGGCCACCAAGACCAAGTCAAAGACAGAGTCCAACCAGGCCAGACTCCACTGGACCAAGGATGAAGACCCCAAATCTAAAGCAGCGGGGCTGGACATCTGGCTCTGACCATCAGCAGTGGTGGGAGCAGGATGGAAGAGAGCATTGGGATCCAGGGTGTGGGCTCGAGAGCCAGTGCCAGAAGGCAGGGCATGCAGCTCTGGGGGTTTGGGGTCACTGGGGAGATGAGGATATCCTCTCTTGGTCCTCATCTCGGGGGGTGATGGGAGGCCAAAGTCAAACCATAGCAAGTTGCGCGCATAATGGTCTCCACGGGCCCCAGGTCGGTAGAAGGCTCGAGGATTAGCTAGGAAGGCAGCCAAAGAAGGTGCCTTACGGAAGGCTGATGAGGTGGATTTATAGTAGGAGAAGGCAGAGCGGGCCAGAGCTGCTGGGTCTCGGACAATGGAAAAGAAGAAGCTGTCAGAAGGCATGACCTGAAGTACCTGCAGAGGAGAGAAAACAGTCATGGGAGGAATAGAAGTGGGCCAGGAAGAAAAGAAGTGTAAGCCCAATGCCAAAAGATCCCTCAGCCTCCTGACAGTTTAATAGAAATCCCCAACTTTTTTCACTAGCTGACTGATCTTGGGCAAGTTACTAATGTCTCTGAGACTCAATTTGCTCATCTACAAAATGGGGATACTTGTATCTTCCTTCCGAGCTCATTATGAAAGTTACATGGATTAAAGAATATGAAGGAACCTGGAACATGGGAAGCTCCTAGAGAACATGTATTTTCTTTGGCATTTCTTTGGCCTTGGTCAGTAAAATCTCTAAGAAGCAAACTTTGTGTTCACTTCTCCAATAACAACAACAACAAAAAACTATTAAGAGTACCCTGGGACTCTTGGTTCCTGCTCCAAAAAAGAAACTGGCCTCAGGCCTCTTCAGTGGGGGGTGGGAATCACTGGCAGCAAAGAGGAAAGAAAGGGGCAACCATAATGCTGTCTCAGGTTTAGGTGTCAGGTGGGCAGACAAGCCCAGGTTGGCTGAAGGACAGGGCACTTCTGGGGCTCCTGGGCATCTTGGAGAGCAAAAGGCATTTCTGGACTGGGCACTAGGGAGCCATGGTCACCTTGTAGGGAGTTGCCCTGAGGCCTGGAACATTGGATTTCACTTCTCAGCAAGAAGGAAGATGTGTATCAGATTAGAAACCAGCTCCTGGGCTCCCTGAAGGGTTTCTGCCTCTGAATGTGACTGTCATTGAACCTGACTCTTTGATATGATATCCTCCAATCTGCTCTGCTATTATGGGCATGTCTTCAGGGCAGAGCCAGTGAACTGTGTGTCTCTTTGAAGAAAGAAGAGAACAGTGCAGAGAATAATCTGTAGCATCAGGTGGGCCTAGAATAAAATCCCAATTCAGCCATTTACTAGTTATGTAATTTTGGGCAGTTTATTGAACTTCCGCCATCTATAAATCTGAGTTTACACTTACCTTGAAGAATGTGGAAATACATGGAAGGCGACAGGTATTCAGATGAATGATGGTGACAGTGAAGATCCTCATCCTAACCTTTGGAGAAACTTGCCTCAAAGGTCATTGTCATTGCCTCACTCCCAGTAGTGGGCCCTCCTTGACCATTAGATCACACTCATGTTCCTCAGCTGCTTTCTCCAGCTCTGACTTAATCAGCAGTGGGTCTGCAGATTTCTACCACCTACACACACACACACACACACACACACACACACACACCCCTCACACACACATCCACACCACCATGTCTTTCCTGATATTTTGCTCCCTTTAAGAATGCCTAGTGTTCTCCTTACTACAAAATCATGTCCACCCTTTCCTTTAAAACCTGCTTCTCCAGAAATCCCCACCTCCTTCTGATGAATATTCTTCTCATAGTTCCAAATACAAACATGTATATGCACATATGCCAGGAAAGGTACTTTGGAGCAGATGGGCCTGGCTTCAAATCTGGACAAGAGACCAGTCACTTAGTCTCTCAGAGTCTCAACTCCTCTTCTGTATAATGAAGGCATTTATAATGTCTTCCTGGCAAGGTGATGGTAAGATTAATACCCAGAAATCAGGAAGTATTCAATAAAAGCTAGTCCCTTTCCTTATGTTTTCATTTGCACATTGACTTTCTTCCTCTAAGAACTCTCAGGTTTCTTTATGTTCTGATGAACACGTGAGTCCACATACCTATCTCCCCCTTTAGAACTGAGGCTGAATGTGTCAGGGCTGGGCTATGGCTTGGCATATATCTGATTCTCAAAATCTGGCAGACATAGTGAGCGGAGTGAAAGGAAGATAGGTCAGAGGGCAGTGGCTAAGCAGAGGTCTTGATGGTATCAATGGAAGGGACTAAGAAGGGAAAGGGGCATCTGGAGGGGGAGTTTGGGAATGAGATTAAGACTTAGCAGAGTGCTGACGCCAGATAGATAAATTGGTCAAGGAAGGAGACTGGAGTATGCACCCGATGGGACGGGGCAGGACTTCAGCTCTCAGAAACTATTGGAGAGGGGACAGCTGAGGAGAGAACAGGAAATTTGACCTCACCCTATCCACCTTTTGGGTGAGGTGACTCCTGGGGAGCCCCCATGCCTAGGGCCTCCTCCACTGATGGTCTTGGCCACAGGCCTGATCCCATCTCTCTCCAGTCCCACCCACACCCTCAACACCTCTCACCTCTTTCAGGTTGAACCTCATGTGATGACAGAGGATGTGAAAGGGGGGCTGGGTGCCTCCACCCTGTGGGTGGTAGCCTTTGACCCAAGAAGCCTGGAAAAGCCTTGGGTAGCCAAACTGGTAGCGGGCAGGGAGGGCGAAGCGCAGACCACGTTGGTCCCCGTAGCGATGAAGCAGGCTTAGCACAGAGCTGCTCCCAGATTTATGCGTCTTCAGGAATACTAGTCGCTGCCGGGGAGGACAGGATGGAACAGCTGGTCCTGGGGATGGGGCCCAGGGCTGTCGGAGCTGCAGCCCAGGTAACCTGGGGAGAGACGGGAGGGAAAGTATCCTGTCCCTCACCAGCAGGTTGATAGGCGTCTTGTGGAGCAAGGACAGAGGGTGTGAAAGTCTCTTCTAAGTTCCCAGGAGACACAGCCACAGATAGGATTGGGAGGAGCAAGTGGGGGGCATCTATCAGGCATTGGGACAAGATAAAACTCACCTCCTTTGGAAGGGCCCACCCCAGAGCTGGAGGGCAAATCCGATGGTCATGAAGACTCCCAAAGCCACCCCCAGGCTCCGAGGCCCCCAGAGGCGCATGGTCCTGGTAGGAGACAGAGGGCCCATGTGGCACAGGCAAGGGTGACAGGGCAAGGGCCAGGCAAAGAGGCAGAGGCAGCTGTGCAGCCACAGAAGGTGCAGATTCGAGATTGGGGGTCATCCCCCAGGCCTGTTTGCAGCCCTGGTTGAGTCTGCCCCCTGAGTTAGCAGATTTTTGCCTCTGTCAGCGTCTAGAAGGGAAATGAGGGAAGGAGGGAGTCTAAGGAGAGGGTAGAGCCTTCTCTCCTGCTGTTACAGCTAGGACTAACTCAGAGGAGGGTGTTGGTGAGGGTGTGTGCTCTTTACACCCAGATCTAGGTGGCCCCATAACTACTCCTCTGCCGTCTGCCTCCAGCTTCTCCAACTGCCTATATTTTCTCTCTGAGCCTCCGGGATTTGGAAGGAAAGGAGGGAAAGCCAGAGACCCTGCAAGAAAGATCAGACCAATCTGCTCTGGACAGTGAGGTGGACGTCGCCAGGCCCTGGCTTCCTCCTGAGCTTCTGTCGGGATGAAGAGTTCCATTTGGGGGCTGACAGGGAAAGCCATAAGGAGGGAATGTGGGTCAGGCAGATGAACCCAGAGAGGTGAGACCACAGGAGTGACTCTAATAAGTAAGAGTCAGTCATCTGGTGTAAATTCAAGCATCTTTTTTCTCTCTGGGCACAGGGCCCGCCCCCGTGTGGGAGGGGTTGGGAGAGATGTGGGGTTATTTACAAAACCCAGATCCTCATACATACCCCCACAACCCAACCACCCCAACCCCATTCCCACTTTTCAACCCCATTAGTGCACCCAGAGGAGACTGAGTGGGTGGGGCTGGAGAGAGAAAGAGACAGATACTGATAAAGGAGCGTTCAGTTTGGAATTCCTTCCCAAGCCCCAGTTTCCTAATCAGCTAGGAGTCTGACCCACCCCTTCAGATTACAACCCACAACCACGGGCCACAGCCCTTCCAACAAGCCCAGGCAGCCCCCTTCCAGGACAGCCAGGAGTAGCTCCAGACAGAGAAACCCGTGTTTGCTGCTTAAAGAACTGTCCGCTCTGGCATCCCTTCTCTAACACAGCCCCCAGGATCTAGCCTTGCATTAGGTTTCTGTGTCCAGATTTCTTCTATTCCTTCCATCCATCTCTTGTCTCCTCCTATTATCCTCAATTCCAGCCCTCTGTCCCCTCCAGCTTTGGTGATAACCTCCCCCTCACCCCCCAAAGACTCCTCCCATAAAGTCTAGAGTCCTTCCACTGGCTGCAGCCTCGATGTCTTTTGCCCACTCACCAAGCCTCCTGAGGAGCAGCAGGGTAATCAGGATCTGGCCTTCCCCAGCCACCGCCTTGTTCTTCACTCTGCTAAACTTTCCCCATAAACTTTCTCAGCGCCCAGGCTCCTCCCCTCTCCCTCCCTTTGTCTGGCCAGTCCCAGCAGCTGCTTCAGCTTTGATCAAGTCTCTGGGTTTCTCCCTCCCTGCATCTTTTTTTTTTTTTTTTTTTTGGTCAGGGCACACAGATTGTCCTCAGAAGACAATTTCTACCCTCCTTTCACACTTAAGAGTCATTTATACCTTTTCTTTCTCTGCTTTCTGCAGAACAAAAGACTCATTCAGGAGACAGAAAGGAGAAAGTAACAGACAAGAGTTGAAAGCAGACATTGGCAAGAACTTGTGACAAGGCAGCCAGAGGCTGACGCGCAAAGAGAACAGGAGCCCCGGTCTGAAGGCAGGGGGCAGCAGTGTAGAATTATTAATGATGCTTCACGTTCAAGAATTTTGCCCCTAACAAGATGCTTCCTCACGCAGTTCCTATTTGGTCCTTACATTTCTCCCCATTTTACAAATGAAGGTTCTCAAATGCAGAGGGTGAACAACTTGCCTAAATTCAGTATCGGAGACAGGATCCAAGAGAGGCAAGAAGCAAGCAGAAAACGAGCCATTTGAGGCTCTGGGGCCTCTGCAAGGAACCAGGCTCAGGGAGGGCCGCTAAAGTTACAGAAAAGTCACACTCAGGGTCCAATAAATTAGTTGTTTATTTGTAAAATGCAAAACTTGTGAAGGATGTGGATGGCAGAGGTCATGAATTTTTTTTTTCATTTAAGAAATTGATACTGAAAAAACCACATAGAACCAAGGACCAGAGATCCTGATATCCTATTCACATACCCAAGTTCCCTGCCCTGCACCCTGTCAGCACCCAGCTTTGTCCATTTCAGAGACCAGGTGAAGCCACCACTCCCACTTCCAACCCTACCCCCCAACTGTCACTCTAAAAATCCTCCCTTTCTCCTCCTTGGGGTTGACCACCAGAGCCCAAACTTAAGAGGCTCCGCTGGAGAGACCACAAGTCCGTCCTAAATAAATACCCTCACCTCCCCACCCTGATACCAAGTGAAAAAATAAATACGTGAACACCCACCCAACCCTAATGGGAATCTCCTGGATTTGGGGCCCTAGCCATTCACCCAAAAAGTCCCTTCTTAACCTTCTCCGCAGCTCCCTTCAACTCCTCCCCAGAGAGGAGGAGAGAAAGGGCCACAAACCCCTCCGATGCCAGGGCACCCTTCCCCTGTTATCGAGGTCCAAGCAGGGCCAGGGCTGAGAGGAGGAGAATGAGAGTGGGCTGGGTGTGAAAACCAACTGATGTTCCCCCAGTCCTGCTCCTGCCCTGGTTTTGGCGGATGATGAAACCTCCTTTGCGACCAGGAGGACGAGGAGGCCGGGCTGGGGGGCCCACAGCCGCTGCCCCGGCCATCCAGTCATCTGCATAGTGCTGTCCTCCTCCAGAGCCGCTGGCATCCTCCTCTGCCAGGAGGGAGAGGATCAGAGACAGACAGGGATGGGTAAAAGGGGCAGTAGGAAACAGAGATAGACACAAAGAGGGAGGAGAGAGAGATCAGTAGATAGATCAGTAGATAGATAAGAGGAGGGGGAAAGATAATGACAGGAAGGAAGGATAGAGAGGTCAGGTAAACATGGGAATGAGGAAAGGCAATGGGAGACAGAAAAAGAGACAAGAAGATGGGAAGAGAGAAAAATTAATGTTCTTGCCTTGCTTCTCTGGCAAATTTTACTTTGGGAAGCCAGCCCAATGGCACCCCAACCCTGCTTGAGGTGGGGAGGGCACCCTCCCCAATCTCCCACAGTCCTTTGTCCACTGTTCTGTAAGAATGTTTTGGAGACTCCTCAACTGGAATGTGAACTCAAAGATAGAGACCTTCTCTCATACTGGTCTTCTATCCCTAACCTTTGAGTTAAGGGTTCAATACCTGATTGTAAAATGAATGTGTCAGTGAATGAATGAATAACAAGATGGGAAGGGAGGGACTCAGAAAGCAGTGGGCGGGTCCAAGGTCCAATCCCAAGCAACCAGCGGAGGGAGACCATCAGGGCCCTCCTCCCCACCTCCCCATCCCCGGGGTATCAGGTCTCACCCCAGTCCTCCAGATCTAGGTCACGTCCCTGGGCAGCTGCCCTCATCCTCATTGTAGCTGACCGGAGTTGCAGCCGCCGCATCCGAGTCCGGAGGTCGGGGTTTGAGCTTTCCACATCCAGCTCTGGATTGTCCAGCTGCTTGGCCAGGGACCCTCCGACTACCGGCAGCAAGTACCTGCCAGCAGAGCAGCCCTAAAGGCTCCCGCCCCAACCCTGCCCCCAGATTTGGGCCTCCCCTGCCCACCAAGCCGCCCACCTCCCCACCCCCCTCTCTCACCGGCCCCGCCCGGTTCCGGTCCAGCAGGGCGCCGCTTCCTGCGTGATGTCCAATGCCATGCGGGGGTCCCCGCACACTGCCAGGGGCAGCCCGGCCCAGAAGCCCCGAACTCGGTCCAGCCGCTCTCGGAGCTCCCACACCTGGAAGTGCAGGGAGAGCAGGTGGAGCTGCAGTGCGTGCCCACCCACCCACCCAATACCCACACGCACGCTCACCCACCCACCCAACACCCCCAACTCACCATCCGGGGCAGGCTGTTGCCCGCAGCTGTCGTGGGCTGCTCTTCCTCTGCCCCTGCTGCCGCGGTCCAGAGCCGGCCCACTTCTTCTATGGGTGCAAGGGCTCGGTGGGCACGGGCCACCGCCTTTGGGGGGACGCCACATTCCTGAAAAACCTGTGGCACAGGCTGACTCTCAATTCCAACACCTAAATCTCCCCCGATAGCCCTGTTTCCCCAGGTACCCTACAGTGTCTCCCTGACACCCAATACTATCTCACAATTTCAGGCCCTTGCCTCCATCCTTCTCTGTACTAGAGCTGATACCCATACCACTCCTCTCAGCCTCCAAACTGACACTCCCACGCTCCTGGAGGCTCCTGTACCTGGGTGGACACCCCTATACTGTTTTCCTGCAGGTACATCAAACCTTCTGAGATCTTCACCCCAATGGCCTGAGCTGCCAGCTCAAAGGAAAAGGTGCCTTGGATCTTCTCAGCCAGGAACAGGAGACCATCTTGAAGGAGGGGGAGAAAGCCAAGGGTGAAATGAGAGGACAGCATGGAGGTACTCATTAGGAAGTTCCCACAAATCCTGACCTGGGCAGCAAGGTGTTAGATGGGGAGACTCAAGATTTCTACCATTCCCTCCCCACCTCAAGGGTCTCCCTCAATATGGCTTAAAAATCCCTCCCAGTCCATCCCTCTCACCCTTACAGGGACACGCTTCTCAGGCTTTCCCGAGTCCTCACCCAGATAGGCCCCCCAGTCAGGGTCCAGTCCCTGGCTGCTGAGACAGCCATGGGCCACGTTGAGGCAGAAGCCCCGGCAAGGCGGCAGCAGGGGGACGCCCCGACAAAAGGGGCAGCCAGTCAGACGCATTACAGCCCGCCTACAGCCTTCGGACATGGGGACCTGAGGGCAGAGAGCTGGGCTATGTTATCCACAAACATTGAGGCTGCCCTCAGCCAAGCTTAGTGCTGCACAGAGAGAAATCAAATACCCCACCTACCTTCCCATGCCCCATATGGAGAACTGATGTGAATGGCTAGGGTTGGTGACCCCATGTAGCAGCAGGTGAGACCCCCAAAAGACTGTGGAGGGAAGTTCCTAGGGGCCAGCTTGTAGATACTGCTTTTTGGGAAGGATGAACCAGTGGAGTCTGAGAAAGGGTTTAAGGACAAGAGTGGGGAAGGATGAAACTGAGGATGGAAGAGGTAAGGCTAGAGGTCAGGGAGAGAATGGGTGGTAGAAAGAGAGCCTTGAAGGCCAAGTCAAGAACCTGGCCTTCAGTAGCAGGAAAGGAAGAGCCACTGAGGCATCTGGAGGAAACTGGGGGAACCAGTTACTCCCATCTCAGAATGTTATGAAGATGAGCAGAACCCCAGAGGCTGACAGGAATATGAGTCATCAGAGAGCAGGAGAGCGTCAGAGGTGAGAGCAGATCATGAATCATGACACCAGGGAGACTTCCCTCTGGCCCTTCTCCTTCCTGGTTCACCCTGGGGTTCCAGGGCCTCAAGGCTAATGTGGGAAAGCTCCGTGTCTCTCCTGCCAGCTGGCATCTGACTCTTCCTCACGGGGCATCTCCCTTTCCCTCCCTGAGCCCACCCACACTCAAGCACCCTCTAACCTTAAGCGCTTCGCTGACCACAACTCTTCCAGTCTCCAAGCCCTGGATAAAAGCCCGGGCAGCCACCATGGCCCGGGTTATCTGGGAGAGAAGAAAGAAGGTGAGAAAAACCATAGTGTTGTCTTGTCAGTCAAGATCGGGGCCAAGAGACTATACCACCGGGAAGAGCAGTGGGGAGTAGGTTTGTGGAGTTAACTTGGGGTGGTTAGGATTATCAGGTGGTACAGGAAGGCAGGTACAAGAGGCTCAAAAGAATTATAGTCTAGAACAGTGGTCGGCAAACTGCAGCTCACGAGCCACATGCGGCTCTTTGGCCCCTTGAGTGTGGCTCTTCCACAAAATACCACAGCCTGGGTGAGTCTATTTTGAAGAAGTGTCATTAGAAGAAGTTTAAGTTTAAAAAATTTGGCTCTCAAAAGAAATTTCAATCCTTGTACTATTGATGTTTGGCTCTGTTGACTAATGAGTTTGCCAACCACCGGAGGATCAAGGTGAGCTGAGCTTGGGAAGAGATGGAGGGATTGCTTTACAGGGCTTGGAGATAATGGGACTGTGCATCAGGACAAGCACTGAACTTACAGCCAGAAGACCTGGATGTGAGACACAGCTCTACCATTTACTGGCTGTGAGACCTTAACTTCTGAGAGGTTCAGTTTCCTCATCTGTAAAACAGGAATACTACCATCTACCTCCCAGAGTTAAAATGGCAATTAAATGAGATCTATAAAATAAAAATCCTTCTCAAATACTAAGTGCCTGATTCACATTTAGTTGAACCAGAGGAAGTCAAGATATTAGAATGAGGAAAGAGTTGGCAGAAAGGTGGCTGGGGGGCAAGAGTAGGTGAGTGGGTTGGGGATGTGTGTGAAACTTCACACAGAATGAGAGTGGGAGATATACAATTAAAATAAATCAAGGAGTACTGGGTCAGGCAGGGGTCACTAGGGCTCTAGATAGTGATCACAAGGTCAGAGATGGCTGACATGCAGGATGTGGGGATCACCAGGTCAGGGGTAACTGAAGCATGAAGGGGTAGTCATTCAATTGGAGGTGAATGCACAGTTTAGAAGTCACTAGGTCAAAGATGGCTGAAACTCAGGCCTTGAGACCCCTCACCTGCAGGCGGAGGCGACGGGGTGAGTCCCCGAAAGGCTTCAGAGAGTCATCAGCAGAGGAGGCAAGGCGAGTGAGGCAGAACAGGTATTCAGGGGAGAAGATGTACTGTGGGTGCAGCAGGGGGAACATTCTCTCCAGGACCTGAGTCCAGAAATCCACCAAGGCGTCATCTAACCCCTCACCAGACTTCTCATAGTAGTCCCTCAGCCGAGAGAACAGGCCGCTGAATAAGGGGGTATGCTGGGAATATAGGCGGCCATAGGAGCGGTGGAAGAGCAGGGCCAGGGAGTGCTCAGCTGATGAGAGCATCTCCCGAAAAACCTCTGTGGCAAATGCAAAGAAAGTGTTGTGAGGTAGGATGAGGCCAGAGAAGGATGAAAAAGTGAAAGAGCAAAGGCAAGAAGAAAGTGGGGAGAAAAAAGACAAGTGAGTTAGAAACTGAGCAACTCTCAAACTTGGGCAGATTGAGAATGGGGTGGGGCAGGATCTTAGAGAGAGCCTGGGGCGGGGTTGGGGGCTAAGACAGGGTAGGGGTGCCTTAGGGATGGAGTAGGAAGTGAGGACAGGATATAGTTGCTGGAATCATGAGCACAACAAGGAGGTGTGTGGCCAGGTTTGGGGACCCCAAGTCCTCACCATCAAATGTTCTATGCCGGGAAGCCAATGTGTGAACCAGGAAGGAGCCATTCTCCTCCACCAGACCTCGGAAAGTAGCCTCAGTGTCCCAGGTCAGCCTCTCCTCTATTTCACTGGAACAGCAAGTATATTCTTGGGGACAGATCCGGAGGTGCTCACCTAGATAGAGGACACACAAGGAATGGTGGAAAATAAGGAATGGTGGGAAGTGATATGGTAAAATTCCTTTCTTTTCCTGCCTATCTCTGGGGGCCATGCCTTCTCTTTCACCGGTCTAGTTTCTTTTCTATTGTCTGTACACACGTTCCTACTTGACCCTATACCCACCCTACTGTCTGTCCCCTAACCACTTGTCCAATGCCATGGGGCATGGGATCAAATAGTAAGGGGCCAAATTAGTGATCAGAGGGCCCTCAGGCAACCATCTCCAACATGGCACACCCCAATGCCTCTAAGGGCTTACAGGACAGCTTCTATAGGAAGAATGGATATTGGAGGGGCGGGGTTACTTGGTAAACAAGAAAGTATTATAGAAGTGCTCTTAGAAATAGCGAGAACAACTTGGGCTGTAAAGAAAACACCAGAGATGGGGGCTACTTACTAGAAAGGGATTTGGGGTGGGGGTGCAGTAAAGTAGCCACTATGTGAACAGGAGGGTTATTGTGCTCCTGGTAAGGAAGTTTAGGAGGAGAGGCGTTATTACTATGGGATAAAAACATTGCAACCGTCACTCTGAAAGGGAAGAGTTATTGTGAGACGGAGAGGACCCACACCGACCCCTCCCCCTCGCCCCCAATTCTCTAGTCTTCCTCTTTTTCCTCACCTGCGATCAGGGCGGGGGGGAGTAGGCTTAAGCTATAGCCCCGGGCCCCCAGAATTTGCCGGGTCTCAGTGCAACTCCGGATGACCTTTGCCTCGCTCCCGGGTCCAGGACCAGGACCGGGATACAGAGGGAGCAGCAGAAGCAGAAGAGTTCGCAGGGCGGACATAGCTGCTGCGACCCTGGAACACCAAAGTGGGTCCTACGGAGGAAAGAAGGGCTGCCCGAACTCGGGAAGCCGGTTCTCTGCTGCAGGACCGTCCCGCCGGCAAGAGAAAGAGCGCGACCTCGGAAAACAGCACACCGAGGAGGAGAGCTGCATCAGGCAGTAACAACCGAGACAATGGGCGAGCGGAGTCGGACAGCAGGAGGGGCCCAAGGCGGGGCCTTACCAATGATGGTAAGGAGCCGGCCTCAGAGGCGGGATCAAGGGGGAAATTCAGCCAATGTAGTTGGGGGACCTCGGCAGAGGGGCGGGATTAGGCTGAACTACAAAGGTTGGTGGGGGGCGTGGTCTTTCTCGGGGGCGTGACTATCTGGTTCGAAAGGCGGGGCCAGGGTAGACCCCGGCCTATGGTAGTTGATAACCCAGAATGAAGGGGCTGCTACTGGTGTCCTGCAAAGCCCGGTCAATGGTGTGGGTGGCGGGTGCGTGTGCGTGTGCGTGTGCGTGCGTGTGTGTGTGTGTGTGTGTGTGGCGGGGGGCGGGAGGGGGTGATAGTGGAAGCAGAGGGGCTGGGGCCGGGGTGGAGCGCGGCTGAATTGGGCCGCTGGAGCGTAAGCCCACGTGACTGGGCAGCACGTGGGAGAGCTGGTGGCCGCTCGAGGCTGCCAGAGCGGCGTGACAGGAACGTGGTGAGCACGAGCTCGCACACGTCCAGGCCTCGCGACGACTACCAGCCCCGGGACGAGCCGTTGGGCTCGCGCCTGCGCACCACGCACCTCGCGCCTTCCCGCGTTTTTCTGGATTCTTCCGCCGCCGCCGCCGCCGCCGCTGGAAGGGAAGCGAAGGGAAGCGGCGGGCGCCCGTGTCGTAGGTGGGGTGATTACAGCGACCAGAGGGATGGACCCCAGGTGGTGACTTTTCCTCAACCCTCCTCAGCCAGAAGTCGCTGTACGGGGCTCAGGCAGCGAGGTTCCTCTTTGGCCTGAGAATAGGCCCCCTCCCTCCCCGTCCCCTCCCCTTCCCCCCCCCACTCCGCGCCCGCCCCCCCGTCCCCGGCCTCCTCCGTGCCTTCGTGGCCTCTTCCGTTTCCAGTACCTGAAAGACTGATAGTCTTTCCTCAGCCCAAAGAAACTTAGCCCAGGGAGGGCCACAAGTACCATCATACGGAAAAGTAGAGAACGCGAACTTTTCCTTGATTCATTTGGCATTCCTGTCCCTATCCTAATGGCGCCCTCCCGTCCCCCCCAGTTCGTTAGAAATGTCCCCTTCCATTCCGTGTGGAATGGAGTAGTACTCACTTTCTAGAAATGAACGTCTTGGGCGCTTTTCGATTTTTTTTTGTGTGTTTTTGCTTGTTGCGTGTTTGCTGGTTCGCTTGCACCGGGCTCTTCTACATCTGCTTTAAGCTGCTCTGGCGTGTGCCTGGCTCTGCCCTTGGAAAGCAGCTCCAGCCCCACAGCCTGCACCTGTCTGATTTACTTACTTACTTACTTACTTATTCATTCAGTTGTTTAAAGTATTACATATCGTACGTCTGTCTTTAATGCCCTGGTGCCTTAGGTCAAGCCGCCTCCCCTCCCCTCCCCTCCCCTCCAGACCCCTCTCCTCCCCAGCTCCGAGGAGTTCCCTTGGAGAGAAAAGGGACAGCTGGGAGGGAGAAGTGGGAGGGCAGGAGCCGTTTTCTCTCTCTCCAGCTGGACCGCCATGCCTACCCTTCGACCTGCCTCCTCCTGGCTCCGTAGCTCGTCCTCCCCAAGCAGTATGTCCTCCCCACTGCAACGAGCAATGGGAGGTGGCCCGAGGAGCCTGTCCGCATCCAGTTTATATGTCCATGTGCCCTGTGAGGACAGGGACTCAGACCAGACTTCAGAGGGGTGAGTGGAGTTGGCAAAAAAAAAAAAAAAATGGTTAGCTTGTCTGGCTTTTGCCTGCGTGGTCGGCAGCTTTCCCCTCTGTCATTTTACCAACGTGAGAGTAAAAAATGCTCTGCTGGTTCACAACAGGGCCCCCTTCCAGTTCTGCTGTGGCTGCACGTTGCAGACATCAAGAATAATAATACATGCTGTTCTAAATCTGTCGCCCAACCGGTCAGACCTTTCCTAAACGCATTTGTATATTCAGCATGTACAGCCTCTGGTGGAAGCAAGGGGCCGTGGGGAAGAGGAAGTGAGGAGTTCTTTATTTGTTGCCTGACATGTAGTAGGCGACTACCACTTTGTAGTTGGTGTCCTTTAGTGCTTTTATTTGGGAATTTTATATACAGGTCTGTCTATCCTTGTTACATTTTTGAGCTTTACTGTGAAGATTATAATACTATATCTTGTTTTTTTATCTTTCCAGAAAAAAAATAATCGTATACAAACATCTGATTTATCCCCTGGTTATTTCAGTTGACTTCCTTCAAATCATTCTGTTTCGGACAGTACTACTATTCAGAACCAGATTATATTTATGTTATAAACTTAATGGGAATCAATAAGATGTGAATTTGTTCCAAGGGGTGGAATTTAACTTCAGGTCCATATTAATCTCCTATTTATATATGACTTCCCAAGCATGCTCACTTTTCTCCACATAACAGTGATCCCTCCAACTGCTAAGTAAATATTACTTTATTTTCTTCCTGGAGGCCCAGTGCATGAAATTCATGCACAGATGGGGTCCCTAGGCCTGGCTGGCCTATCAGGGCTATCTCGCCCAGTCCCGATTGGGGCCTGGTCAGCTGGGGACTGGGGGCCTGCCTGTAACGGGATGGGGCCTATCAGACAGGGCCTGCGGGACAGAGGGAGGGATGGCTGGAGGTTTCCCACCTGGGGGAGGTTCCAGGGGAGATAGCCATGGGAAGTTGGCTGTGGGAGCACACTGACCACCAGGGGGCAGCTCCTGCATTGTCAGTGTGCGTCATAGTGACTGGTTGACTGGTCATTTAGTCATAACAGTCCCCCACTTAGGCTTTTATGTATACTAGTATAGATTTAGAGACTATTAGTAAAGGGTTTTAGGTCCTCATTCTTCATCTCCTTTGCTTTATTCAAGTAAGTTTTCCTTTAAGACTTTGACCCTACTGGCTAACAGTAAGCTCATATCTTCCTGAAGAAAATCCGAATATATTTTTCTCATGAAGAAGGGGTACAGTTATAAATAAAAAGAAATTATAATTTATTTACCCTTTCCTGTGGAGGAACTGGGGTGTTGTATTTAAGGAGAACCACATTTCCTCATAGGGATAGTGATTCTTTGTCAGCTGATGAAGGCAGTGACTTTGAAGACAGCTCAAGACGCAATATGAAGAAGAGAGCAGCAAAACGACCACTCAAAACAACCCCTGTGAGTCAATTTTTTTTTTCTTCTCCCAAACCTTGTCTGGGAAGCAGCCAAAGAAAACCTCAAAGAGGTTTAGGAGATATGTTTGATGAAAGGACAAGACTTGTTGAAGAGTTTTAAGAGCCTGGCCAGTGTGGTTCAGAGGTAGACCATGGACCCAAGAGCCAGGAGATCATGGTTCAATTCCTGGTCAGGGCACATGCCCAGGTTTCAGGCTTGTTCCAAAGTAGGGGGTGTGCAGGAGGCAAGCCTATCAGTGATTCTCCCATTGATGTTTCTCTCTCCATCTCCTTTCCTCTCTCTGAAGTAAATAAAAACATTTTTAAAAAAGAGTTTGAAGAGACAGAGTAAGAAGAAGGCAATTTTTGAAGAGAAAAGAATAAAAGAGAAGCATTATTAAGATTCAGAAGAACAAGAATGGGGCTAAGGAACTTTTTAAGAGAAAAAGTTCACAATATAGAAATTATTTCAAATCTGAACAGAAACTCAAATCTGCTGTATAATTGACAACTTAAGCCTACCTATGTGATGATGAAACCACATGTTAACATCACTTTTTAAAAATACTCATCTCTATACTTATTAGGTGGCAAAACATCCTAAGAAGGGGTCTCGAATGGTACGTGGTCATAGCCAGAAAGAATCAGAGCCACCAGCCAGTGATCTCTTTGATGCTGTGAAAGGTGCCAAAAGTGACATGCAGGTAAAACAGTATCTCACTCTGTTTCTTGATACCATCCCGCCTTTTGTAGGGTGAAAAGATAAGGACAAGTGTCTACAAACTTGATTTAATGTGGACATTTTAGTGAACATAACCTGTATCAGGAAAAACAGATAAAATCTTGAAGTGAAATAAGGGAGACCCTAGATGAGAAAGATTGATCCTTTCCTAACTATCACAGAGCAATGAAGCAGGAAGAGGCATTGGATAATCTAGAAAGAGAGCTTGGATATGGGTGGCAACTTGTTCACCCTTATCACTTTTTAGTTTCACTCTGACAGTTACACCCAATTCCTTTTTCCCCACCTCACATTTTTATAGCTGATTATAATTCTGTTTATTAAAAAATTTTAAGTATGTAAAACATTTTAAATGATCACCCAGAACTCCAGCCCTAGCTCAAGAAATGAAATAATAGTGCTCTAGAGACCCTAATTTATCTTCCTTCTACCCTACCCCCACAGTCCCCTCACTACCCAGAGATAACCACTAGAGTAAATTTTCTATTAATCATTTCCTTGTCTTTGTAGTTTTATCACCAGGAAATGTGTTCTTTAAACAAGTGGATCATTCTTTATATAGTCTTATGTGACTTAATTTTTTAATTGTTTGAGATTCACCCATGTTGATATGTAATACAGATTTTTATAGTTTTTAGAAACTTAACATTTTCAAGCATTGCGTTTTTCTATTTATATTTTTATTGGTTTCTAACACTATTGCATTATAGTTAGAAAATGTGGTCTTTGAAACTTGGAGACTAGCTTTATGGCAGCATTTAGTACTTTTCCAGAAACTGTTTTACATGTGCTTGAAGGATGTGTGTTCTACAGTTGTTGGGTCCAATGTTCTCTTAGGTGAGATCAAAGTGTTAAATGTGATACTGCTTTGATATTTCCACCATTAGTTTAAGGGAGTTTTGAGGTGTTTTTTGATCTATTTAATAATATCAATTACAGAGAGAGATGTGTAAAAAAATTACTTTTTCAATTACTCTTCTTGTATTTATATCCATCTTTGCCTTAAATATTTGGAGGCTTTGTTTTCTGGTAAATCAAGCCTTTTATTGTCATACTAGGGGCCTTGAAAGGAACTGTGGGCCACAAGGCTGTGGTGGGCACAGGGGCAGGTCTCAGCCCATCCTTCATGCCCCCGCCTGACCCCTCCTGCCATGCCCCTTGTCCCCTGTCTGCTGACAGCCCCAGTCCCAGAGCTGCCACTCCCACGCACTGAATAGCGTCGAGCCATTGGGGCCGGTGCCAGCAGCAGGTGTGAGCTGCGGCTGCTGTCCCTATCGCCCCTTAAGGCTGGCAGCCACCACTCACAACTGATGGCACCAAGAGATTGGGACTGGCACTGGGCGCCAGCTGTGGGTGCAAGCAGGGCCAATGCCTTGCTCACCTGCTCTACCATCCTGCTGCGGCTAATGCCCACTATGTTCCACACGTGCCTCCTGGTGGTCAGCACACATCATAGAGGTTGTTCGGTACTGCTGTTTGATCTATTTGCATATTAGGGTTTTATATCCTATCTAATAAAAGAGTAATATGCAAATTGACTATCACTCCAACACATAAGATGGCTGCCCCCATGTGGTCAAAGATGGCTGATCTTATGTGGATACAAGATGGCCACCACAAGATGGCCAGCAGGGGAAGATAATTGGGAGGGACCAGGCCTGCAAGGGAGGGCAGTTGTGGGTGATCAGGTCAGCAGGGGAGGGCAGTTGGGAGAGACCAGGCCTGCAAGGGAGAGCAATTGGGGGTGATCAAGCCTGCAGGAGAGAGCAGTTAGGGGTGACCAGGTCAGCAGAGGAGGGAAGTTGGCAACCAGGCCTGCAGGGAAGGGCAGTTAGGGGTAACCAAGCCTGCAGAGGAGCAGTTAGGCATCAATCAGGCTAGCAGGGGAATGGTTAGGGGGTGATTAGGCTGGCAGGCAGAAGTGGTTAGGGGTAATTAGGCAGGCAGGCAGGCAAGTAGTTGGGAGCCAGCAGTCCTGGATTGTGAAAGGGATGTCCGACTTCCCATTTAGGCCTGATCTTACCCCGCAGTCAGGCCTAAATGGGCAGTCGGACATCCCTTAAGGGGTCCCAGATTAGAGAGGGTGCAGGCTGGCCTATGGGACACACACCTCGTGTATGAATTTTGTGCACCGAGCCTCTAGTATATAGATAATGACACTCCTTTATCTGTAAACATTAAGACAAAAAATTATTTTATATTAACATATCTACATTAGCTTTATTTTATTTATCTTTAAAATATATTTTTATTTATTTCATAGAGGAAGGAAGAGTGGGGAAGAGAGATAGAAACATCAATGATGAGAGAATCATTGATCGTCTGCTTCTTGCATACCACCTATTAGGGATCAAGCCCGCAACCCAAGCATGTGCCCTTGACTGGAATCGAACCCAGGACCTTTCAGTCTGCAGGCTGACGCTCTCTCCATTGAGCCAAATCAGCTAGGACTAGCTTTATTTTTTTAATATTTGCCTAGTATTTATTTTCTATCCCTTTACTGTCTATGTATGTTTGAAATCTGTCTTCTGCATATAGAGTATATTTGGATTTAATCCATTCTGTCAATCTCTCCTTTCACAAGAGAGTTTAATTCATTTTTATTGTCCCTTTTGGTATATTTGAATTTATTTCTACTATTTTATGTACTTTTATTTTATCCTGCCTTTCCTCTTTTCCCCTTTCCTTGCTTGCTTTTGGATTTACATCTTCTATAAGTACTTAAGCACATTTTAATTTACATGCTAGTGTACAGTGTTTTAGTTGTATTATTCCTCCTCTCTCAGAAAATGAGACATTACTATTTTATACAACATTTGTTTATATTTGCCTACATTTTTATCATTTTCTTTGTTCATCATTCCTTCTCAAATCTCAAATTTTTCGTATAGAATCATTCTCTTGTTTTCCAGTGTTTATCCCTTAAACTTTCTTTTAGAGCTTATTAACAAATTTATTTTTTTTTGCTTCATTCTTTTTTTTATATAAATCTTTATTGTTCAGATTATTACAATTGTTACTCTCCCCCACCCAGCATAGTGCCCCTCCACCTGGCTCCCACCCCACCCTCTGCCCTTAACTCCCCCACATTATCCTCATCCATAGGTGTATGATTTATGTCCAGTCTCTCCCTGAACCCCCCTCACCTCTCTCCTCCTGAGAATTATCAGCTCACTCCCTTTCTATGCCCCTAATTCTATTATATTCACCATTTTATTCTGTTCATCAGATTTTCAATTCACTTGATTTTTAGATTCACTTGTTGATAGATATTATTTGTTGTTCATAATTTTTATCTTTCCCATTTTCTTCTTCTTGGTCTTCTTAAAGAATACCTTTCAGCATTTCATATAATACTGGTTTGGTGCTGATGAACTCCTTTAGTTTTTTCTTCTCTGTGAAGCTCTTTATCAGACCTTCAATTCTGAATGATAGATTAGGGTAGAGTACTCTCGGTTGTAAGTTCTTGCTATTCATCACTTTGACTGTTAGTTGCCACTCCCATCTGGCTTGCATAGTTTCTGTTGAGAAATCAGCTGACAATCATATGGGTGCTCCCTTGTAGATAATTGTTTTTCTCTTGCTGCTTTTAATATTCTCTCTTTGTCTTTTGCTCTTGGTATTTTAATTATGATGTTTCTTGGTGAGGTCCTCTTTGGATTCCTTTTGTTTGGGGTTCTGTGTGCTTCCTGGACTTGTAAGTCTATTTCTTTCAGCAGGTGTGGGAAGTTTTCAGTCATTACTTCTTCAAATAGGTTTTCAATATATTGCTCTCTCTCTTCTTCTGGCACCCCCATAATTCTGATGTTGGTACACTTGAAGATGTCTTAGAGGCTTCTATACTATCTTCACATTTTTGTATTTTTTTTTCTTTTTTCTTTTCCAGTGGAGTGTTTTCTGCTTCTTTGTATTTCAAATCTTTGACTTGATTCTTGCGTTTCTCTGGTCTGCTGTTAGGTCTCAGTATAATATTTTTTATTTCTGTCAGTGTATGCTTAATTTCTAGTTGTCCTTTTTCATTTCCTCTTGGGTCTTGCTAAATTTATTCATTTTTTCCTAGGAAATTCTTAAAAATCCTTATAGCCATGGTTTTGAACTCTATATCCAGTTGTTTGTTTTCCTCCATTTCTTTCGTTTGTGGTCTATTCTTTTGTCTCAGCATATTTCGCTGCTTCCCTTAGTTGGTAGAGTAGCTTTGTGTGCTAGGTGTCCTATATGGCCCAGTAGCTCTGCCTCCCCAGTTACCTGAGATGGACACTCTTGGTGCACCCATTTGTGGACTGTGTGTACAATCTTGTTGTAGTTAATTCTTTATTGTTGTTGCTATCACTGGGGGAAATTGACCTCCAAGCCAATTGATTGTGAGGATCAGCTGTATCTGCACCCGGAGAAATTCTTTGCTAGACTCAGCCTTAAAACTTGCAAGATTTCAACAGCCTCTGTGCTGAGCTTGGATGTGGTGGAGTCTCAGGGTTGAGCAGACAGCCTTGGCTTCCCATCAGGCCTATCCTACATGGCAGCCCCTGGGTCTCAGTGCCTCTGGGTAATTGCTGCAGCCCTCTCTGTTTGCACGCACATGTGCCTCCAGTCCTCTGCCTTCCGCACACACACACAAGCCTCTAGACTTCTTCCTTTCTGGGGAGTCGCAAAAGATCACAAGTCTGGTGGTGCGCGTGGCACTGTGCGCAGAGGACCGACTGCTGATTGTGCCGCTGGCTTTCACAAGTGGGCGGGAGACAGACCCTCACAACTGCGTCACTTCTAACTCCACTAAACCCTGGTTTTGGGTGAAACCCTGGGGACCCAGACTCATATGGTCCCAGAGTGCAGGGGAGCCGGAGGGGCAGCAGTCTAGAGGCACTGCGAGAGCCTGCGCATGCACAGGGACTGCTCCAGCGATTACCCAGTCACATGAGACTCAGGGGCTGTGGAGGGCGTGGCCAACTGGAAGGCAAGGCGGTCCCTTAAGCCCTGAGACTCCACCCATCCCAAGCTCAACAGAGACGCTTCTGCAGTTTTGCAAGTCTGGTATCATAAGGCTGAATCCAACACAGAAGTTCTCCCGGCATAGTGAAAATGCCGAGACAAGGGAAGGGATCACAAACAAAAGAAATGAAGGGAAAAAAATGACTGGATATAGAGTTCAAAACCACGCTTATAAGGTTTTTCAAGAATATCCTAGAAAAGTTGGATAAAGTTAGCGAGATCCAAAAGGAGATGAAAAAGAACCAACTAGAGATGGAAAAAGTCCAACTAGAAATTAAACATACACTGACTGAAATAAAAAATATTATACAGAGACCTAAAAGCTGACTAAAGGAAGGCAAGAATCAAGTCAAAAATTTGAAATATAAAGAATCAGAAAACACTCAACTGGAAAAGCAAGAAAAGAAAAGAATCCAAAAATGTGAAGAGAATGTAAGGATCCTCTGGGACAGCTCCAAGCATACCAACATTAGAATTGTGGGGGTGCCAGAAGAAGAGAGAGAGCAAGATACTGAAAACCTATTTAAAGAAATAATGACTGAAAACTTTCCACATCTGGTAAAAGAAATAGATTTACAAGTCCAGGAAGCACACAGAACCCCATATAAAAGGAATCCAAAGAGGACCTCACCAAGACACATCATAATTAAAATACCAAGAGCAAAAGACAAAGAGAGAATATTA